>VDFB02000015.1:173218822-173778929 GCA_007258455.2 Sequoia sempervirens | reverse complement strand
CTCAAGTCTCTCCCTCCTACCCCCTCTCCCTCTCTCCCCTCTACCCTTAACCCTTAAACCCTAAACCCTTATACTCCCTACCCTTTATCTCTCTCCCACTCCCCCCTCTCTCTTTCTCTCTCTCATGTATCTCCCTCCTACCCCCACTCTACCTTTCTCTCACACTCCCTCCATATCTCTCTCTCAAGTCATAAGTTTTAAAAAATATAATTTATATTTATATTAATATTAGAAATTAATTTTTAATAGAGGGGGTTCGACCGAACCCCATTCAAATCTATTTTTTTATTGTATGTTAAATGGGTTCGGTTGAACAATGGTTCGGTCGAACAGTGGTTTGGTCAAACCCACATTCGACCGAACATTATTTTTTTGTTCGACTGAACAATTGTTCGACCGAACCCGCTTATTTTCACCCACATCCTCTCAGGCACCAAAATTGCTCAAAATTTTGCACTTCGAACCTCGATTTGAGAATTAAAATGGAGATCTCAGAAACCCAACTGTTATCAGGTTTCCCTCAAAATGATCTATCCAACTAATATAATTTTAATATGTTTTGATTATATTATCTATTTGCTTTTTAAGTTTTATTAAATATAGGTTTTCACCGAAAACAAAAAACTTTGTTCTGCACATGTGGAAAAATAGAAGATTATCAAAAAAGTTTTTAAAAAATATGAGTGCACCGGATATTGGAATCCTTGATCCAACAAAAATAAAATAAAAAATCGATACATACAATAAAAGTTATGTGTTATACGGTTGTGTTATGTCTGAATTGTAATTGATTTGACTTTGAAACTTGATTAAAGAAAAAATATTCAATAAAATACTATCTAACCAAGTGGAAGCACTAAATATCAGAGTTACAAATCTAAATTTGAAACAATTGGAATTTTATCTTTCAAGGAAAAAAAGGTATGCATTATACGGTGTGCGTCACTTTTTAAAAATGTTGTTTTTTGAAAAAAATCAATTTTCATGGGAGATGGAAAAAGAAGTGCAATCTAATTCCAAAAATTTCAAAAAAAATATTTTTAGAATCTACAAACAAAATGTGACAAGACTCTAGTTTTCATCATCTTCAAATTCCTCACGGTTTAACCACTATAGGTGCTTGAATGTGAAGATTTAGTTAAAAAAAAATCAGTGTCCAGTTTGGCCAAAAATTGTAAACCACTATTGTGGAATCACCCCTCACTCCAACGTGAAACCAAGGAAGCATTAGCACCAATAGTAGAAACCCCGCTATAATGCTCTAATACCATGTAGAAGTTGATAATCCAACCTCACAGATCTCAATGAACACCTGCAATCAAATAACATGTCACCAAAGGAGATCAAGAGACACAAGAATGGTGCTCTGCAAACATGAAGCAAAAATGCATTACTCGAGAATTTGAATAATTACAAAGAGATCAATCCTTAAGAAACAAAACCCTAAAGTGAGAACCCTAGGAAGAGGATTAAATTAGCATGTGACAAGTGTCAAGATCATAATGAACGAGACAACATAACTAATTTAATAATGCAAAATAAAGATTCCTAAGTTTAGTTTAAGTGTAATAAAGTAATGGTGACTTAATTAATTAATCAATATGATTAAATTAATCAAGTAAACAACCTATTACTCTAACATGGTCAAGATTGGTTTGATCAATCAATGGATGAGAAGCATTGAGAGGTGAAGGCATGGATCAAGGATTCTCATCAATGGATGAGAATGCAAGTTGACAAGGATCAAGGATTTAATCAATGGCTCTCATTGATTCAAAGAAGCACACTTCCTAAGAATTAGGAAGTTGTTAGGAAGTTCATTACAAGAATATTCCATTTCAAATCATGGAGGAATATTTTAGGGGAATATTCCCTTGCAAGTTGGAGGGTGAGGGAAATTAACCATTTAGATCATTAAAACAATGTTTTAATTGTGCAAGATGGAGGAAATTAGGAGTTTCATTATATAATGAAAAGGGGTTAAGTGACATTTAATTAAATAATTAAGATTATTTAATTAAATGAGAAGACATAAGAAATTTCATTAAATAATTCACATTACCTAATTAAATAAGATGAAAATTAGCATGAAAGGGGATAAATTAGCCAAATAATATTGACCATTTGATTAATACGATAAAATGATGTATTCAATTAAACAGTCGAAAAAGAGGTGAATTTAAGATGAAATGGTGAACTAGTAATTGGATTCAGATGTGTAATATTAGTCAAGACAATTTTAAGTGTATACACAACGATATTCACATATACTCTTTTTGCTACTTCATTTTGGCACAAGAAAACATACATTGAACCCAACATCACTTGTAAGTTACACATAAAACATATTCTTGCGATAGAACATTGAAAACCATACTTGCAATACACCTCAACACCTAAAACTTGAAATGAGAAAACATATAGATAATTTGATCTCATTCTCCAAACCACAAGACTACAACACCAACTAAAAAGAAATGTGAAGAATTCCTCTAGACATTACTGACTATAACATAATCTTCACTCTGTCAGCTCTAGAAAATTTTGTGATAACTTCTATATTTTGAAAACATGAAAATACATACTTCACACTTGTCTTTTTTCTAACTTCCAAACTGCAAGACCATATCTTCAAATGTGGAGGAATGTGGAGCATTCTCTAGAGCTTCTTTAGAACCACTTCTTATGAATTAGACTACACATGTAATCCTCCACATACTACCATTTTGTGGACATCAGAGATAACAACTAAGAAAATCTCCATTCTATTAACGTCAATGACAACACCTAAAACAAGCTTGCAACAAATGTCTTTTTTCTTCTCTTGAAAGTTTACTCATACCTCTTCTACAAATAAAGATATAACACCCTTAATCCTCTAGAGTACATTGTATAATAATTTATTTAGATTTTAGAATTGAACTTTTACAAATGTCTTCTTATAGCATAGTCTAACTCCTATTTTCTACTTTCTTCTACTAATCAATGTACCATAGTTTTACAATTGGAGTTATATTCTAATAGAATAATTGTATGTAGAGCCTCTAGTCATGCTCTCTCAATGCATTTTTCTAGTTGTTTGCATAAGTTGGATGTATTCTAGAGTTTTATAATAGTATTATTCTTTTTCTAGATGTCTATTCTTTATTAGATGTAGAGCCTTTTTATCTAGATGTCTATTGTTTCTTGTTACAATCAATGTTGTCCATGTGGGGATATTTGATCCATATGTATGCCACCATCACATTGCATTAACCACTAACTTTCCATATAGGGCTTGTATCCTTAAATCCTCTCTTTCAAAATGTGTCTCCATCTATTCAAGGTCTCCAAGAAGGTCCCCTAGTCTTGAGTATATTGGGAGTTCGATGTGGGAGATCCCACACTTGATATAGTATCTACTATTTTATGGCAACCATTTTACCTTTATAGTACTCGAGCTAGTACTACCTTTTAAGTTCTTTTGATGTTATGTACTCTCTTAGTACTGAAGAATTTTCTTGTTCTTTTTTTGGTTCATTCAAGAGAATCTTTTATTGCATCTTCAAAATCTATGTTGGGGTCACCACTCTCCAATACTATTTCCCTTTTAAGTTTGGTTTGCCCTTTGTATCAATCTTTAGTAGCTTTCCCTGATGAATATATCTCTCTAAATGTGTCCTTTACTTTTGCATCTCCTTCTTATGATATTTCCTCCATGTATGTGCCTTCCATATCTATGTACAAAGGTATTTGTACCATGTGTTATTCTTTGTATAAGAATTTCTTCTCTTTGAAAGCTAAAAGCCCCTTTGTAATCTACAACTATTATAAATTTAATTAAAAACTAAAAGCATCAAGTGGTCTTTTCATATTAGTAATATCAAAGTTTACTCTTTTCCTTACTCCTTGAAGGTTCACTTCCACAATTTTCCATGTCTTTATGGCACTTCTAGAGGTTTCATCAACCAAATTTATGTCATATGGGCTCTCATGTTGTGTTAAATATTGACATCTAAAATTAAGCCTACCAACACCTTCCTCAACCATTTGTTGTTTAATCCAATCTCAACGAAAATAAGACTTTTCTTCCATTTCTTTGTAGTTTTAATTGCTTTTCTAGTTAGACAAATCTTCTTCTTACATTTATTCTAGTATTTAACAAATTGCTTTAGTTTTTCTAATAAATCTTCTTCTTCAACAAGATTTTCTAATTCTTTTAATGTTTATGCTTCTTTTTACAAAAAATAAGCCTTGCAACACTCTTATTCTTTCAATTCTTTACTAATGACTTGCTTAAATTTTATTACTATGAGATCGTGTTTCTTGTTTGCAAGATACTCCTCTTCATCTAAATATTCTTAAACAAGCTTTAGTTTTATAGTGTAAATACCTCCTTAAATGTGTATTGTTCTTATACTCATTTAGTACTCATTTATTTTATTGATATTCTTTTCTAATTATTGTTCCTCAATGAGAGAGGTCTCTCACAACTCCTTATTTATTGCTTTAATCTCTTTAACACCACCTAACATTGGAGGGGTCTTTCTTGAAAATTTTCATTAAGAGTATTGACCCTTTTTACCACATTTGGTCCCGATATTTCTTCACTCTTAGTGCCTATTAAACATTGTCCACTTCTGTAATACTAATCTACTCTTGAACACACAAAAGCCACATACTTTCTTTCTTTCACCCTTGCATTCATTTCCATAATGCCCCATTTCTCTACATTTAAAGCAATAAACTTCTTCTCTCCTCCTTTGACCCTGACCCCTGCATCTACCGCGGCTACCTCTGTTATCATTTCAGTACTATCAACTATAGTGATCTTTCTGATGGAAGACTACTTCTATTTGTGCCACAGGGCTGGGTTTGGATGTAGTGTTTCTTATTGCCGGTCTTGTTCTTTATCCTTTGATCTCTGGTTAATCACATGTTAATTCATTCAACTACCACACATATATGTTTACACCACCACATGTTATTTCCACTGACTCATGCATTTCAAAACATTTTGGTTGCTTCCAGTTTCTTCTTTATCACCATACCCGGAAGGCTTCCTGTTGTTTTTTTTTTGGGGGGACATGCATAGAAAGAAAAGTTCTTGTAACAGATATATAATATAGCTAACCAAAAACTGCTGCTGCTCTGTGAACTGCCATTTATCATCTCTCACCTCTCCAAATTTAACTTCGTTTTCGTACAACGAGATGTATTTGTCTTGGTGCATTAAAATAATTTGATCATATAAATGTGTATCAAAAAGTTTCAGCAAATTTTGGTGGCAAACAAATGGAATGCAGAAGAAATTTACACGTACAATTCACAATCTAAATACAGTTTTCTCTACCCAGCCAATGTCAAATAGGTAACGCAGATGGCTCCGCCGCTTTTGTCTCTCTTTTTCTTGGCATTGCTAATCCTGGGTTGTACTCGATGGAAAAAGATTTAACGTTAACGAGGAAGGTCGGCATATGTTGGCTCCAAAAAGCTTCACACGTGAAGAGGATAATGATGACGGAATATTTTCTGTTCCAAGGCTGACAAATTCCAGCGGCGACGAGTTCCCGTCGATTGACGCAGATTTCATTGGTGTGAAAGCATTTTGTATAGTACTAGAGAAGGGACTGTGTACGGCTGCAGAGAAGGGAATTGAACCGTGGCCGATGGATATTTGCTGAACCGGCGGAGGCGAGTAGAATACATGTGTCCACTGGCGGTAGCCCGGGAAGGAGCTAATGAACTGCGGCGGCAGGAAGAAACTACCGGGAGCTGACGGATTGGGCGGAGGAACAGAACAGGGCCTGCGGCGGAAGTTAATGTAAAGCTGTCCGGACCCGCCGTTGGTGCGCTCGAAGCTCACGGTATCCCCGGCCTGGAGGTGCTTCTCTTTCACATATCGGTTCCATCCCTTAGTGAGCACGTAGCTCTGGCTGCTGGTCCAGTATGAGTACCTGAACCGCCATATTTTGCCTGTGGCGTCCTGAAAATTTAGCAAGATGCCCTTGTCGCTGGAGGCGGCGTCGAGGGGGAAGCATCGCTGTGCATGCTGCTTTGGGATCACCAGGCGGTTCAGCTTCCCGACGTCGCTGGGGGTCACGGTCTTGTCGAACAAGTGCTCGCGTAGGTACACCATCGTCTCTTCTTGGCCGGGATTCGAACCCGGGACCTTGGCGTCGGAGTTTGAACTCGAAGGGCCTCCTGCCTCCAAGATCTTGCTTTCGAGCGACTGGTGGACCTCTTCTTCGAAGGTGTGTTTTCTAAGCATGTCGACGATCTCTGCCTTCGAATGACACCGGAGAAAGACGGCCTCCGGGTGGGCGTCGTCGGCTGGACTGAAGTTGGTGACCGCCTGGCTGCCGCGAAATTTGATGGCGGCGGTGTCGTATGCCCTGGCTGCCTCTTCTTCCTCGCTGAAGGTCCCCAACCACACCCGCCTGTGTTTCTCGTAAATCTGCGCTCCCCACCGGCCGTTGGGCTGCGCAACTACGCCCTTGTACTGTGACGATGGGAGCTTTGTGGCTTCGCTTTGCTGAAACACCTCCTCCACAGCGCTGTTGTGGGACTCTACCGAGATGCCGCTCTCTCCGCTGCTCTTTCGATCAAGCCTGGTGAGAGGCGATTTGGTAATCGAGATAACCGGTTTGCGCTTTGCAGAACATGAGGAGAAGGAATCCTCCTCCGTCATACATCCACTTTTGCCCTCTTCAAGATTGGGCTCGCAGCTGGACATCATTGAACTTTCGACTGGACTAGAGCTACCCACGTTCACAATCATTTTCTGTCTCTGAGCAAGCACGGTAACACCCATTGTAAATAGCATGCAAGCTCGAAAATATGAAAGCTAACAACAATCCCACATTTTATAGGGCATCTAACCTCCCAGACAAATATCTAAACGTGTTCACTGTAATATTTCTAATTCATGGTCAGTATGCTTTCAATAAACTTTTTACAAATTTACTTTCTTTCACTTTCTTCAGATTCTTGAGATTCTTGAGCATGATCCCAAGCTACAATAAGAAAACATATATTTTTTATTTTCTTTCTTTATGATAAAAGATTTTGGGTGTGATACGAAATGGTCATATAAAAACATATACAGTTTGGTATGATCCGAAATGTTCATACAAAACTATACACAATTGAGTATGATCCGAAACATTCATAAAAACATATACAGTTAATTTCAGATACAATCTTCCCCAAAATAACAATAAAAAAAACAAACACAGTCAATTCCAGATACAATCTTTCCCAAATAACAACAGAATATTTTCAGATACAATCTTCCCCAAATAACAACGGAACATAATAAAATATTACTATTTGACTATAAGCCCAACATAATATGATTGCAAACATGACTGACGTTTAACTCTAGCCTACCTTAACCATGCAATCCGCAAAACACATTTCATGCGCTCTCTGCATTTACAGAAGTCAGCAATCACAGTAACACAAATTACACACCTTGGGCAAAGAAGGCGACACAACTGCCCTTGTCTCAGCGCCTGCATACATAATCTGTTCACCCATTTCGAGAAACCCAGCAATCTTGCTGCCGATCAGTACATATGCTGAAAAGAGCAGACTGTTAGTCCTTGCGAACCAACACGTGAACTACTTTTAGCTCTCAGAACACAGTTGCTTGCTCCCTGAATACAGAAACATTGTATTGATATTTGTAAGAAAGAATCATTGAAGTAAGCTTACCGAATTAGGAATTTCAAATAGTCCAACGCTCCGCCGATGGATTAGAATTTAGTATATTTGTTTGTGTTAATTACTCCAGTTGACAGGTCAGCACCAACAGATATTGTTCGAATTCCAATCCGTGGGACCCGCAGCGATGACTTGAAAATCAATGACGAGCACAAAAAAACCAGGGGCAGCCAAACCCATTCTTGGCGCACTTGCTGGGAAGCAGCAGGGAACTCTCCACTTGGGGACCGTCTTTGCCCACGCATTATTTGACTCTTTTTTTCTTCGGGTCTGGGAATCGTAATCCATTGCACGGGCACCTACTGTCTGACCTGGGTTAGTTGACTGGAGGTTGAGTTGAGGTCTCTTGGTGATAAGGAATCGTTTAGAACACCTATATTTTTTTGTTTTGTCATTTTTAAATTCCTTCCCAAATACCCAATTCCACGTCACTGGAGATAGACCACCTTCTAGATGCCATGTAGATCTGCCCAACACACTAATATAAAACTATATAATTAAGAAGTTTGTAGGAGATTCGGTTGTTCTTTATTTCAACAAGCCATCTTCTACAACAAAATACTATTTCATTATTATGATACAAGGTTGTCATTAGAATAACATTCTTATGTTTGACATTGGAGGATTAGTTGTATTTTAAAATATCTTAAAAGATTTGTAGTTGTATTATAAAGAGATGTGTTTTCTTAAGTCAATTTTGAAAAATATGTTTAAAAGTCAAAGATAGTAGGCAAGGGTCCTAGAATGATGTATGTAGATTTGTTGCTTCTTTTCATTGACCATATCCAAATATTTAGTTATTGATTGCTCCTTTAATGATCTAAGATGAGAGAGCATGCTTGAGAGATGAGAGATGATTGACGAATGCTAATGAATGTATTTAAATACTAGCACATAGCATCAAATTTCATAAAATATAGACTTTGTTAGTTCAAGATGTGAAAACGAAGGGGCTAGATGGACAAATTTTGAATTTGAATTTTAGAAACATAGGGGTCAAGTCAATGACTAAAAAATGACCTTGGTTCTAGGCAAAGAGACAAATTTGGGTGGCTAACAACTATATCTAGGTAGGTCTATGGATAATTGTTAATAAATTATGAAATAAGATTAATGTATTGGAGTATTTATTTATAAGGATAAGGTGTGGGATAAATACATTAAGATGTTTAAATAGAGGATTAAGAAAAGGTTAATTGAATGTTCCCAATATTGAACACTATTACACCATTTGTCTATGTGTACACATATCAAGACATTTCCTCAAAATACACACAAAACTACTTGGGAAATGACATGGGTACACAATTTTCAATTTGCCTCCACTTTGAGGTGCATATGAATCTTAAAAGTGCATCTTAGAGTGCATCACTCATAAACATGTATGTAATATAAATATTTAAATATCAAAAGATATGAAAGGGGTCCATGTATAGTGATGGACTCTACAAGGTGTGATTGTGTAGAGTTGTCCTTCGATATATGCTCTCCAAAGGAACACCTTAAAAAATAAAGGAAAAGTATTTCATGAGTATCTTTTGTCTCACAAGAGAAATATAGATACAAAATAGGCACTTGTGCAACTGTCTAGGAAATGAGAAAAATAGGATATGAGTTAACAATCTATATGGACATTTCCACTTTATATGTAAGTGTTGGCCCTAGATTTGTACCAAGATAATTTGGTCTTAACCATTCCAAACACTCCTTTGAAATTATTATAATCATTGTTGTTTTTACACCAAAATGACTTCTTTTCTAATATTTGGTTCATTTGGCCATCCTTAACTATTTGGCACATTGAAAAGAAAGGCCCGCCACACAATATTATATGCTAGATATCTACCTTTGAAAACCTTTGTTGCAAATAAAGATATTTTCATATTCAATGTTGTCAACACAATTGCTAAACAAGAAAGGAGAAAATAAAATTTCTCCTTTTTGGGATATAGTTATGATGAATAAATTTCCTCTTATAAGATATCCTTCCCTTGGTTGAGGGGTCATTAAGGGCGAACTTTCCAAGAATAAAAGAAAGGATTTCATTTGGAACCCTCTCTTATTATTTTTTTGAAGATCAAATTTGATAGTGCCTCTCATGAAAACCCAAGGAGATATGGGCTAGTTGCAAGGCCATAAACCATAATGGGAATTTTATTATGATAGCCTAAAAAATATAGGAGGGTATAAACAATCAAGTGGGGCCCTTGGCCACCATCCTTTCCATTAAAGTGGCGACATTCAATAGAGAAAGAAAATAATTTAGGAGGTTCACATACCATCATCAATGCACCAAAGATCAAATGATTTTAAATGATATGAGAAGGTGAGAGGGACTATGTAATGCTTGGGATAAAGTATATAAAATTCCCTCCCATCTATAATATATAGTCTTGCACTTTAAGAACAATGGACATGACAAATCACTCAAGCAAGATTTCATCATCACTTGAGATTTCACGTGTATATTGTTGAACAAGATAAATGAGAGGGGGGTGAATCAATTGTAATGAATTTTAACCTTTAATCACTTCCACCAGAGATTAGATCAATTATTATTCACAAATCCTTTACTCTGCTAATGTGATTAATCATTAAGTGCAAAAATAAAAATAGAAAAACATCACACACACAATAACACCAGATTTACATGGAAAACCAAATAAGGGAAAAATCATGGTGAGGATTAGCTCACAATATAGAGAATATAAAAATCAAATACAGAGGCTCACTGCCAGAGAAGGCTCACTGTCAAAACAGGACTCACTGTCCAACAAGGGTTACCCGCCCAGAGGGCTAACTACCACAGAATTACAAAGAAGATAGAAGATATTTATTACAAACAGAAAACAATCTCAATGCAATGGATATTTCCACCACGATACACTCACACACTTGCAAACATGCTTGAATGATAGAGTACACCTTTAGCTCACTACTCCTAGAAACTCACAGTTAGATTTTGTAGTGATCTACTCAACCTCACATCACATACACATTGTTTTGCATCTATCTTTCTTGCATTCATTTCCTTTCTACATCTCAACCTTTATTTGTATCTTCTTCAATTTTGAAGTTCAACCAAAGTCGGCCACATTACCATTTGCATTTACAAATTCAAATTAGGTTAGTGCCAAAGTATTCTACGATGGAATTAAAATGAAGGTGACCCAAACACACATCTAATGAGGACCTAAATAAGTCTCAACATGCCTCAACATGCTTCCATAAACTTCAAAAGTAGTGTTAAACACAAGGTTGGCCAAGCCAATGTAAAACACATAAATCAATTAAGCACACACAACCCTAGCACAATCCAATCTTTCCAAATAACAAAATTAACTTGAACACAACCTTAGAAAATTATCCTGAGAACCACAAGTCATAAGACTTGAACAAGAATAAATCTAGAGCAACAACATTTCTCTCATACCTTAGCCAAATACACAAAAATGCACAGTTCACAATTGTTGAGCATAACTCGCACTGTACAATGATCCAGAAACCTAAAATCTAGATATAACAACTTCCAACAACCAAGGACAATACCTTAGATCCTTACTAGAATAGTAGCAAATCTTGGAGCAAACACTGAATACCTACAACTGTCCTTTATTATAATTTTCTTAATATCCTCGACATATATAGCCAATAACCATCATCAATGACATCAATGACAACAACAACCAATTGGAAACTAGCTAATCAATTGACATCAATGACAACACCTTCATACTTGCAACAATCTCCCCCTTTGTCATTGATGGCAACACATGATGTAAAAAACCAAGGCAACACAACAGCTCTGAACACCCTTTTCGTGATTTTTTTGTTTCTCCCCCTTAGTAGCTAAACTTTTTCACATGATACTTTCTCCCCCTTTGATATCAATGGCAAAGGAAAAAGATGTTTTATATTGATTTCTCATTTGACATTAAGACAAAATACTCTTTCAATGACAACACATGACACTACCTGCTCCCCTTGAGAGGTAGCCACCAAAAATTAGTCCAAAAGAAATATAGCTCCATAAACTCACCAGACTGATGCATCTCCATATGCATCTAGTTCAATAAAGGAGGGGTAATAACCCCTAACTTCTCTCGGAGATACTCAAAAGTATCTTTAGGAAGATCCTTAGTAAATATGTCAGCAACTTGATTCTTCGTAGGTACATACTCAAGTTTTACTTCATTTTCCACAACCTTTTTCTCTCAAAAAGTGATACCTGATAGATACATGCTTTGTCCTTGAGTTCATCAATGGATTCTTTGAAATGTTAATTGCACTTGTATTATCGCAGAAGATAGGAATATGATCATCATACATTACTTTGATATCTTTCAATGTTTGTCTCATCCACAAAACTTATGTATAGCAAGATGTCATAGCAATATACTCAACCTTTGCAGTGGATAAGGAAACTGAATCTTGCTTTTTACTCAACCAAGACACCAATCTACAGCCAAGAAAGAATGCACCAGCACTTGTACCTTTTTTGTCATCAACACAACCTATGCAATTTGTATTTGTATAAGAACTTAGTGTAAAATCATCATCCCTAGGATACCATAAGCCATAATATCCTCTTAACAACAACATGTGTTTATCTAGGATCTCCTTGAAATCTAGCCACAAGACAAACTACATGCATAATATTTGGTCTAGTAGCAATTAAATACAACAATCCACCAATCATAGATCTATATTTTCTTTGATCAGCCTTAGGTGAATCATCATCTTTACTCAATTTGCAGCTAGTCACCATAGGAGTACATACCATTTTGGAACCATCCATCCCAAACTTCTTCAACATTTCTCTTACATACTTTGATGGTGAAATAAAAATCCCTTTTTTTGTTTGATTAGTTTGTAGTCCAAGAAAGAAATTCATCTCACCAAACATCGACATCTCAAATTATTTTTGCATCTTTTCAGCAAACATCTTTCATATTGTTTCATTTCCTCCAAAGATAATGTCATCAACATATACAATCACTATTAAGATCTTGCCATTTTTTAATTTTAAAATATAAATTACTATCTACTGCACCTTTGTTGAAACCTTACTGAATCAAATATTTGTCTAACCTTGCATACCAAGCTCTAGGAGCTTGCTTCAATACATATACAATCTTCTTTAATCTACAAACAATATCCACTTGATCTGAAGATTGAAATCCTTTTGGCTGTCCCATGTAGACTTCTTCCAATTCACCATTTAAAAATGCAAACATAACATCCATATGATAAAGTCTAAAATATTTATGAGAAACAAATGCTAAAAACATTTTGATAGCTTCCATCCTTGCCACTGAGGAAAAGGTCTCCTAAAAATCTATACCTTCTACTTGTGAGTAACCTTTACAAACAAGTCTTGCTTTATTTCTAACCACTTCTCCATTCTCATTCAATTTGTTTCTATATACCCATTTTGATCCGATTATGTTTTATATGCTAGTCTAGGGACCAATTCCCAAGTTTGGTTCTTCTCAATCTATATAAGTTCTTCTTCCATAGCTTTCATCCAATTCTCATCATTACATGCTTCACTTACTATCTTTGGTTCAACTTCAAAAAGTAAGCACAAATTTATTTCATCATCAGTAACAACTCTACTTCTTGTCAATACTCATTTCCTCTTGTCTCTATTGATTTTACTTTCTGAATGTTTTTTCTACACATATTTAGGTGTCTTTACGGACACCATCGAAGCTTCTTCTTCTTCATTCTGCTTCTCCTGTTCTTTCACAACTTCTTCTATTCTTATGCAATCAATCTCATTAGATACATATCCATCAACTTTAATTGAATTATTTAATGCTTCATCAACCTTGACATTTGTTCTCTGTATAATCTTTCTTAGTCTTTTGTTGGAACACATGTAAGATTTTATTTTAGTAGAGTATCAAAGGAAGATACCTTCACCACATTTAGCATCAAACTTTCATAGATTTTCTTCATCCCATCTAATATAACATTTACTTCCAAATACCTTGAAATACTTGACATTAGGCATTCTTCCACACCATAGCTCATAGGGGGTCTTATTATTGTTAGCTTTTGCTTGAACTCGATTGAACACATAAACAATAGTGTGAATAGCTTCTCTCCAATAAACTTTTGATAAACCTGCCTCTATAATCATAGATCTAGCAGCTTCTTGAATCGTTGTGTTCTTTCTTTCAATAAATCCATTTTATTGAGGAGTTATTAGAGTGGATAACTATCTCTTTATTCCATGAACTTCATGAAACATATTACTCATTGGAGGTGAATTCACCACCTCTGTCAGACCTCAAGCATTTTATTCTCAAATTTGCTTCATTTTCTACCATAGCCATAAATTCCTTGAATCTATCTAATGCATCAGATTTTTCTCTAAGAAAAGTAACCCATGTGTACCTAGAGTAATCATCAATCAAAATCATAAAGCACATGTCCCCTTGTAGACTTCTCACTCTTATAGGACCATAGATATATATGAATTGAATCTAGTATTCCAGTAGTGGATTGTTCCTTTGACCTAAAGCAGTTTCTAGCTTGTTTGAACCAAACTGACAATTCTTGCAAACAACATTAGGGTATGTGTAGGATCATCATGGAAAAAATAGGCCCTTAAGTGGTAATAAAATTTTGAAAAATCAAAGTTAGGCAACTTGAAGTAAAATTTTGAATAAGTTATCTATATTATTTCAAAAATATGTAAGAATAGAATCTGTAGCAAATTGAATGTAGTTTCTAAACTACTAGGTTTATTTTATTTTTTAAAAATCTATTTGGTGAAAATTTAAAATTTTAATGCAGTAGTACTTAAATTTCAGGGAAAAAACAAGTAGGTGTCTGTCTAACCACCCTAACCACAGGGTTGGGGCCCTAGCTCGGTTGGCTAAATCTTTCCTGTTGCAGGAGGTTGGTCACGAGGTCTAGTCTCCCCCACCCCCGTGGTACCGGAGGGTTGCACCAGCGCCGTTGGTCACGTTAAAAAGTTTACCAGGCGCACTGCAGTTTATATGGGGTCGTGCTACCCGATTCCTAATTAAAAAAAAAAACCACCTAACCACAATAAAATGATAATATTTTCTTATAGTATTTTAGATATAAGTAGAGGACTCTTGTCCCGATGTGATGCATATTTTTTTGTAATCTTTTTCCAAGTAAATAATTAATTATGATAAATTCTTATTACAACTTTTAAAAAATATAAAAAACTCTTATGTTTGACCACCTTAACTTGGTCAAAACTTCATGAAATTCACTTTTTTTTAATCCTATAGTATGTAAAGTATAGAATGTGACACATGTTTTAGATTTAAAAAATGTGATACAGTTTGAAAGCTATAGATGTTTTTCAATCAGCTTATCAATCAGTACTTTAGTCGTAATTCAAATAGAAAATGATTAATAATTATTTATTAAATTCAAAGTTAAGCATAATTTATATTGGTGGAAAGCTAAGAATCTCCTTTAAAAACCCTTTTCATTTCATCAATTTTGGGTAAAAAAAAAGTCGCCAGCCACATACCTTGCACATACCCATCATATCGCCACTTTTTGGCACATCATGATCTTGCACATACCCATTAATAGGCTTTGTAATCCTTGATAAATCACTCACAACATGCACAACACTGAACCTCGCCATATTATCAAAATTCATGTGACCCATTCTCTAGTGCCATAACCAACTGTCATTAATCTGAGTCATAAAGCAATGACCATCAACACCCTTAAATTGATAAATATTTCCTTCAGACTTCTTACCAGCAACAACCATTGTTCCAGATCCTTTCCTAATTTCAAATCTCTCATCCTCAAATACAAGATTATATCCCTTACTACACATTTTTCCAATGCTTAAAAGATTATGCCTTAAGCCCTTAACATAGTAGACATCATCAGTATTATGTTTTCCATAAAAAAAATATGGAACCTATTCCACAAATCTTAGCACTAGTATCATCTCCAAACTTAACTAATCCTCCATCATAATTTTTAAGTTTAAAAAACTTACTCTTATCACCAGTCATGTGATGTGAACAACCACTATTGACAACCTAGTAGTTCTTTTCTTGTTTAGCATGTAGGGAAGAGATCACAGTATCTTCATATTTCTCCAATGGATTTTTCTTCACTTTTCTTTCAGTATTAGAAAAAGTAGATCCATCTTTTATAGCCAAGAACAAGCATTCATTATCATCAAAATCTGCATAATCAGGCTTCATAAAAAATACTAGCATCTTCATTTACATAATATTCTCTTAATCATCTTCCCTTTGTTTTTTTGCTTAATCTATGTTTATTCTTCTTAGCTCTTTCTAGACATCTAGAAGCATAGTGACCAATACCTCCACAACTAAAGCATTTAAAAGGTAACTTACCTTCATACTTATCAGAGCCCTTTTTCATTCTCCTTGCAAAGTTAGCTTCTACATCATCAAAGTTCTCTTCATCCAGATCATTAGCTCTGGTAGCCTTAAAAGCAATCTTTGTCCTTGATCCATTTCTCAAGCTAGGCTTTCTCATTTCATAAGATGTTAGAGTACCCAACAACTTATCTTTAGTATATGTCTTATAATCTATATATATTCCTCAGTAGTAGATGCTTTTTCACTATACTATACGCATCAAGGAGAGTTATGAGAATCATCTTCATAATCTTGGATTCATCCATTGTAGCACCAAGTCATCGCATTCCACATACTAGCTCATCCATTCTTTGTACATGGGTTTCAATATTTTCATCTTCAAATATCTGTAGCAGCTCGAATTGTTCCTCTAAGTTTTGCAACTTAGATTCTTTAACCCTTTCATCTCCTTCATGCATCTTTGCCAATTCATCCCAGACCTCTTTATCAATCTTCAGATTTGAAACTTTAATTAAATCTAAATGTGAAAAACTATTCTTTAGAATAAACTTCACCTTGTTGTTCATTTCATGTGCCATGATCTTTTAGCTATACTTAGACCATTTGTAGGAGGATTGTAAGAAGTCTTGTAAGAATTCTCAGCATCATATCCATAGTACTCCAAATATCCTTCCATTTTTATCTTTTAGAGGGCATAGTTAGTCCCATCAAACCTAGGACACTCAATAGTGATCTTGCTCATCATCCCAAACCTTCCTTAAGTAGTTAAGCTCTTCTCCAAGGACCCAAGCTCTGATACCAATTTTTGAACAAGACAACTAAGAGGGGGGTGAATCAGTTGTATAGAATTTTAACCTTTAAGTACTTCCACCAAAAATTAGATCAATTAGATCATTAACAAATCCTTTACTCTGCTAATGTGATTAATCATTAAGTGAAAAAATAGAAACTAAAAAACATCACACACAATAACACCAAATTTACATGGAAAACCCAATAAGGGAAAAACCACATTAAGGATTAGCTCACAATAGAGAGAATATCAAAACCAAATACAAAGGCTCATTGCCAAAACATGACTCACTCTCTAGATCAGGACACAAGTTGTCCAACAAAGGTTAACCACCCAGAGGGCTCGCTACCAAAAAATTACAAAGAAGATAGAAGAGATTTTTTATAGAGAGAAAAAAATCTCAATGCAATGGATATTTCCACCACAATGCACTCACACACATGTAGACATGCTTGAATGATAGAGAACACCTTCAACTCACTACTTCCCAAAAATCACAATTAGATTTCACACTGATCTACTCAACCTCGCATCACATACACACTATTTCACATCTATCTCACATATATCTTGCTTGCATTCATTTCCTTTCTACAGATCTCAACCTTTATTTATACCTTCTTCAATTTTGAACTTCAACCAAAGTTGGCCACAACCATTTGTATTTACAAATTCAAATTAGGTCGATGCCAAAGCATTCTACAATGGAATTAGAATGTAGGTGACCCAAAAACACATCTAATGAGGACCTAAATAAGTCCCAACATGCCTCAACACACTTCCACAAACTTTGAAAGTAGTGTTAAGCACAAGGTCAACCAAACTAGTGTAAAAAAAGTAAATCAATTAAGCACACACAACCCTAGCACAATCCAATCTTTCTAGATAGCAAAATTAACTTGAACACAACCTTAATAGCAACTTATCCTGAGAACCACAAGTCATAAGACTCAAACAAGAAGAGATCTTGAGCAACAATATTTCTCTCGAACCTTAGCCAGATACACAAAAAATCATAGTTCACAACGGGTGAACATAACTCGCACTGTATATAGCAACTTCCAACAAGCAGGGACAATACCTTAGATCCTTACTAGCATAGCAAAAAATCCTAGAGCAAAACTCAGAGCAAACACTGAATACCTACAACCATCCTTTATTATAATTTTATTACTATCCTCGACATATATAGCTAATAACCATCAGCAATGACATCAATGACAACAACAACCAGTTGGAAACTAGTTAACCAGTTGAGATCAATGACAACACCTTCATACTTGCAACATATATTAGATTGATTTCAAATACATGTTTCACTACCACTAGAAGACATGTAAAATGAAGCCTTAGGCACTTGAACTATGATTCTTTTATTGTCAAACCTTGACTCTTGACATCACCTTTTCATTTAGTTGTTTACATAAGAAATTTATATAAAATGGAGTTATTATTTTATCTCCACTCCTAGTGCAAAGAAAATCTAATTTAAATTAAATAAAAAATTTGAATTTAAGAAGTTAAACTTTCTTAGTGCAAGATTGACCCAAGCTGAAAAATTAATGTTAAGATGGAGAATAAATGTCTAGATATAAGGGGCACAATAAATTTCAAATATGTGGTAGTATGTTAGAAACAAATGAGATGAGATAAAATGTGTGAAAATGCATAGAGTTGGGGATATGTGAAGAATTAGGGAATGAGCGCAACTTTACTCAAAATTAGCACACCATTTGTTGATATATAATTATATTAAGTCATTCAACCAAACAATGAAAATTGGGATAAGTATGTGAATTCCATTATCACATATTATTTCCATGTTAGTTCACTCTTCTTTGTTTATCATGTCAATAAGTGTTCCTTATGTGGGAAATATCTTATGAGAATAATTGTTATGGATGAATGCAACAACTATGATTTTCCTATAGTTGTTGACCAATCATGGAAGGTGAATGATTTTTCCATCTAGAAATGGTAATTTAAATATATATGTGTGAGGTATATTTTTAATTCTACTACTTTTCTTACTATTTTGGCCATGCATATTTATAATTTTGTTAGGAAAGGTGTCTCAACCTTGCTCTGAATGTTATTTATAATTTGATCCATGTTACTTGCATATTGAATATCATATATATATGTTGACAATTGATGAATTTATTATTATTACAAAAAAAAGTAGGATCATTCATAAATCATTGAATATGAGATCAACTAACAACTAAATTTGATTTCAATAATAATTTTATCTATTTATTATTTTTTAGGAATGAGATTAAGAACTAAACTATACGTAAACTTTTTTGTTACATACAAATTTAATTGCACTCTTTGTATGATGAATTTCTTAATTATTCAAAACCTACATAACAATCCTTCTAAGATTCTACATGTCATTTCAAGCCATGTCATTTTTTAAAGCTCCCATTTTAGGGAATACACATATATTTGTATTTAAAGCAATACATATTCCAATATGATTCCCTTAATTTTCTCCTAAGACTTTTCATCTAACTATCTCTACACATACCCTCCAACCCTCATGTTCCATGAGATTCCATATTCTCAAGGCATTTCTTTGGGAAGCCTTGAAGTCTTTCTATGAAATATATTTAGTTTTATCCTATAACCACCATATTCTATGACTATGTTTACTTGATCTATTTTATTCAAATCTCATTTCTAAGTCCCATAATGATTAAGTGTTTGTGCATCTTTTATATAATCATTTAAAATTTTATGTTTTATTTGAGCTACAATCAATGAAAGAAAATCAAATAAATATATTAATGAAATTAAAAATAGTAATGAATTCAATATTGATTGGTGATATAATATTAATGCACTATTAAATCACATTTAGATCTCAATATAATAAAAAAATGATGAATGAATTATCATTATAAAATTGATGGCTGCCAAAATTATTATTTTTTTAGTATTTTTTCTTAACATATCAACTATTAAAAACATACAAATTCACATATTCTAAAAATTATTTTATTAATGTTTAATTAAATCAAAACATATTTTAAAATGAAAAAGAAAATTCTAATACATTATTATTGTCATATAAAAAATACAATAGCGCTTAAACCAAAATAGTGGTTTACAATTGAAGTGAGGAAGGAAAACTCACAAAAAATGAATGCATGGCAAAAAAACTTGATTTTAGGGGTTCGTACGAACCTATTGGTTCGACCGAACCCATTAGGGGTTCGCTAGAACCTAAGTTTGGGTGAACCCTTTTAATGCTTTCCCACCAAAAAAGCCAACAAAACCCATTATAAAAGGGGAGTTTGAATGAACCCTGGCTCGAACGAACCCCCCTTATTCCTCATCCCCCCTAAGACACAAAAAAAACTTGAATTTTGGCACTTTGAAGCTCAAGTTGAGGCTTAAAATGGAGGAATCTTCACAAACCCAACTGAAATCAGGTAGTCCTTAGAACGAGTTATCCAACGAATATAATTTTAATATATTTTGGTTTTATTATGTATTTGATTTTTTAGTTTTATTAAACATAGGTTTTTCATTGAAAATTAAGGTCTTTGTTCTGCACATGTGGAAAAATAGTAGATTATCAAAAACAAAAATTGAAAAATATGAGTGCACTAGATATTGAAGTCCTTGATCCAACAATTTTTTTTGAATTTTGACATATACAAAAAAAGTTATGCATTATATGGTCGTGCTATGTCTAAATTGTAATTGGTTTGACTTCGAAACTTGATAAAAGAAAAAATATTCAATAAAAAACTGTCTAACCAAGTGGAAGCACTAGATATCAGAGTTACGAATCTAAATTCAAAAGAATTAGAATTTTACCCTTCATGGAAAAAAAAAGTTATGCGTTATATGGTGTGTTACTTTTTAAAAATGCTATTTTTTGAAAAAAAATAATTTTCGTGGGAGATGGAAAAAGAAGTGCAATTTGATTCCAAAAATTTTGAAAAAAATATTTTAAGAATCTATAGACAAAATGTGACAAGACTCTAGTTTGCATCATCTTCAAATTCTTCACGGTTTAGCCGCTATAGGTGCTCGAATGTGAAGATTCAATTAAAAATGATAATTTCAATGTCTAGTTTGACCAAAAATTGTAAACCACTATTGTGGGATCACCCATAGATTTATAATTTTATCACTTATTAATACTACTATCTTTATCATATATTTTAACATATAAATACCAAATATTTCAAAATAGAAATAAAAATATATAAAAAACTTAGTTTATTTTTTCATCAAAATTAAAAAAACCTTTATCTTAAACTATATAGATGTTTACTTTAATGATGTCCTTAAAAGGTGAGTTTTTAAGGAAGCTTTTGACTTAAGAAAGTCTAAATGTATCACATCTTCACAATTCATGCCCTTTTATAGTTAAAAAGATCATATTGTTTAGTGATGTTTTCTTAATCTATAAATTTTCATATTTCTTCTTATTAAAGAATATAAAATTATATGTTCATCTAAGTTTATTATAAGTTAAGGGACAAGAGATTTAAAATTTATGAATAAAGATCAATTTTGATTAAATTTCATTGATTTCAAATCTATATAGATTAATACAATAATCAATTTTCAATCTATATATCTATTTTTATTTTTATTTTTACAATTTTTTTCTTATTGAAAGATTGAAATTGTACGACTTACAGTTATAAATTAAAGGACAATATAATTAAAAATATGTAAAATAAATTTCAATGACTTCAAATATATATTAGTTAATATAATACTTGATTCTAAACATATATCTTATTTTTAATTAATTGGAAGTTATATCAACCTATAAATCTCTGTTGACATACCTATTATAGTTTTATGTGTAGTCCCTAATATTATACGATAGTATCTAGAATATTCTCTTCTTCCTTTCCCCCAATTCTACACCATCACTTTGAAAATAGAAACTAGAAAGAAAACTATTCTTGAAAATATGTTCTATGTAATAGTGAAAGCTAAGTTCTATACTAGATGCAATAATGGGCATGCATAAGACATCCATTTTACATACAACAAATGTATGGGAATACCAATGCCTACCAACACACAATCAACACTTTTATTAGATATTGTTGCAATTTTCTAAAATATGGTCAATACTCTCATTGATACTTAGAATATTTTTGAATTATGTCGAACTTATTGAAAAGCACACTATGATTTTCATCACACAGTTATGTAAATCACTATGACTTGAACTCATGACATGTGTTTGATTAACACATACATCAACACAGTTATGTAAATCACTATGACTTGAACTCATGACATGTGTTTGATTAACACATACATCAAGCAACCATATTGCATGGGCAATAATACTTCCAACTATAATGACTCATATTTATGAGATTCACTGTTCCATAAGAAATAGGCCCCACAGATATTGATTCATGATAGACAATACATCTAATATAAAATATTCAATTTAATAATAAGAAGTTAGAAATATGTTGGATGATAAATCTAATATAGAACTTAGCTTTCACCCTTTGTTAGGTATTTTTAAACCATTGTCCGAAAATAATATGACAAAACTTGTGTAATATTTAATTCCCCACCTCAAAAGTGGAGGGCATGGTCGGTGTCAATTTTTCCAACCGTGATTTAAAATTCCCTCTCACACGCGTTATCGTCAAAGTGAATATTCCACTTCCGCGTTGTTAAATTTGCGTTGAAAACCATACATAGAATTCCAGGGATCCTTCCAACGTATTGCGTGGGAACGCGGACTAATTTAAATTGAAATATTTACTTTAGTCAACAATATTGCCCTAGCTAACCACCTATAGTGTTATCATATTTTGACTTTTAAAAGTCAACACAATAATTTTTAAGAGATTTACTTTGACTTTCATTAGCAAAGACTTGATATAATCTTTATAAACTAATGTCTTAGACTTTGGATTCTAATACCTTGTCTTTCCCTACACCTAGATATTACCTTCCCATGGAAAACTTGGATTTCCATATTTATGTTAGAAGTCAAATACATTTATATTCTTCATTACCTTCCCATAGAAAACTTGGATTTCCATATTTATGTGAGAAGTCAAATACATTTATATTCTTCATCTCAAGCCAAAAGCTTCCCCCTCTGTCCTATATTATGATGGAGACAACTTTTACACTTCAACTATATTCTTCCCAAGGTATTTTTTTGAGTCTCCATTTACATGTTTTTGTTAAATGTAACTCTATATCATTTTAAATACATTTGTATAAAGGATGTTAAAAGATAAAAATAAATGTATGTATGTATGTATGAGAGATGTACATAACAATTTTAATAGTGTTTTCAATATTTTTAGTCATCTTTTAAATAAATATATTTAAGATATTTACGGTAGTTTGTATTAGGTTAATGCTTGTCTTGTGATAAATTATTTGTATTTAGTAAAGTTAGATTTGGATATTGGTATTAATAGAATTATATATTTATGTTTGGAATTTTGGTTAAGATTATGGATTGTATGGATATTGACATTATGTTTAAAATAGTGTAATTTTGCATAAGATCATTGTGATGTGATGATGATGATGATGATGATGATGATGATGATGATGATGATGATGATGATGATGATGATGATGATGATGATTGTGGTTTATTTCTATTATTTATGAGAATGGTTTTAAGGTAGCATATTTCCTTTTTAATATCATGCTTTGCTTTTAATTATAGTATGATGAGTGTTAACGTTAATATGATTTTGAACTACTAGTAGTAATCTAAATAGTGGTGTTTGATTATGGTAAAAATTAAAAAGAAAATTGTGAAATATTATGTGATAAATGTGAATTGTGTGTGTGTGATTATGTTAGTGAATTTAACTCATGACTATTATCCAAAACTGATAAATATGTAGATTTTGGATACTTATAAAGTTTGATATTTTTTGGAAATTAAGGTATTGTTAATTATTGCTTTGACTATTTTGTGGGATATATTAATGTTTGGTTGTAAGTGTGTAGGTGGATTCTATGGGCAATGAAAAAACTTTGGAGGTTCTCTAGAAATATTTGTTGTGATTCCCTAGTGAACCTTGACCTTAATCCATGAGGGGACCAAGGTCTTTATTTGTGAAAAATATTTTGTAATACACAAGTTGTTTAATTTTAAATTTTGATTTTTTGATAAAGTTGTATGTGTGGGAATTTTGGGTTTTAAGCCTATTGGTTTGTCCTTGATTTCCAAATGATTCTCAAAATTATCTAAAGAATAGCCAGTTCCTATACTCAAAGATGTCAAGAGGTTGGCCAATGAACAAGAGATTGATTTCACAATTTTCTCCTTTGTAGTTTAGGTTAAGCAAGACCTAGGAGGGTGATCCTTAGCAATATAAAATGAAATTGTACCTAAATCATATTAGGATATTGTTTAAACAAAAATGTTCTCATGAAATGTGTCAAAAATTGTAAATAAATCAGACTTAATGGGCTAAATTCTTGGAGACTCCTACATTATTGACTTCAAGAACATATGCAAAGCTTAAAGAACAAATTAAGATATAAATTGAAATTATCTTGTAAATGAATACATGGACTTGTTGTTACGCCCTTAATATTGGTGTACATCGGGTTATGAATAGTCGGCTTGTGGCTATCTTAACTCCTAATTAAGTCATGCTATCATTATTATATTATTATTTAGTTGGTTAGGTCAGCCTGGGGCTTATATAGTGGTGTCTATGTTGGCCTAAGTGATATCCTAGGCATAAATAGGTATATATAGGAGGTTGTGAGTCTTATCTCATCATCATATTGTGAAGTGTGTTCTCCTTAGAGATATTTGGAGGTTTTCCCCCTCGAAGTGGCTTGTTAATCTTAGTTATTATCAAGTATTTGCAACATATTTCATATCATATTCTTCTATTATGCAAGTTATTTCATTACAAGTGGTATCAAAGCATGATCTTGGCACTGTAGAGGTAAGGTTTTTTTTCTCAATATTGGAGGTGATTTTGGGAAGAGCATATCTTTCAAATTTTTTTGATTTAAAAAAAAAAGATTTAAAGGGTTTTTGAAGAACATATTAAAAAAGCTACAATTCATATTTCAGAGGAATTGGAGCAGAATTGAGCAAATTACTGTAGAATTAGGGTTTCTACACAATTTATTTGGAATCTACATATCTCTCACATCTTGTTGAATTAGAGCCTAATTTTTCATGGGTTTTTTAAGACATATTAAAGGAAATTATAGTAGATAATTTGAAGAAATTGGAGTAGAAATAAGAAAGTTATTAAAAAATTAAGGTTTCCACAAATATCACTCTCAAGGTTGTAAATATGCTTATTTCTTGAGATTTTTCTAGGTGAGGTATTTTGGCCCTAGTAGTTATAATAAATTTTTTAGAGAATTTAATTTTCATTTGTATGATTTATTTCAAAATGATTGGTTCCCATCAATGACAGGGCCTACAACACGGGGCTAAAAGAATGTTGTCACTTCAGGGAAGACTCTTGATAAGGATGGGGTAACAATAGAGGATATTACTCCTAATGAGGAAATCACTAAGGTTAGGGAAGAAATTTTCTCAATGAAGATGGATATGTATGACCTAAAAGGAGATATATTAGATATACAAAGCATGTTAAGTGCCTATATGAATGAACCAAGAAAGGAGTTCTCAAGCAAACAAGGTGATACTTCCAAGTCAACTAACATTGACACATGTTTTAATACTCCTATGGGATCCAGGAATTTATTTCCAAAGGTGGATATGCACAAGTTTGATGACAAAGATCCTCTAACATGGATAAACCAAATGTGGAATTTTTTTGAAGTACATCAAATACCAAATGGATAGGTCATGATGGCTTCCTATATCTAGAACTAGATGAATTCATTTGGTATCGTTGGATTTGTACTCATCGAAGGAAAAAGGGTCTTACCATCTCATGGTCAATTTTTACGGAGGAACTCCAACCACAATATAGCAATAGCATGACATACAACTTCTTCAGCTAGTTGGCTAAACTTCAACAAACAAGATCAATTAAGGATTATATTCAACAATTCCAAAATCTATCCTTAAGAGTGGATACAATTACAGAGGAGATCTTGAATGATTTATTCTTGGGGGGGTCTCAAGGATCACATTCAACATGAGGTATGCATTTTTAGTCCTAACTCTATAAATGAGTCTTTTATCTTAGCACTTAGGGTGGAGGAGAAGTATTTGATTCCTATGAAGCAAGGGGCTAATGTGACAAGAGAGAAAGGATATTCAACACATTCTCTTCCCCAACCTACTAGGTTGACTCCACAAAAAATTGAGGAGAAAAGAGAAAAAGGGTTGTGTTACAATTTTGATAGCAAATACAGTCGAGGACATAAATGTAGTGAAAGGAAATTGTCCTATATTGAAGGTCCAAGTGAGGAAGAAGAGGAGGAACCCATGTTAGAGGATGAAAGGGAGTCAAATGAGGAATCACATTATTCTTAACCAATCATTTCTTGTCATGCACTCTAAGGTTTTATTGCTCCACAAACTCTCAAGGTGGTGGGGTTCTTAAAGAAGCATAAAGTAACGGTGTTGATTGACTCAGGTAGTACTCATAATTTCATCAAAAAAAGTTAGCTACTCATCTAAAATGTTTTATATATCTAGCTCTAGAGTTTTAGGTTTTGATTGCATATGGTGGCATAGTTAGTTGTTCAGGGAAGTGTCATAGCATTAAATTATCCATGGGAGATTATCAACTTGATACCCTAATGTATGCAATATCCATGGGTGCAACAAATATTGTTTTGGGAGTACAATGGATTACTACATTAGGAAAAATTAAGATGAACTTCCAAGAACTATTCATGAGATTTCAATCAGAAGGAAGGGTAGTAGAGCTAAGGGGGTTGAAGGAAAAGTCCCCACAGATGGTAAGCTCTCATCAAATGTAAAAGTTGCTTAAGAAAGGAGTAGATGGATTTGTGGCCCATCTATGTTCATTAGAAGTATCTCAATCTAATGCTTCTACTCATCCAAATTTATAAGCTATAATTGATCGTCACTCAGTTGTTCTTGGAGATATGCCTAAAGGACTTCCTCCTAAGTGGTATCATGATCATGCCATACAATTAGTTCTAGGGATCCAACCACCAAACATCAGGCCTTACAGGTACCCACACATACAAAAGAGTGAGATAGAAAAAATTAAGGAGATGCTAGAGGCGGGAATTATCAATCATAGCCAAAGTGCTTACTCCTCGCCTATGGTGATGGTACGTAAGAAGGATGACACTTGGCACATGTGTCTAGATTATAGAGTGCTCAACATGTACACCATTAAAGATAAGTTTCCTATTCTAGTCATTGATGATTTTCTAGATGAATTGAATGGAGCTATGTATTTTACCAAGTTAGCTCTTAGATCTGGTTATCACCAAATTCAAATTAAGGAGGAAGATATTTGTAAGACAACATTTCAGACTCATGAGGGTCATTATGAATTTTTGGTGATGTCATTCGGTCTTACCAATGCACCATCTACATTCCAAAGTTTGATGAATTCCATTTTTAAGTTCTTGACAAAGTTTGTGTTAGTGTTCTTTAATGATTTATTGATTTATAGCAAGACTTGGGAAGAACATTTGCAACATGTGGATCAAGCATTACAAATACTTGAAGATCATCAACTCTATGCTAAGCCATCCAAGTGTTCTTTTAGTCTTAAGGAGGTGGAGTATTTGGGACACATGGTTTCATATGAAGGAGTAAAGGTGGACCCTAACAAAATTAAGGCTATCATGGAATGGCCTATTCCAAAAACCATTAAGAAACTAAGGGGTTTCTTTGGATTGACAGGGCACTATAGAAGATTTGTGAAGAGTTATGATCATATAGAAGCACCCCTCACCACTCTATTGAACAAGGATTCTTTTCATTGGAATGAGTCCACTAATACAACATTTGAGAGATTGAAGGAGGTTATGTGTACAACTCCAGTGCTTGCCACTCTTGACTTCACCAAGGAATTCATTGTGGAATGTGATGCTTCTAAAAATGGGATAGGAGGAGTTCTCATGCAAGAAGGTCGACCAATTGCTTTTGAGAGTCATCAATTAAAGGGTAAGAATCAACTAAAACCTATTTATGAGAAGGAAATGTTAGCAATCCTTCACACAGTTAAACAATGGAGGCCTTATCTAATGGGTAGACACTTCAAGGTTAAGACAAATCATGATAGCCTAAAATATTTTTTGGAGAAAAGACTATCTTATGAAGAGCAACAAAAATGGGTCACTCAGATGTTAGGATATGACTTTGAGATTGTATATAAGAAAGGGAAGGAAAATATTGCGGCGGATGCTCTTTCGAGGACGGATGAGAAAGATGAAGCCTTTTTGTGTTCCCTTTCAATATTACAAGAAAATTGGGTGGAGGAAGCTAAAGCAGAGTGGCAAAATGATGTTGCAAAAAGTAATCTCATCCAACAATTAAAAAGTGATCATAGTAGTTCAGATAAGTTTTGTTGGAAGGGAGATACTCTTTGGTATAAAAAGTGTTTGTATCTCTCCATGAATTCCACTCTTAAAAACAAGATTCTCATAGAGCTACATGAGTCTCCAATTGGTGGTCATTCAATATTTTTGAATACATATCATTGAGTCAGCCAAGATTTTTTTTGTGAAGGGCTAAAAGGTGATGTTCAAAAATTTGTGGCTGAATGTTTGGTTTGTCAAAGGAATAAAGGGGAGACAATTAAGACACCAGGCCTCTTGCAGCCCTTATCTATTCCTATCCAACGTTGGGAAGAGGTATCCATGGACTTCATCACAGGGCTTCCCAAATCTAAAGGTCATAATGTAATTATGGTAGTAGTTGATCACCTCACTAAATATGAACATTTCATCACATTATCACATCTTTTTACAAGTGTAGTGGAAAAATATTTTTTAGAGAATATCCAAAAGCTACATGGTACACCTAAGGTTATTGTTAGTGATCATGATCCTATCGTCACTAGTCACTTTTGGAAAGATTTATTCTCATGTTTGGGTACTCAATTGGCTCATAGCTCTTCATACCACCCTCAATCAGATGGGAAAAGTGAGGTTGTTAATAAGTGTTTGGAAGGATATCTATGTTGTTTCACTTCAAAGAAACAATCTCAATGGGTAAATTGGCTACCACTTGTAGAATGGTGGTATAACACTTCTTTTCATAGCTCATCAAAAATGTGTCCATTTTTGGCACTTTATGGATATCATCCCCCTTCAATCACATCATCATTAAAGGTGTCACCAAGAGTTCAAGCAGTAGATGACCGCTTGCTTCATCAACAACATGTACTTTCAGGACTCAAGTAGAATTTAGCCATGACACAAAATTGAATGAAACAATAGGTAGACCAACATCGTATTGAAAGAAGTTTTGAAGTTGGGGATTGGGTCTTCTTGAAATTATAGCCTTATAAGCAAATATCATTAAAGGAACAAAAAAAGAATAATAAGTTATCTCCAAGGTATTATGGGCCATACCAAATCATGCAAAATATTGGTAGTGTTTCCTACTGTGATATAAGAGGGATTCGTTGCACATGGGTCTCTCCTTTCTCGAGAGATCACCAAGGAACAAACTGCCCTTATACGCCTTAGAATGATAGATTAGCAGAATGATAAAGAACTAGGACTTAGTTATGCTTTGGGAAAAACTACCAAAGACCCTGAGAGAGAAAAACCAAGAGATTTTTGTCTCGAAAGAGGGAGCTCTCGACCAAAATACGTCAATGTGGGTGTGGTTTCAGGATGCCAGTGTAGTGCACTATCATCTAAAGGACATGTTGGCATTCTAAGAAATAGAGAACTCAAGAACTCCAATGGACAAAAATGAGCTTTACTTCTAAGCTCAGGTCTAAGGTGTACTAAATGATAGAACTAGTTAGAAAACTAAAAATTGAAATGAAAGCAAGGATGCTTGAAGAAAGCTTACCTTTCTCTAGACGTCTAGATCTTCACTCCAAGCACCTTTTCGTGACCCACACACAAAAGAATGAGAGGAAAATTGTTGGGTGGATGTATAGGGGCCTGCCTCAGTCAAAATCCCATTTTGGTGTTCCCACCTCCATGGAAAACCAAGTTGGAAAGGAGTGTAAATGAAGTAAACAAAGCATGTGGTGAAAGCAAAAATCACTCAGGAGTAGAACCTGCACCACAAGAAGCATGTGGTGAAAGAAAAAACCACTCAAGAGTAGAACCCACACCACAAGATAATAAATGAACAAGTAGGAAAGGAAAGTAAGAGAGAGAGAGAGAGCATTACCCATAGACCTAGACCCTCTCTGGAGAACACAGATGCACCATTGAACACTTTCTTGAGAGTTGTTGTTGTTGGGAGGACCTCAGTCTAGCATGGCTTTGCTTGTGAGAGCACTGCTATCAAAGATGAAGAGAACTCTAAATTGGAAAAAGTAACAAGAAAGCTTGAGTGAATATCTTCCAACCCCCAAATGAGAGCCAAGAAGGGGTTCTTGATGCTTGCAAGGGAGACAAAGAGCCATTACTTTCAAAATGTAACCACTAGGACACATGTCACAAGGGTTAGTATTCTAGATTCCTCATTTCAAACTCAAAAACCGCTAGGATGCTAGCATGTCACGCAGACGTCTGAGCACCGTGCATGCATCCAAAGCCTAGATTCTCGGGAAACATGTCACCAAGATTTTGTCACTCAGCCACAAGTATGCATGCAATCAAAATCATGAAATTTCAACCCATGAGATTTCTTATTTAATGTTCAAAGGCATCATAAATGCTAGGTAAAAATGCCAAAATGTGGAATTTCCCCTAGGTGCAATTCTATGACATTACACCCACAAGCTAGAGTTTCCACCAACAACAAAGATACATCTAGTTTTTCATGTTTCTTGTTTGAAGAAGGTAATTGGGCATAACATTCCAACTCAAAGAACACTACCAAAGCTTTATGAAGAAGGAAGAATCATTTTGGAACCAAAGTGCATTCATCAAACACACATGAAGAAGCTGAGGAATAGAACTCTCATTGAGTATCTCATCCAATGGAAGAATTTACTAGTTGAAGATGCCACATGGGAGGATGAGGATTTCATTCAAAAGAATCCAAACTTGATTAGAATTGAGGACAATGCTTCATTGAAGAGGGGGGGCATGTTACGCCCTTAATATTGGTGTACATTAGGTTATGAATAATTGGCTTGTGGCTATCTTAACTCCTAATTAAGTCATGTTATCATTATTATATTATTATTTAGTTTGTTAGGTCAGCCTCGGGATTATATAGTGGTGTCTAAGTCATCCTAGGGGATATCCTAGGCATAAATAGGTATATATAGGAGGTTTTGAGTCTTATCTCATTATCATATTGTGAAGTGTGTTCTCCTTAGAGATATTTGGAGGTTTTCCCCCTCAAAGTGGCTTGTTATTCTTAGTTATTATCAAGTACTTGTAGCATATTTCATATCATATTCTTCTATTGTGCAAGTTATTTCATTACACTTGTAATGAACACTCGCACTTAGAGTGGTACCTTAAATCATTGGTAACAGAGTCAAAATAAAATGCAAGTTTTTTTAACAACAAATTGGAAATAAATTCCATGAGAGCTTACACATAATTTCCTTACAATGATATTGTTTGAATTTAAACTTATAACCAATTCTTCTTAATAATTGCTAAACATATTAAAAATCTCAATATTTTAGACATAACTATTTATTCCATTACTTTAGTAAAAGCTATATAAGAAACATTCATTTACACAACAGGGAAAAACTGAGCATCAATTATCCTTAATCAATGTTATTCATAAAAGTAGTAGAATATACATTGGAGACAATTGATTGTGAGTTTGTTGCAATATATTCATACTTCTAAGAATTGTATATTGATGTACAAAAAATTTACACTTGCATTTTTATTCCTTCCCTGAAAAACTTAGACTGGTAGTTCTTGCACATATTTTGTAACTTTAGGCTTGTCTATGGTTGGGGCCATTTCCCAAATAACTAATGTCTCCCATTTTGGACTAAAATCAAATCCAAAATACATCTTTTCACCATGCTCATAAGATGTAAAATCTTCCTCATTTTGTTTTTTTATTGTATTTAGAGCAATGCCTAAAACAATATCCCATTTTGAGAGTAGAATAAAACCACTTTCCCTTACACGCCTCTTTCCCTATTCTAGGGTGATGTTTCTTATATCAAAATCCATTTCTTTTAAAACCTGTTGAGTAATCTCCTCATAGTTTGATGAGTGTACCTCATTGTTAGCTTTATTTATTTATTCTTTGAATTCCTCCCTCCTTATGCTTGACAAAAAATATTTAAATTCCTTGGAGGTAAAAAGCTATCATCAATAATGAATTGGTTGTAGGATAAAGCTCTTACATCATTTTCTCTTATATTTGGATCATTTAAATCTAGTAAGAGCCTATTTGATGACACTGTATGTTTATCATTTTGATTTATCTGAGGAGGAGGAAATACTTGATCAACCTCTTCATCACTTGGCATATTTTTGGTAATATCCTCATCCTTAGGATTTATTTGTACATCATCCTCAAGATTTATAGAATAATCTACCAAAAGTTGTTTGCCACTTGGCACCCCAGGACTTGTGACATGATGTACTACTAATTGTGTAGGCATAGCCTCTTTTTGAATTGGATGTTCAACTTCACTTTCATTGGGCCTTTCCTCTAAAGAGGGATTCCCCATGAATGCATATCTATCATATTTTCAAGAAACTTTATCTTTATGTCAGATGGATTTGAAATATCAATGAAATCTCCTTTATAAGAAAACAATTATTTTTTCCTTCTTTCCTCAACTTGCCCGATTCTAATCTCATTTCACTTTCTCTCCTTAGCTTGCTCATTTGTCGGATAGTTTTTATTACATCATCAAAAGCATTGAACTTGTAATAATATGGTGACAATTTGGCCTCCAAATTAATTTTGTATATGTAGCATTTAGGGTCACAATTCTTGCAATATCAACCTTCATTCTATATGTTTATAGAAGAGAAGGTAAAACCTCTAGGTCTTCCTTAGTTGTAATGTTGAAGTTAGAGAAGTGCATCCTAGCAAGAACATGAGATCCATTCTTTATTGAACTAAGATGATATTTAGTAGATTCATTTAATTTCCACATGATTTCTATGAAAGTAATTCTATTAGATATGTACTTTGGTAAGAAGTGGGGTTGGACAGGAGTACCACAAACCCTAATCAATATGCAATTTGTATGGAGGTACCAATCTCACTAATTATGGTCAATAATCTTATTAGGATGAAATTCTAAAGGCCTAAGGAACTTAACCACTTTATTTGATAATATTTGTTTAGGTTGAAGGCCTTACTTATCCAAGATACTTTGAACAAATATATTCTCAAATACCAAATAATTAGTAGAAGAAAAATGGGAATCCCGTTGATATATCCACAATTGAACAAAAAATGAAACACCATCATCATCTACCATCCTTAATTTCACTGGCTTTCTGCATATCTTCATCCCATTGTGCAATATTAAGTAACATAATAAAGAGTACCATTTGAAATACAACCCAAGTTTTGGGTCCTTCATGTCCCTCAACTTCTCGTGGATGCCCTAGATGCAATTAAGGAGTAAAGTCAATACTTATGTTTAGGTCCTCGTATTGTACATTTGTACCCAACATCATCATGTGCACAAGAATTTGAACCTTGCAGTCTTCTCCTAATACTTGGCATAAAGAAAAGTAAGTATTCAAAAATATCAAAATCAAAAGGCTCAACTTCATTTTTGGAAAACTTAACCAATTTCTTGTTTGACCCTCTCCTTTTGTATTATGACAATGATATCACTCTAAAATTATGCCTCTTCTTGGAAATATCTTTATTTAGAGCTCTAAAATTAATACCTACATTAGCCACAACATTCAAGCCAAAGGTATCCCTAATGACTTGCCTAGATATCTCCAATAATGGAGCTCCCTCATCACTTCTGATCACTCTATTTTTAATGTCATAGTTGTACACAAGGGTCTTGATTAAATCAATACTAACAAACACATTTGAGACTACTATTTTACCCAAATATTTAGTCTAGAGGTTTGAGATAGGTCTACAAATTTACTTCTTTTATATATATACTCAAGCAGGCTCCAACCTTGCTGAGGAATGATAACATACCTAATCTAACCAACTTTTTCACTTATTGTATCTATCAAAACCCCTATACCTTGAGCATGATTTTCTCTCTTTGTTGATCTATGAATTTTTTTCATTAGGTCATCCTCAAGGAGTCCCTTTACCCCCCCTTGACTTAGTGGTAGACTCACTCATTCTAAAATTTCTCAAACAAGTAGGGTTTTTTATAAGTAATTCTTAATTAACCTAGGTTTTTAATTCCTTCAAATTAACATAATAGACAAGTAAATACCTTTCTAAAAATACTTTATTGTAACCAAAAGAAATTCTTAAAAATTATAGGTTCACAAAATAACAAGAATGCCTTACACATGAATTCACTTGGAAACCCTAGTCTTCATTTGCACAACATTCTTCAAGAGGTAAAATTTTCATCTAGATTTAGAAATGATTTGGTTATAATGATATAGAAAATCCTATATGTATTTCTTTAGAAAAAATGGTTGCACCTTAATTGCCATAGTAATGGTTCACACGAGTGAAACTACCTGTTTCCAAGTAGTCATTTCCAATTTTGAATTCTAGCCACTAATCTTGAAGTGTCATGGTATGATGGACAATCAACGTCATCAAAAGGTGTACCAAATAAGTTTTTTACAAATATTTTGGTGAAAATGTTGTGTATTAGTACTATGCACTAAAATGAGCAATGTATGTGTATCCCTTTGTCTTTTAGTCACCAAAGTATCACCACATTGAAGAAATAATATTTGATTTGTAAAATACATTGCAAAGAACATCAATGAGAACTTGATAAGTGTTAGCCTTTTAACTCATACAAGGATAATTCTTTTTCCTATGTGTTGATAATCAAATAATGTGGTACAAAATAATTCTATGCTCTAATCAACAAACACCGCATGCTTAGCATAGTCAAATAATGTCAATCTATCATAGTTTTATGTATTCATTGCAAAGAAGAAAATACGATGTGAGGGAAACATGCACCAGAACCAGAAGTAGACATGTGCTCATTTTATTATGGATACCATTGAAGGCTTAACACATTTTACTTATGCACTAGGTTTTAGAAATTATGGTGTGAAAGGGATTAGTATTGGAATGAGAAGCCAACAAGTGTCTCTAGTGGGGTCCACTAATAACCAAAGAGATTAAGTCATACATTTAAGCATGATTTTTAAAGATGTTTAAAGTGCATTAGGATGTAGAACTGGTAAGCAGTAAAGGGGGACAATTAGGAAATGAAACAAAGGCCATGAGTAAATACTTAAGTGATTAGGATACTAGAGTAGGTAGTAAAAAAAAAACGTAAAGAAAGTGTAAGTAGTCTCAACAAGGGTTTAGGGTTTTAATAGAAACCCTATTTCAAAATTTTAAAACCCTATTAAATATGACCATATTGCATATTTTTAGAGGCATTAAATGGGTTGAGATCTAAAATTTGAACAAGTACTATTAGTGGATCTATTTGGGAATAATTGATGTAGGGAAGCAATATGAGGATCAAGATCTCTAAGAAGCAAACCATAAAAAATAAAATAAATAAAAGCAATATAAGAGGAAGACTAAAAAAATTATATATGGTACATTGTGCATGGAAAAGACCAACTTTAAGAAAATTAGGGTTTCAAGAAATTTCCATGCACTAGCAATTCCATAAATTCACTGTTTAAGCTCTATAAAAGTAAGAGTCCTCATGATGGTTATCTTAAGATCTTGTATTCCATAAGAGGACCATATCATTTATCTCTAATTTTTTTGTTGTTTCTCTTTTTTCAAATAGATATTTTACTTGCTAGTCTTATCTAATGTTTCTTTGTTGTGTCATCCTTCTTGACTCATCTAGATATCTAAGTTGATTTATCCTACATGTCATAACATCACAAAAATCTTCATCATTCTCCTAGATGGAATTTTAAATGGGTAGCAAGTTACTTTATGCATTCCTACCTTCGAACCATATTCTAGCTTGTATGGAGACTTACTAGTGGACTTTTTAATGGTCACTTTGCTAGCCCAAAGTGCCAACTTGAGCTTAATATCCTAGGACCTTTTATTCTTTCCTATTATTATTTTTATGATTTTCATCAAGATTTTATTGCTTGGTTCTACTTGTCCATTTCCTTGTGGATGATACATGGATGAATAAGAAATATTTATTCCAAATTTGAGGCAAAAAGTTATGAATTCCTTATATCTAAAGCACATTACATTATTTGTGACTAACTTAACTGATAGTCCATATCTGATAATAATATTTTCCAATATGAAATCTATTACAACTTTGCTAGTGGCTTTCCTAGTAGGGATTGCTTCAATTCACTTAGTAAAGTAGTTGGTTGCTACTAGTATCCATTTATACCCATCACTACATTTTTTTGTGATTTCTCCAATGAAATCAATAACCCACTACTGGAAGGGGCTTCTACATAGATTGGAGTCAAAGGTAAAGCTCTAGAAATTTCTTGACATGATTCACACTTCCTTACCAATTTTTGTGTGTCACCGAACAAGGTAGGTCTCCAACAACCTAATCTCAAGATCTTGTGAGTAGTAGTTTTGGTTATGAAGTGTTATCCACACACTCCATTATGCATTTCATCAAGGATTTGGTTACCTTGTTCCTCATCTACAAACTTGAGTAGTACCCCATCTCTATTCCTTCAATATAGCTCATTCTACAACACAACATATTTGATAGGGTGCAACTTAAGTGTCCTCTTTTAACTATAACTCATGTTTTTAGGACATGATTTTCCTTTCAATTAATACACAATATCTTTATACCAAGGAGATGATTGCAACTTGGAATGGGTAAACCCACAAAAGTGGTTTACAATTCCAGTGAGGAAGGAAAAGTTGCAAAAAACAACCCCATGCAAAAAAAATTGGTTTTTGGGGGTTTAAACAAACTTTTGGTTCTAGCAAACCCAAACGGGGTTCAATAGAACCCCACTTTGAGTGAACCCATTTAATGATGGGGCCCACCATTCCTAGCGAAAATCCAAAAGTGAACTTGTGGAAAGGGGGTGGTTCGAGCAAACCCCTAGGGGTTCAAGCGAATCCCCCTGGTTTGCTTGAACCCCCCTTTTCCCCGTTTCTCCCCCTTAGGCACCAAAAAACTCCAAAATTTTGTGCTTCAAAGCTTGGGTTGAGGATGAAAATGAAGGAGACTTCATAGATCCAATTGGATGATGATAGTCCTCAGAACGAGCTATCCAATGAATATAATTTTAATATGTTTTGGTTTTATTATGTATTTGTTTTTTTAGTTTTATTAAACATTGGTTTTTCACCAGAAATCAAGCTCTTTGTTCTGCGCATGTGGAGAAATAGTAGATTATCAATTTTTTTTTGAAAAATATGAGTGCACCAGATATTGAAGTCCTTGATCCAACAAAAAAAATTTGAATTTTGATACATACAAAAAAATTTACGTGTTATACAGTCCGCATATGTTTGAATTGTAATTGGTTTGACTTTGAAACTTGATTAAGGAAAAAATATTCAATAAAACACTATGAAACTAATTGGAAGCACTAGATATCATAGTTGCAAATTTAAATTTGAAAAAGTTATCTAGAATTTTATCCTTCATGAAAAAAAAAGTTATGCATTATACGGTGAGTGTCACTCCTTAAAAATGTTGTTTACTAAAAAACCTAGTTTTTGAAGGGGATGGGAAAAGAAGTGCAATATGATTCCAAAAATTTTGAAAAAAATATATTTAGAATCTATGGACAAAATTTCACAAATTACTAGTTTGCATCATCTTCAAATTCCTCACGGTTTAGCAGCTATAGGTGCCCAAAAGTGAAGATTTAGTTAAAAAAAAATATTTTAGTGTCTAGTTTGGCCAAAAATTGTAAACTAGTATTGTGGGATCACCCAGTCCATTGAGGTTGTTCTTGTCTCTAAATGATTCACCCGATTCACTTCAATGTTTGATTCAACCATAAGCCTAGCCAACCCTTGTCCTCTGACAATATTTGTTATTTGTATATCTATATTAAATTGTTGGATCTTGTTGATCTATCTGAACCTCCTCCCTATTTATTCTTATTGAGTAAATATATCTTTAACTACAACATTAGGGACATAAGCAACAATTGTAGCCCCTACAAAGTAAGGTCTAAAATTATTTACTAAATTAACTAGAGCATAAACCTACTTCTTCATTATGTCATATTCTTATTTGGAATCTTGGAGATACTTTTTGAAGAAGGAAATAGGTTGCTCATACCCATCCTAATTCTTCTACAACAAAACAACAACTATGGTATAAAAGGAAGTGAAGGAAAACAATTGGAAAGGCTGTGAAAAATTAGGAGACTTTACTACATGAGCTTACTTGATTACTTCCTTAATTCTTTGGAATTCCTTATTTGGGTCTTCCCCATAGAATATGGATTCACCTTTCTTGATAATCTTAGAAATAGATTTTGTCAACTCAAAAAAATTTGTGACAAACCTTCTAACAAAATTCACCTACCCAAAGAAATACTAAATGAATTTGACAATTTTAGGTTGAGGGATCATTTCCTTTTAGATATATTTGTATCCTTCTTTTGACATAATATTGCCAAAGCAAGTTTTCTTTTATAACCCCACACACACACTTATTAGGATTAAGAGATACGCTATATTCAAGATCTCTAGAAAAAATCTGCTTGAAAGATGCATGTAGCGATCTCCTTTCTTAGATAAAAGAATTCAAGTCATCCTGATAGACTACCATGATTATATCAATAAGATCTAAAAATAAAACATCTATAGCTCTTTGAAATATTGCTCCAACATTTGTCAAGACAAATGACATCCCGATATACACATATGTTCTCGATGGTGTGGTAAATACAATTTGGTACTACTCTAATTCTTTTACCTTTACCTAGTTATAACCTGAGAACCATCCATCATAGACAATAACTCACAACTAGTCACTTTCTACAACATTGCCTCCATATTTTGGTAATGGGTAATTATCCTTAAATGAAGACACATTTAAATTTCTAAAATCTACACATAATCTGATGCATCCATTCTTCATTCTGAATAGCACTAGATTAGAAACCAAAGTGGAATGTCTAATAGATTTGATAATTCCTCCATCTCTAAGTTTCATTAGCTCCTATTATATTTTGGATGCTAGTGTAGGATTTATTGGTCTTTGCTTTCCCTTGAAAGGCTTGGCATCAAACTTTAGAAGAATCTCATGCTGAAAAAGGTCCCCTTTATGCCTTCAAGATACTATAAGACCAAGCAAATACATTCTTGTATTTCCTAAGTAAAGAAATAAGCATAACTCTAGCTTTTGGGCTCAATTTCCCCAAAATATACCTTTTGGGTGTATTTTTGGTTCACAAGTTTATCTCCTTAAGGTCTTGTTCATGTATTGGGGCCGGTTTTGCATTGTACTTATCAACATTGTTAAAAAATATCTCCAGAGCCACCAATCCCTTTGGGATTTTGTTTGTCTTTAACTGAATGATCTCATTCCAAAAAATGGTATCCTTCACATCAATCACTTCAACAAAACCTTGGAAATCAATTTCCTACTTGTGGTATTCATCTCCACATTATAGAAATTTTAGTAGATCATGGTCATCATTGAATCCCTACTAGTTGCAAATATTATCTAGAATAAAAGGCCATGTTTTCACTTCAACCTTGGATATTCCAATAAATGTTATATCATCTAGTCTAAGAGAAATATTTGCAAGGAGATCTGCCATTGCATTCTTAGACTGTTCCATCTAGTCAATGAAGAAAGCATCAAACATTTCAATAGCATCCTAAACAACAACCTTATATTGCTTTAGTCTCTTGTGTTTAGACACATATTTGGCTCTAATTTGGGATACCACTAACTCAGAGTCCCTTATTACTCTAAGTTTCTTGATATTATGTTTGATGGCCATGTTAATCCCTAACAGTAATGTCATATACTCAACAACATTATTTGTGCATTCAAAATTCTAGGACTTATAAGGCTTATGAGTATTTATAGGATTTACCATTTGGTGATATAATAATCACCCCAACACCCGCTCCTTTTGAACATGCTCCACCAAAAAACATGAACCATAGATCATTCCCTTTAAAATTTTATTTTTCTTCTTTAGCTAATGGTGAAACTTTAACTTTCTCATACGAAGAGTCCTCAATCCTAAAGTTATCCATATTAGTATCAATGAAACATAATTCTTCATGTGGTTGTAGATCTTCAAAAAGGGTAGAAGACCTTTTATTTCTATTTATTCCCATATTTTTTCCATTTATAGGGATCATGGCATTGGATAAGTCCAATTGCATGCTTCCACCAATAGCTACAAACCATTTTCTTGGTAGTAACATCACATATTAAGGTGAGATATCCACTATAGTCACATTGATCACGAAGTATTTCTCAGGGAAGGAAACCAGATTGAATTGTACATCCTTCATGATTCCTCATGGAACTTTAGTATTTTTCTCTTTCTGTTCCATTTTTTATCTTTCCTTATGTCTCTGGTCATCTATGTTGTTTGGGAAAATCCTAAGGTTGGGGTTTTACCTTTGTCTTCATGTAAAACCCTAGTGTTTATCTTACGCCTTGGGTGGGATCTATTTGGCTGTTACTTTTTGGGGAGGGTTTTAAAACAACTTAAGCCCCATCGCTTCATCTAGGTTGGGCCCCTTTTGATTTATCATTTTATTTCCTTTGCCTAACTTTATTATTTCCTAAGTCTTGGATGGTCCCATGCTCCCTCGTTTAAGAAACAACTTATGTCATTGTTTATTGTCGGCCTAGTGATGTGCCCTCATTCTTTTAATAAATGTTTTATATTTTGTAGAGGGACAAGTTTGCATGACCATAGATCAATTATCATTTGATCTCAGCCATTCCCCGCCATCTTGTGATGACCCCACCACACTATTTTGGTTGATCGCGATATCACGGGCGAGTGCCATGTGTCTCATCTGGTGAAGTCGAAGAGATGATAGAAATACTTTGATACATTTTAGGGCTTTAATACATTATGTAGCGGGTTACTAAAGTAGTTATGAGATGCACGTGTTTCAAATCAACAGAGATGTTATAATCTTGGTAGGAAAGGTGCTCGATGGTTAATAACAAAGTTGGCGATTATGTTGAATGAACAAGATTACCCATGGTTGAGATCCACTGTTGCCTTCCATCGTGTGATCAGAAGTTGCAAGGTCTTTATCGACCACGATATTGCGAGCAAATGCCATGTGGATTTCCTTGGCAATGCATAGTATGGTGGGACCTTATTTCCATGATGGAGATCGTGTCAATTTATTTTAAAGGTAGTTGTTTGATGATCTGACCAAAGTGAAAGATTGACGGCTAGTATTTGAATTTGCATCAAATGCGATTGGAGCTGTTGGCGCAGTGCACAAGTAAGATTTAATGGCAGACGTGACATCTATTGGCATGAATTGATCAAAATAAAGTGACTATTCTCCTACCCTATTGTGTCACAAAGCATTCAAACATCTTTGCGGAGCAGTCTCAAGGCCAAGGATGAAGTTACGAGTTGTTACAATGAATATTTGGGTTTCTACAAACACAAAGCCATGAGTTGATTTTTGTATCTCCTAGTTAATTTGAATTTGAAATTGGGGGAAATTTGCTATGTGCTTGTCGGAGGGCTTGTTGATAATTGTTTTAGGGCTATAGGTTAGTTGAATTGTGGAAAATTGCAAGGTTCTATTATGTAATTTCATATTTTTTTTTAGCCCTAGTGTGTTTGAAGTTTGAAATAGCAAGGAAGCCCTAGTTTACCCAAGATGGCACCGTCAAAGCAACATTTTGGCTAGATTGAATTTTTAAATAGAAACCTATATGATGATTTCTTGGATCAATTGCCCTTGCCAACTTATGATAGGAAGAAGGAGTTGGTCTTGATGCGAGGAAAAACCCTAGGGGAGGGATTAGTATATAATTGTTCCAACACAGCCGATGCTAGGGTTCCTCTTACAAGTTTAGAGATGTTCATATTGTGGTTTGGACAGAGAAACTTTCCCCACCCATTTTCGAATGGTTGGATGTATGATATGGGGAAGCTAGTGGTACCAAATGTGTTCCCTAATGTAGACTTGCTTAGGGCAGTGGCTGCATGATATGACCCTGTCACACGAGTGATTAGAGATAATGATGAAAGGGTTTTGTTAAGAATTAACAGAGAGGAATTCTGATAGGTTTTTGATCTGAGTGAGCCTAGTATGTTCTTGGTTCCTATTAATCTTGAGGAGATAAAATAGGAGTATGGGAAGTTGAAATCACTTTTTAGATTTAATTTGTTCCCACCTCATTTAGCTAGGGCAGGAGGTTCAAAATTCTATATTAGCCCTAATGACCAAGAATCTTTCAGACTAAATTTCTTTGCAAATCATTTCTTGGCCACCTTTTACTCATTGTTCCATATTTTGGGTTCTAGTACCAACACGGTGATGCCTATTGCTTACATGTTCATGGGGTTGCAAATACAACACCCTAATTTCTCAGTGATTTATGATTTTGCTTCTTTGTTGGCTGAAAAGATACATGAAGGGCTATTGAAGTTACAAAAAAATGATGTAGGCACTCCATTCTTCTAGTATTCCATGCTAATGTATATGTTCTTGTATGAGAATGCTGAATTCTTCTTTGAGAAGATGGAGTTAAGGCAGTTGGCTAATGGAGAAAGATTTCCAGTGCAGATCTGGATTGCAGATTTATCATGTAATAGGGAGAATGCTAGTTATGTGCAATTTGAAATTGTTTTGCTTCCAAATTGAGAGCTAGGTTGATGGTAAATGTACCTAGGATTCCTGAGGAGTTGCATGATTTCCTCAGACCAAGGGCAAGGAAGCCAAAGTTGAAGGTTTGCCACAACTGGGGTGATATTACTCCATAACCAGTTAGCACTATCTTAAGGGTGTATGGTTTTCAAGGGACCCCTCATATATTGCCATACAATGTGCCACCAAGAGTGGGATTTGCAGAAGTTATGTGGTAGGTTGGTTGTATCCATGAGGACAACCTTACTAGGAAAGGTAAAGGAACATTTTTCCCAAACTATACTGTGGTGTCAAATTTTGTCTTTTCAAAAGGAGGTTGGGTACACTTTGGGAATTTTTTTGAAGAATACCATTTGAGGTGTGATCCCAAGCAGCAACATGATCCTGAGGGATTCTTCACTCTTTTTAGACAAATGATAAAAGGTGGTAAGTTTGTGCATGAGTTCAACTTCCCTGAGGACTTGATTAGAAATGAATGACTTAAGTAGGCACAAATTGAACAAGGAGAAATGGATAGCTTATGACAAGCTATTGGCCATTATGCACAAAATGGATCCAAAGTATGATCCATTGATGGAGTTCAGTCCATATCATAAGAAAATTGATTTTTTAATGGGAAACTTCAAAGTAATCATGGGCATCTTGATGACCAAGAAGATAAACCTGGAGTTGGATCTGGGCATACAGGAGCAAGATGCCAGGCCAATTGAAATGAGGCCAACCTACCAACCTACAGAGAAACATCCTATTTATAGGAGGAAAAGAAATGAGAGTAGTGATGAGGAAGAAGAGGACACAAAAGGAAAACAAATAATGAAATTGCCTGCACAACCAGGTCCAAAGCTCAAAAAACCTTGGGCAATTGAGATTATTGATTTCATCACCTGGGAATAATCCCTCATCACCACTATCAGAGCCAAGCCATAAGAGGAAAAATATTGAACAATCACAAGAGGATTTGGTGGGTGAAATTGTTGTCACTGACCAGAACATGCAGATGGGTATGCTTACCCTCCCAGGCAAGCTGAATTGGTTCTCTACGATCTGGATATGAAAGGAAAATCTATGCAAGATGCTAGAATGGAAGCATGTAAGGAGTTTCTAGATGGTAATGCATTTGTAAAAACCTCAGTCTTCTTGCAAGTAGTATGGAGAATGAAATTGGAAGAATATCGGGATAAATGCAAGAGAAGAGAATTGAGACCTAACAGGTCAGACTAGGAGAATGATGATGAAGTGAGAGCTGAATTAATGGATGAATTCAAGAGCATCACTCCTAAGGAGGGGAGAAAACTGGTAAATCAAGCTAGTTTCTTGATTTTTCTTGAGTGGGACATTGCAAATTCCATAGCTTTTAACGCTATTTTGAAGTACAAGCATCCCTTGCAAGTTTCTGAAGAAGAGGTCAAGGCATCATTGCAATATTTTTCCTTTAGTGAAGAATATGATACCTTGGCAATTTGGGCTTTGGCCCCTCAAGGGAGAAAGCCAAATGTTACTAATATTAACCCAAATTTAAGAGGAGGGTTGATAATAAAGAGAGCTTCAGAGACCTCAACCACATAGGCCAATAATTTAACTGTAAATGTGACCAAATTGGCCCAAAAGACTGCCGAAAGAGAGGAGGTTGAAAAGAAAGGCCTAATGGAGAAGTAAAATTTCATAATTGGTGAATATAGCAAGATGTAGCAAAGGAATGTTGAGTTGCAGACTGAGGTGGATAGGTTAAGGTACAAGCAGATTTGGGAGACATCAAGTGCTCCAGGGATCAGAACATTGCCTTCCACATCAAGGTCAATGCCTCCTACTTCTCCCATTGTTTCTACACCAGGGTCTCCCAGCCAAACTCCTTCCCTTAGCCCTACTTTAGAGCCAATTGATGAAGAAATAGAATGCTTTGTTGATCCTACAAAGAAGCAACTAATGCATAAAATTGCAGAGTTACAGGCATCCTTGAGGGTAAGTGAGAAGGGAGTACTTTTAAAGCAAAGGGAGATTGTTAATGTTGTATTGAGGCATTTAAATGAGAAAGTTGATGATAGATTGTCATCTGTGTATTCTTTATATTCTTTATTATTAAATGCAATAAAGAATATTGATAAGGATCAGGAGGTAGTAGTACCATTAATTGAAAATTGGATCCCTAGGGCTAATGATTTAGACATAATGTATAAAGCTTCAAGGTTTTATATAAATAATAGGCCCCAATCATTAAGGCCTACTCAGGTGTTAGTTAAGTCATTGCAAGGTTTTTAGACCTTACTAGATGACTTGAATAGGAAGATTAGAGAGTTGGTGAAGAACTTTGAAGATTGGAGTGACACATTGTTACTTGACATAATTGATGAGCAGGGAAATATCAGGTCACTCCAATAGTGGCAGGATCTGGCAAATGAGGTCATCAATGCTCAAATTAGATTAATTTGTGATGACTCATATTATGATTTATTGGTGAGCTATATGGAAAAAATAATTACCACCAACTCATTCTTGGAGTCTTTTGAAAGAGAAGTGAATCAGGTGGTAGTTAAGTACACACCTTACAATGTCAAGGTGAATGAGGTAATCAATTTTGATTGACCAACTAATGAAGAGTACTAGAAATGGGTAAATGTATATTTAACTGAGGAAGAGTGAAACAGAGTAGGCTACTAATGCTTGACAAATCAGCTGTTGTAGTTACAAAAAAATTTAGTTTTGTTTTTTTTGGTGATAGTCTAGGCATGAAATTCTTGAAGTTTTTTGTTGCTGCATCAACCATTCTCAGCGGGAAAGATGAACAAGAAGATTCCCCAGGGACATTGTTGTTGTAGCAAATTTTTGGAAATATCACAAGGCGTTCCAAGTGGCTGGTGACACATGTGCTTTCTGACTCGATGCTTGTTTTCTCCTTCTTTTTCTATAAGAAGGATTTCAAGGCTAGAAGTATGGGTTAACAAGTTAGATATTTTTGGTCGAGTCTAGATGAAGTTGCAGAGCAAATTGTAAAGTCTGATGGTTTTAGGGAAAATGCAATTTAGTTTTTGAGTCATTCTGTAGTAGGTTTTGAGTTCATGGGGATTTGATGTTTTATGACAGTACTAGCATTTGAATTGAAATGATTAATTTGAACTCATGTCTCTCCATTGTACAAGCATATCTGAATTTTGAAAAAAATGATCAAGGGTTGTTTCGTTCATCTCACTGTTGTGGTGTGTATGATTCTTGTTTTAGCTTTAATTCAAGGAATTAATTAAAATGCTTGAATGGGATTGTAGGTGGATACGTTCTATATAAGGATTTGATAAGTAGTATTGGGTTAGAATACACATTGATGAGATTGTAAAGCAATGTTATCAAGGATCTTATATGTTATGTGTTAAATTTGTCATAAACCCTTAGATGCTTATGAATTTGACTCCTCTAATGGATATATGGCACTGATCTAAGTTGTACTTATTCATATGGTTTAGTATCTGTTTTCCTATACCTAGAACTTGCTACAAATTTCAAATCAATGACTATCTTATACTGTGAAATGTTGTTGTAGTTATCTCATGCTCCAAATAGTTGATATTATTGATAAACAACCAAATTCTATTTGGTATTATCCTATTATGTTGAGATATTAAATGAGATTATTTGTTATTGTTAATGTTGTTTATGATAATGGTGCATAGGTTGTAAATGCATTAAGGGATCACCCTCCCGGGTCTTGCAGAGCCCAAAATGTAGGAGGTCTTTAAAATCCTCATCAGTTGGTCCAGGTCCTTCGAGCAGCCCTCTATTGGAATTGGAAATTCCATAGGTAGATTAGGAGATCAACTTGGTTATAATAAAAACAACCAACAATTCCCATCACTAGAACTTCCTTGGAATCCATAGAAAAGCATTTACCATGTTCTTTACTAACTTGTAATCCTAATTCCTGCATGATCACTAGGGGCATAAGACTAGTGGAAGCTTATGAGTCTATCATACAATTTGTAATCAACTTATTATCTATTTGTAAGGTAACATACAAAGGATCTACTTGAGTAGGGAAATTTTTTAAAGTTGTACTTGAGTACACTTTAGGTACTTCAATATTTGTCTCTTCATGTTCAATCTTATTTAGTTGCCTTTTACCCCTTTCAAGTTGGCTAATAACATTTTTCTTGCTTAAAAAGGTTATAATTGCACCAATGATAAGGATAATTTCCTTATCTTTATGTTCATCAATCCTCATGATTTCTAATAGAGGCATGTACACCTTAATCTATGACAAAAAATTATTTTGGAATTCCACAATTTAGACTAGTTGGTGTGATTTGATTACTAAACTTTTCTTCTTTATTTTTCATCTCAATTCCTTGAGTACAATGGGTAGTTTATTTTTCTTGTTTTTTCTTCATCATTTTATATTTGGCCTTTATATTAGGGGACATAATATGATTTACAAGCTTTCCAAGACCTTTCCTTTCATTCTCTATGTTTCTATCCTTTATTTCAAGCTTTTCTTTTTTGTTGATGGGAGATTCATCCTTCATCTCATTTTTGTTATGCTTTGTGAAGAGGTTGCCTACTCTTCCTTGATCATTATTAATTGCTCTATTCCTCAATTTATAATTAATTTTTACTTGAGAAATAGTTGCAACTATTAATGATCTTATTTCATCATTAGAAGGTCTTATCAATATAACATAAAACTCAAAGGTTTCAACATTATGTATTTCAACACGTTCTTCTTCATTATAAAAAAAACCTACTGATGGTATCCATACTTCTAATATCTTTTTTCATGAACATCTACTTCAACATATCCTTGATCAAAAGAATACTCTTCACTAGTAGAACATAGTCTAGTTGACATCATATTAACCTCATGATTTTCATCATGATGATTGTTACAATCATCAAAAGGATTAGAATGATCCTCAAAATATTGTGCAACCATACATTGTCTAAGAGAGTAAGGTAATTTGCAAGCCATACACCAAGGGTCATCTTCTACAAGATTTGCATTATTTCTCTTTAAAGGATCAAGAGTCTCTCTTATTAGGAATTACCTTTTGGCTACCTTGAATAGGTTTGCCATTGTGCCAGTTGGTATTATAAGGCTAGTCAAAGATCTGAGATATTTTATCATGCTTTTGATAATTAGGTTTGTCATTGAAAAAACCCCACTTTTGGTAAACTTATAACATATCTTTTCCTTAGATGAAGGGATGTTGGCTTTCTTTTCTTTAGGATTTTGTAAAAAAATTACATCATCCCTTTTTCTCATCTTCCCAAATATTTTTTTGTTACTTTTAATATGGATTGCTATCTTGAAAGCATCTCCTAAGGAATGAGAATCCTTATCCCTTAGTTCATAACCCATATTTTCATCATAGGAATTGCAATATAGGACCAAACATGTGGGTTCACAAGTTCTCATGTACTATAGAATTTTGTTCATGACCTTAATAAACCTAGTATTAAAATTAGACATAGGTTCATTGTATCCATTGCTAATGTTGGTGAAATCATTTATAATGAATCTAGGATCAATATTTTCACCAAATATATTCTCTAAATATCCTCTTAAATTCATCTCATGACATAATACTCGCATCAGGTAGGCCTCTATACCAGCATATTGCATGATATATCAAATATAACATAAAAAAAATCATTACTACATCCTCATCTTTAACCTCAAAGTCATCCATCCGATTGAGGAAAGTTCTTAGATGATTTTCCCTTGATAATGCATTATTTCTAGAAAAATTGGATAATACTTTTCTGACATCATTAGGCAAAACATTTGGGTATCCAGGGATACCAGTAAAATATAACTACCTATAGGTTTCTAGTTGCAAAGGTCTTCTTACTTGGAAGTTACCTATAGTAGGATTTCATTGAGGGTTAACTTGAATATTATTTTGATTTGCAACATTATGATCCCCTAGTGGATTAAAAAAATTTCCACCAGTTTGACCACCCACATTTGGATTAAATTGTTGGTAATTTTCATAACCCCCCATATTTTGATGTGGTAAACTTACTTGAGGTTATGGGTTAGAAATGGATACATTCTAGTTTCTTGAGGAATTTTCTAAGGCATAGCAAGTTCGAATTATTTTCTATTGAGGATTTGATGTAGTGATATCTACTAATGGTGTTTTTTTTGACATAAATTATATGAATTTTTTGAAATTGTATATTTATAGAAGGGGAAGTTTAAGGATTAGAGCTGGAGAAACAAATGAATATCTAACCCATAAGAAAAAAATTAGATAATTTATTCTTCTTCTCATATCATCTCTAATTATAATATTTTCCATTCTTCCCACTTTTCCTTAAGATCTTCAACTTCAATCAAACTTTCTTGAGTTTGAGATGTAGAGGCCTATCATGAAGATAGATCAATTTATGAATTTCTATATAATAGAGCATGAGAATTAGGGGGAGTAAAAACTAGAATGAAATATTTTGTTGGTTTAATGGCTTATTTGTAAGATTAGCTTGAACATATGTGCTCAGAACCATGGTAGGGGAACTAACTCATGCATATAAACCTTCTCTAAGGTCATATTATCTTTGGATCTATTCTCTTTCTCTCTCAAATATTTGCATGAATGGATAATTCTCAGGATTCTCCCAATTTATCTTATCCTTTAAATATTTAGCATTCATTAATAGGTCTTTGAAAATCACCACCTAGTAGAGGTGTTGTCAAAGTAATTTTCTCATCATTTGTAAATATATTGACAAGGGTTTCTACACACTTACCCATATCTCTCGCTCTCCATGTTTGTCTCTGAGGCTAGAGCTCATATATAGCTTTTTTGTATGATTTGCATTGAACATAGATCTTATTACATCCATATTTAATGATAATTCTTTCTCTTCTTACACTTTCATTGGCAAGGAGAGTTTTCAAAGTCATCACTCACAAGTGGGAAGATAGATTTTACAATTTTATAGAATTGAATAACAAACACAACCAATTGTGTGTATAAGGATTTTAAACAACAAAAGGCATTTGATACTATACTTTCTAAGAAAATACCCATGAAGGAATTAATAGAATAGATTTTTATGCATTTTCCCTAGCAGAGTCACCAATTTGTTTGTTTTCCTTTGATTTCCAATCAATTCTTGAAATTATCTAAAGAATAGCCAATTACTATATTGAAAGATTTCAAGAGGTTGGCTAATGAACAAGAGATTGATTTCACAAATTTCTCCTCTCCAATTCAGGTTTTGCAAGACCTAGGAGGGATAAGTGCACCAAGATAGTGCACAAAAGGGGGTCAAAAGTTGCCACCTTTTTTTTAAAATCAGCTAAACTTGAACTTGGAGGAGTAATTCGAGATTCATGCACTCAAAATTTAAAGATAACAAAAGAACAAGAATTGTAGTACTCTAAATCTAGTTTCTAAACTACTAAAGCTTTTCAAAAATTGATAAGATTAAAAGGATCAAATGTTTCACACACACAAATGTGTTCATTTTTTTCATAAAAACATAACATAGTGTCTAGCATGTGTCCCTCACTTTGTTTTAGTTGCATTTAGTATTTTTAAAATCCCATTGGTAGAAATATAGTTAAGAGTGGGCACTAGAAGTCATATACTTTTTGTAATTTTTTGTTGAATTTTTTTAAAGTTTTTTCAAAGTGGATGCATCTTGAAAATTGCATCACCAAGCATGCATGTCACATAACTTGCACCAAAATAATAAAAAATGTAATTTTTTTCCAATGTCTAAAGAATGAAGTGTAGAACAATATTATATAATTGTTTTTCAAATTTGGACAAGTAGGTCAAAACTTATTAAAAAAAGTGAATACAAATGCCTCTAATAACTATAGAAACATTAGTGAAAGAAATTAAAAATAAATATGTTAATGTTGTTCAAATATAAAAAAAATTACATGCTTACAAAGCTTAGAAGACGTGTGAAATTATGGTGGTAATTTTACTAAACGTGAAAATGAGGCAAATGAACCATCCAAGCCTAAGTACAAGCCAAAACATATATGTGTTTCTTGCAAGCCAAAACGTGTAGGTGTTTTTTGCAAGCCAAAACACGTACGCATTTTTTGAAAGCCAAAACACGTACGCGTTTTTTGCAAGCCAAAACATGTATGCGTTTTTTGTAAGCCAAAATACGTACGTGTTTTTTGCAAGCCAAAACATGTACGTGTTTTTTGCAAGCCAAAACACGTATGCATTTTTTGCAAGCCAAAACACGTATGCATTTTTTGCAAGCCAAAACACGTATGCATTTTTTGCAAGCCAAAACACATACATTTGTTTTGCAAGCCAAAACGCGTACATTTTTTTTTTGCAAGCCAAAACGCGTACGTGTTTTTTGCAAGCCAAAACGCGTATGTGTTTTTTGCAAGCCAAAATAGTACGTGTTTTTTGCAAGCCAAAACAGTACGTGTTTTTTGCAAGCCAAAACGTGTATGTGTTTTTTGCAAGCCAAAACATGTAGGTGTTTTTTGCAAGCCAAAACGTGTACATGGTTTTTGCAATCCAAAACACGTATGTGGTTTTTGAAACGCGTACATGTTTTTTGCAAGCCAAAAACGCGTACGTGTTTTTTGCAAGCCAAAAACGCGTAACGTACGTGTTTTTTGCAAGCCAGAAACACGTACATGTTTTTTGCAAGCCAAAACCCATAACGTACGTGTTTTTTGTAGGCCAAAACACATATGTATTTTGTGCAATACAAAATTTGTATGTATTTTTTTCAAGCCAAAACATGTACATGTTTTATATAATACAAACCGTGTTCATTTTTTTGTGTAGGCCAAAACATGTAGGTGTTTTGTAAAATTATAGGTAAACAAATAAAGAAAATAATAAATTATTGGTTCATGAATCATGTAAAGAAAATGAAATTATTGAAGAGGGGGTGAAACTAAAATCACCAAGTATCCTATTTTAGAGGAAAATAATAGAGTAGACATGATGATATATACATTTAAAATTTAAAATTGGGAAATTATGTATTTATGTATGCAAAGGTAGATCAACATAATCTCAATTTCACATTTAAGTACTTCGATTGTTATCTAAAATCTATTGTTACTTTCTCACTTCGATAATATATATTGTAAACATTAAATTTTAAATCAAACAAGATTTTAATCAATTTTTATAGGCATTATAAATGTGTGTTCAATTATCTTTCATTTTTACAATCTAGGAGGAGTTGTAAGGTTTAGGTTTGAGGGTATAAGAACCTGAAGGGTTGAAGGTATAATGCTTAGGGTAAAGTGTATAGGTTTTATGACCTAGGGTTGAGTCTAGTGTTTAGAGTTAAGGGTAATATATGATATATAGTGTATCTAGGGTTAAGGGAATATCATTTAGGAAATTGAGTGTATAGGTTCGAGGGTTCATCCCCTAGGATTTAGGACCTAAGGTTAAGGGATATGGTTTAGGGTTGAGGGTATATGATATAGGGTTTAGGGTTGAGTGTATACATGGTTGAGGGTTTTATATATAGGCCTTAGAGTTCAATGTTAAGAGGGATAGGGTTTAGGGTCATGAGGGTATATGGTATAAGGTTGAGGATTGAGGGTTTAGCCTATAGGATTTAAGGCCTAGGGTTGACAGATAGGGTTTAGGGTTGAGGGTATAAGTTATAGGTTTTAGGTTTCAAGGTATAGGGTATAGGGTTGAGTATATGGTTAAGGGTTTAACCTATTGGCTTTAGTTCCTAGGGTTAAGGGATAAGGTTTAGGGAACTGACAATATAGGGTATAGGGTATAGAATTTAGTTCCCTATAACTACCTCCCTCTATCTAACCTATCTCTCTTTACAATTTAGGATTGAGGGATAGGATTTAGGGTTGATTGTATAGGTGATTTAGGGTTTATGGTTATGCGTATATAGCTTAGGGTTATGGGTATATAGTTTATGGTTAAGTGTATAGGGTCTTGGTAAGTTAAATCCATTGTAAGCCCAAATAGTAGCAAATATGTGTTTTGTTAAGTTAAAAGAATATACATGTTTTGTAAATATATATAGATTCCCTAGCATCTAGATTAGCTAGATCAAGGAGGTCAAGGAGATCAGCTAGATCAATGAGATTGAGCGGATCAACTATATGATGATCAAGAATGGCTTATTTTTTAATAATGATTATGATATAAATGTACTAATAATGATGTTTGTACCAATGTATGTGATTTATGACATATTTAGGTGAATGTTAATGTAGATATATGTATCTAGTTTAAAATGAATCTAAAATGTATCTAATGAAGAATGTATATGTATGTTATCGATATGAAATGTAGTAAATACATAAGATGATAAGACGCTTAGAATAAAAAATCTAAACACTTAAGATGAAAACATAAAATGATGATAAGGTTCTTAGAATAACAAATCTAAACACTTAAGATGATAATATATCTAAATCATTCATTATTTAGGTTGTAGGGCCTATGGTTTATGTGTTCGGGGTATAGGTTTTAGGTTTTAGGGCATAGGGTTGAGTATATAGTTAAGGGTTTAACCTATTGGCTTTAGTTTCTAAGGTTTAGAGATAAGGTATAGGGAATTGATAGTATAGGGTATAAAATTTTAGGTTAAATGGGTATTATCGAGTTTAGGGTTAAGTCTCACATCTCCCCTTCTCTACTCTCCTCTTGATCTCTATTGTTCTCTATCTCACTTCTCTCTCATATAGATATACCTTTCTCTAACCTCTCTCTCTTCACTATCTACCTCCCCTTCCTATCTCTCCCCTCATTTGTCCTTATCTACCTCTCCCTCCCTCCCTATGTAGGTCTCTCTTCTATCTATCTCACATTGTGTGATCAATTTTTAAGTGTATCAAATGTAGATTAAAAATAAATCAAACACACCAATAAGACATTATAACAAAACAAAAGATAAAATAAAAGGAATCCAAACTTAGTCTTTTGTCCTTGATGTTGTCCTATCGTCCTCTATCTCTAGTGTTTTTTTTTTATTCTAGCTTGCTCTCAGATTTTATGCTAGGCTCAACAAATAGTCTTCCTAGAGAATGAGATTAAAGATGAATGCATGCTATGCTAAGATATGATTAACATGCTTAAATTAAACATGATTACTAGAATGTAAAATTATGAAATTATGAATGCTAAAGCTTATAATAATAATGCTAAAATGCTAATCGCCTATCTCTAATGCAAGTATGTGTGTGTGTGTGTCTGTAACCAATGCTTGGATTTGTAGGGGTATTTATAGAGTTTTCAAAAGCTTTTGATTGGCTGATGTGATCAACAGTTGTGATAATTCTAGCAGATTGAATTGTCGATGCTAGAGAAGACTGGAGAGAAAAATAGAAGAAAAACATAAAGCAGGATTTGTTTTCTCTTTCATGAGAGATGATAAATATGAATTGTAAAAATCATCTTTTTGTGAGATTGAGAAAATATTTTGAAGATCAATAATGAATTTATTAAATTCATTATTCATTTATTTGTGACATGGAAGATTTTCTTAATTAAATAAAATATTTAATTAAGATTTGGAGAAAATGGAAGATTCTTAATTAAATAAAATATTTAATTAAGATTTGGAAAGTGACATGTGGAATTAATTAAATAAGCATATTTAATTAATTTTAGAAGAAAGGGAATTAAATTCAATTAAATCAAAGATTTAATTAAACTTAAATGTGATAAGTAATTTAAATAAACAATAATATTTATTTAATTAATTAAGTGGACTTAAGAAAGTGGTAATTAAATAAAAATGAATTTATTTAATTAAAGTGGAAGAATAAAGTAGGTGAATGATATAAATAAATAAATAAAATTAAGTTTATTTATATGTAGAAGAATTAAGAAATAAATTAATTAAATAATAAATATTTGATTAAATGCCAGGATTAAATGATATGACCATTTTTATGCATATACATTTTGCCTCTCTTTGAAGTGATGTGTGAAACACATTACTTCAAAGAAAATATTCCTACTTTTGAAATTTGTTGTGTTTGATTTTATCGCTGGTCAGAAAATTAAAAAAAAAAATGTGCCTAATATGCCTTTTGATTTTACTCTGATATATTTTCTGATTGAAAGATGCTGCATTTATTAATGATGCCCCCTTGGGAGGTAAATCACTGATGATGGAAATTTTTCTGAGTTGATGATGAAATTCAGATGATGAGAGGGATGCAGTGATTTAGCTCCTAATAATTGATTAAAAGATGCCCTAGTTTGAAAAATAAGGTCAGAGTTTGGGAAAAAAATAAAAATAAAGTGCCACAAAAAACCCACCTCGGTTGACCTTTAAAAGGTAAAAGGAGTAAAAAGGGCAAGTCATTTTCACCTTTTGACTTTAGTGATTTTGTGCTCTGATGCCAACTTGGCGAGATGGAGATTCCTTATCACAGGCATAGATTCGAGTGGGTCCACCAATATCAGAGACCAACCATGTATGGACCATCGGTGAGTCGATTCAACCTGCTTTGATTTGAAAATGTGTAATTTTAACTAAATTTTTATGCATTTTAGCACGGATTTAGGGTTGAACATCCCGTTTTAGCACATAGAGTAGTAGTTTTAGCACTTTCAAAGTTTCTTTTAGCGCATAAAAGGCGTAATTTAACGCTTTTAGGGAATATACAATTTAGCTCATTCAATAGGTGAAATAGCGCATATAGGATACCTGTAGAAAATTGGGACTATAACGCATATAGGAAATAGAATAGCTCATATAGGGTTTTAGCACATTGGAGGGATGAAATGGCGCACACTCGTAGGGTTTTAGCTCATACAGGGAAGTAACACATAGGGGGAAAGCTACAACGCATTCAAGGCTTAGAATGGTGCATAGGGGGATTTAGCGCATTTGGGGGGGAACTTTAGCGCATAGAGGCAACAAATTAGTGCATCCAAGAAATTTAGGGAAAATGCACTATTTGATAAAAATGATGATGTAGATTGCTTCTTTGGTCAATAGATAGATAAATTGTCTTGTCATCATGCTGATATGGATAGAAATGATAGAAAATTTGGTGATGAATTGATAACTTTGCTTCCCAAAAATAAGAGAACAAAGAGTAGATAGCTAATAACTTTGTTTCCATTGAATGAAAAACAAAGAGTATAATGATTGATGGATTGTCTTGATAAAATTTCTTTAGAAAACAAAGAGTAGATGCTTGATATGACTTCTGATAAATTTTCTTTCTGCGATAGATAACAAATAGTAGAGGATGTGATTTAAACATATTTTTGTAGACACGTAAAATGTACTGATTGACATTAGACATCTGATCTTGACCACTAACATCGTTTCATCCTAAATCATCCCTCGGTCTAACCATTTAATCAAATACCTTTATTTGATTAAATTCATCAATATTCCTCTCTTAATTAAATAAATCAGTTATCTAATTAAGTCATCATTTCTCAATAATTAAATCAACCGTTCTGATCTAATTATCAAATTAATTAAATAATTAATTTTATTTGATTAAATCTCTAAAGTCTATCTATTAAGTTAAATAAATTAAAACCTTATTTAGTTTAATCTAACATCATCTCTTTTAATTAAATAAATAAAAAATCCTTATTTAATTAATCCTTTATCACATTACTCTCATATTTGATTTAAATAAATCCACAAATTTAAGTCAAATAGGTCACATCATTTAATCCCTTCATTAAATTAATTAACCTTGATTAATTTAACCTCTTCTCATGTCCCATCCTCCATATTTTACCACTTGCACATGAAAATAGAGTTATTTGATTTTTTAAATCTCTATTTTCCTCAACAAGGCATCTTTTAAGGAATATTCCTCAAGTTTGAATTCAAAAGCCAAGTGGACTTTGTCCTTCCAACAAGGCATCTACTCCTCTTACAAAGTCCTTTTTCCTTGAGTCAAGTGGCATTCAATGCACGTTCTTTCCCTCTTGCATGTCATTTCAACAATTTCAAAATTCAAATATATGCATTTATTGACACATTCTTCAAAACTTGCACATCCTCCATCCATTCACCATTGACAAGTGGCACTTTGTCATTGGCTAATTCTTAGTCCCACATTGTTCCATTTTGGATATTCTTCCATCTTCTCATTCTATAAATAAGAGGCTAATCTCCCCATTTCATCATCCACAATTTGAGTAAACTTACTATGCTCAAATATTTAGTAATCTTCATCCATATTTTCGAATTTATAGCTAGGTTATGCAGATTTTTGTCTTGAAGCACTCATCATTCTTCATCAAAGTGGATCATCATCTTCATCACATCATCAAAGATAGCATTGGAGTTGGGAAAGGGCCAATTTTCACATCAAATCGGCACCAATTCCCCCATGGGATCAAGAGTTTGCATTTTCTTCAATAGGATTTAGCTTATTTTCTTGTTTTTTTCATTTCATTCTTGCTTTATTTCCTATTTTAAGCTTTGCTAATGGATTTCATGGGGAATCCTTGTTCTTACTTGCATATGATCTCCTAATGTGTTTGTTTATTATATTTTGCAGGTATTTGGATTGGGGTTCAACAATTTGTATTCGTGACTGAAGTACAAATAGGAAAATAATTTGATTGTTGATAAATTTTCGCTCTTGAAAAAGAAAATAAATAGTAAATGATGATAAAGTAGATGGATTTGATATTCAGATAGATTGATTTAGCATTGAGTTCATGATATGAGTCACTTTCGATAAAGCACTTGATATGGTTCAGTTAATATGAGTCACTTGATATGGGTCATTGATATGGGCCACTAATAGATAGATATGAGTCTGATTGATTTGTAGATAGATCATGTTGATATGAGTCGATGATATGAGTCTGATTGATTGTCCTTGTGATAACAAAAAAAAATAGGAGGGTTTCAAAAACATCCAGATTAGAGAGTGCTTCCTTGTAGGTTTGGATCAGATACGAGATCTGACACCTGTAGATGTATAGGTGATAGTGGGATGTGGGCTAGGACCTTTATTGTCGATGCCATCGATTCAGGTGAATAGGGGACTATTGACCACACTAGCAAAGAGGTGAGATTCAGAGCATAACACCTTTCATTTGTCGATGGGTGAGATGACCGTGACCCCTGAGGACATACATAGAATTTTGGGGATTCCAGTGGTAGGTGCTCTTGTGGTTTATGACCATAAGGAGCTAGGTGGGACATATGCACTCAAGAAGGTGTTTGGGGATGCTTAGATAGTAGGGTATTGGGTGCCATGGGTGGATTTTAGGGGATATCTAGCCTTACCTACCATGTTGGGTGCATTAATTGGAGGCTTCCTTTATGTGGAACGCTGCTCAAAGGGATTATCAGTTGGGTGGGGGAGGATCATGGAGCTGATGATAGGTCAGCATCAGAGATATACCTAGGGGAGCTGCATGTTAGCTCATTTATACCATGACTTTCATCAGGTAGTATACAACGGATCACCCAGTTTGTCTTGTGGTGTGACCTTGCTCCAGGTCTGGGCATGAGAACAATTTGCGATTATGAGACCACTTTGTCCTAGAGTTAGGCCACTAGGCAGGCCATATGTGTATGCATATTCTATTGTACTTGTCTAGCCCAAGCTGGGCAAGTTGGAGTACTAGAAATGGACTCTTGACGATGTTGATTCAGTGATATGGAGGCCATACAAAAATTGTGAGGTGTGGAATACTGATTATCTGGAGATGCCATTTGTATGTATGCCCTGGTATTTGATAGGGCAGACCCCATTTATTATAGAGATATTTTTAGCATTGTGAGTACAAAGATAGTATGGCTATACATAGGGGATGACACAGGGCATTGCGCACTATGGGCGGTGCAAGGATGATCTTAGATGGGGGCCTTTCATTTCATATTAGGTAGCATATACAGAGTATAATAGTTTACAACCTGAGGCATGGGCTTACAGGTTGGATATTATTGATGCAAGGATGTCAGATGAGTACTTTGTTTATTTTCACACACACCCATTCCCTCGTTTGACATGTCCAGATGAGTCGGTGCCCATTTTGATGGCACATTAGCCAGGGGGTAGGAGACAGGAGGATGTGGCAGGGGGAGAGCAGGTAGTGGGCGGAGGGGATGAGGAGGAGAGTGGAGAGGAGGTGGAGAGTGGAGATGAGAGTTCAGATGATGGTGGTGGGGATGATGGTGGAGATGGTGGAGGGGATGAGTAGATGCCAGTGAGGTAGAGGACAGATATCTTTGGTAGTGCTCAGATCATGTGGAGGCTGAGGTTTGGTACTAGACGACAGACAGTGATGAGGGTCTCTTCTACAACATAGTAGGCGCAGATAGATACTTTGCAGGCCTAGGTACAGATGCTTTAGGGTCAACAGGCACAGTTGCAAAGCTAGTTGGCTCAGGCTCATAGTTTGGTAGTGCAGTTACAAGCACAACTTGTGCAAGCACAAGCACCTCTTCCTGCCCCGGACCCACAGGTGGCCCAGTTGATAGCATAGAGAGATTCCTTCAGATGGAGGGAAATAGAGGCAGAGGGTGTTGCTTAGAGAATCATGGGCATTGTTGAGAGTGCATCTTTGTGAGAGGCCATTGTAGAGGGATTAGAGATTGCCAAGGAGATTGAGCATTATCAGATTAGATACGAGGAGTTGTGCCCTCCCGATTGCAAAGAGCCTTACCCTCGGTCCCACAACAGATCTAGGAGCAGATCATTGACTACGACACACAATAGAGGGGTCACATGGCCTCGACAGGATCCTGACATAGGGGGTAGTGGGAGGCCACCATCCTCTAGACCAGCTCCACCAGAGGGCTCTACCAACCAGCCTTGATTTATTGATGCAGTATTATTGATGTCCTTCACACATGTATATCATTTTTTTTGTTTTGGAGCATGTACATTGTTTTTTATCATATCTCATGTATCTCTCTAGATTTTTTAGTTTCATTGGACATTAGAAATTTGTACATGTATTTTTGATGAGCAATGATATGCAACAACGATGAGTTTTGGTGATGTGTGTGTTTGATGTGATGATGTGATATGCATGTATTTTTGCATGATGTAGTATGGATTTTGATATACATTTTATTGATTTGATGACTAACATGATATGAAAGATGATTCATGATATGATGGAAATATGTGATGCATACTAATGATGTCATGCAGGTGGATGACCTAGGATGTTGATTGTGAAAGTGTGGAATGAGATATATGATATGAAAAAAAAAATGATAAATGACATAATAATGCATAATGATGGATGAGTAAATGATAAAGGATCGACATGACATGAGAATAAATGATAAACTATATGCTATGTACATGACCTAGATGAAATGATAATGATTAATGGAATGATGATGAAGATGAAATATGATAATGAAACAAATGTCCGAATGTCCTCCACAAATAGTCTAAAGGAACATGACAGCCGTTGATATTTTTTTTCAGCCTTTCAAAACTTTGATGCAAATCCAATATGCAGATATATATAATGATTTAAATGAAATGAAACAAAATGAAACCAACCATTTTTTGAGCCCTTTGTTAGCTTTCTTGAATCATCATAGAGCGTTTTAAAATGTTGGAAGTATGTACACACATCAAAGGGGAAATTAGCACCAATGATGCCCTAAGTACAACTTTCATGATTTTTGATATAGCAAGTGAACACAAGCATCGGGGTATAATTGAATCTAGATGACCTAAGCATTTCTTGCATAAATAGACAAAGATTAACCACTTTCTGATGCAAATTTGGAACTGTCTTCAATGATATTCTTTAAAAATTATGTCTCACAACATATTTGCACCAGATTGATAGTCAATCTCAAGACAATAGACAAAAAATAATAATTCTCTTTCCTCGCCACTCTAGTTCAGTACATCGAGTGTGCTCCAGAGGAATGATAGCAAAAATCAAACAGCCATTGTTCAAAATATAATACTGCTATTCCAAACATTGTTCAGATTTTAGATCATCCAGATATGAGTCATGATATGAAATTTGTTGAAAACTATGATATGGATCAATGATTGTATAATTTTTCATATGATTTGATTGTTTGTTCATTTGATTGAATTTTATGTCATTGTCTAGCTATTTCGGTAAATTCTAAAAGTTGATTGGTCTCAATATGTCAATGTTTGCCCCCAGTATTGGCACAACTTGCTAAAATGAATATGTACAATGATCAAGCCATGGTAAGACATTATTGCTCTAGGAAAATGATGGTAGTATGATGTTGTTAAGGCCTTAAGATGATGGTGAAAATATGCATGAAATGAAGGTTGAAAAGCTAAGTGTAGAACATGAGTTAATAGATGGAGAGCTACAAATAGCGTCTATTTGCCAGATTTCCACCATTTGTGTTTATTGCATTTTTTTGATTTCTTTTTGATTTTTTTGTATTTTTCTTGTCAATAGACTACTTGTTGCCAGGTTTTCACCTTGTGAATTTTTTTTTTTTTTGATTTGATTTTTATTTTTAAAGACTTTTTGTTCTATTTTTGCTATATTTTCAGGACTTTTTCTATTGTTTTTGTAATTTTTTATTTATTTTCTTTTTTTTTTAGGACTTTTTCTAATTTTTATAGATTTTTTTAGGACTTCTATGGATGATGATAACTTCTTCAAACATAACACTTCTTTAGGTGCATGTTGTTGATGGGTTCGTCAAATAGGTCCCCTTCTGATGTTGATAGTTTGTATGCTCCTGAACCGTATTCTGCGATGACCACGTAAGGACCCAACCAATTTGGTTCAAACTTTCCTTTCTTCTCTCTGTCTTGTTGATTTCGTGGGTTCTCTTTTAAAACAAGATCACCAACCTGAAAGGTATGTGATTATAGCTGTGAGACATCATCTGTTGATATGCTTTCAAATGATCAGCTGCTTGTTGTCTCTTCTCATCAAGGAGTTCCATCTCTTGCAGTTGAGAAACTCTGTATTCATCATCTGTTGTAAGACCCTTCAATGATTTCCTAAGTGATGGAATCTCAACCTCTAGAGGTAATATGGTTTTTACTCCATAGACAAGAGCATACGGTGTTGCTCTTGTTGTCGTTCTGATGCTAGTTTTGTAGGCCCATAGTGTGGGATTGAGTTGAACATGCCAATCTTTCCCTGCATCATTCACAGTCTTCTAAATTTTCAATATAGTCTTATTTGAGGCCTCTGCTTTTCCATTCCCTTGTGGATAGTATGGTGTTGAATATCTATGTTGACTATGGAATCTCTCACAAAGTTCATCAACATCCTAATTCTTGAATGGTTGTCCATTATCTGTGATAATGGAGTTGGGAATGCCATACCGAAAAAATAATATAGTTGAGTATGAACGATGAGATTTGTTTGTTGGTAACCTTAGTAAGAGGTACTTCCTCAATCCACTTAGTAAAGTACTCTATCACTGTGATGATGAACTTGTGTCTATTCGATGATGAAGGATGAATCTTGCTAACTAGATCTAACCCCCATTGAGAGAATGGCTAGGCCAACGTGAATGGTTGTAGTTCTTGTGTAGGAGCATGAATGAGATTCCAATGAATCTGACATTTTGAGCACTTCTTCACAAAAATGAATGATTCTCTTTCCATTGTAGGCCAATAGTACCCCATTCTAATCAATTTCTTGGATAAGGTCAGTCCACTTGAATGAGTACTACAAATGCCACCATGAACTTCTTGTAAAGATTTTTCAGATTCATCACATTCAAGACATTGAAGTAAAGTACCATCAAGACCATGGCAATAGAGGGTGTCATTGATAAGAGTATAGCGAGAGGACTAGTAGATAAAGTTGCACTTTTGGTAATGGGATAAGTCAAGTGGTAAGATGTCATCTTTTAGGTAGGCATAAATTTTTCCATACCAAGGTGAATCAGATCCTACTAAGTGGCAAATGATTTGGCTTTCAGGTGTGTCATAGGCAGATGTAAATGATTGTTCCACCAGAAATTCATAGCGAGCCTAATTTTCTGGGAGTTGCAACAATGATGTGATTGTGGCCATGGCATTGGTTGCCTTGTTATCAAGTCTTGGAATTTGTATGAACTTGATATCTACGAAGTACTTCTTGAAATCGCCAACCATCTTCTTATATGGCAACAATTTGTCATCTTTGGTTTGATAATTATCATTGATCTGATTAATGACTAATTGTGAGTCACCATAGACTTGTAGTTTTGTGATCCTCCATTCCAATGCTATCTTGAGTCCAGTGATTAAAGCTTCATATTTGGCTTCATTGTTGGTGCATGGAAACATTAGCCTATATGACCGAGGAATGGTATGTCCTTGAGTGGTGACAAAGAGTAGGGATGCCCCCAATCCATGTTGAGTGAAAGAACCATCAAAGTATAATGACCATGGTTGTTTGGATTCTGCAATGAAGACATCAGCATCTGTAAATTCAATGTGAATGGGATGCTATGCTTGTAGTGGTGCTTCAGCCAATTGATCAATGATAACTTGTCCTTTGATTTCTTTGCGATCAACATAATGGATGTCAAAATTGCTTAGGATCATAACCCATTTTGCTAACCTACTTGTCAATTTAGCCTTGCTTAGCAGATACTTGAGTGGATTAATCTTTGCAACAAGATTGATTGTATGAGTTAACATGTAGTGCCAAAACTTCTATGAAGCAAAGACTACATCTAGACAAGCCTTCTCGATGAAAGTGTAGTTGAGTTCATGACCTGTTAGTGTCTAGATGATGTAATAAATTGCACATTCCTTTCCTATAGAGTCCTCCTATGCTAATAATGCCCCCAAATATGTCTCTATTGTGGCAATATATAAGATTAGCAATTTTTCTAGCTTTGGTGGTACGAGAACCAGTGGATTCATTAGGTACTGCTTGATTATTTGAAAGGCCATTTCACACTTGTCATCCCATTTGAAAGGAACATTCTTATGTAATAGATGTGTGAAAGGTAGGCTTTTATCTTCTAGTTGTGCGATGAACCTTCGTATAGATTGAAGTCATCCTTGTAATGACCTCAACTGACTGATATTCCTTGGTGAAGGAATTTACATGATTGCTTGTACCTTGGAAAGATCTACTTCAATTCCCTTTTTGGACACTATGTATCCCAAGAGTTTTCCAAATGTGACTCTGAAAAAACCTTTTTTAGGATTGAGGCAAACTTTGAACTATTCTAACCTTGCAAATATTTTGGATAACACTTCAAGATGTCCTCTTGTGTATAACTTTTCCAATATATTGTCTACATAATCTTCCATGAATGTGTGCTTCATGTCATGAAAAACTGTAGTCATATCCCTTTGATATGTAGCCCCAATGCTCTTTAGACTAAAAGGCATGACGTTCCAACAATAATTCCCCCATGGACATGTGAAAGCTGTTTTGTCCTAGTCTTCAGGTGCAATCTTGATTTGGTTGTAACTAGAAAAACCATTCATTAGTGAATATATGGCATGGCTAGCTATCGGATCAACTATAGTATCGATGTTTGGAAGTGGGAAGTCATCCTTAGGACATGATTTATGAAGATCTCTGAAATTTGTGCACACATTGATACTTATGTCTAGCTTGGACACAGGAACAATGTTGGAGATCCATTTTGCATAGTCGATTGATCTTATAAATCCCACATCAAGGAGTTTTCTAAGTTCTTCTTTAACTAGTAATGCAACATGAGGATGCATCTTTTTGAGTTTTTGTTTCACAGGTTTAACTCCTAGTTTGATGGACAAGTGATGCATTATAAGATCAGGATCAAGACCTAGCATGTCTGCAAAAGACCAGGAAAAGTTGACTTGATTTTCTCTTAGAAATTCCATGAACTAGGGTATTTCTTTATCTGTCATTGATACAACTAACTGTAGAATCCTTGGTTTTTTTTATAGTTTCAAGATTAACTTCTTTTGTAGGCTCAATCAAGATAGGAAATCACTCCTGATAGTGCTCTGGGGGAGTGTCAAGTATCCCATCATCTGGTGCCTTAAATAGGTTTTCACCATTTGATACGCTCTTTGTTTTATCTTTTGTTTGATCTAACACTGCCAGATTCTAGTTTTCACCATTAGATCTTTCTTTTTTATTTTTATTTTTGTAGCTAGGAGACTTGACACTCTCCTAATTAAAGAATCTATGCCAAAAATTTCTAGTGGAACAATCATTTGTGTCATCCGAGGAAAGGAAGTTCATGATAGATTCATCACTTGGAAACATAGGTATATCAATAGGTTCAGATAGATCCCAACCAATGAGATCGGGATGGATTAGTAGTAGCAGGTCATTAGGTTGCGTGAAATCAGCTATGGTTATGGTCATAATGGAGTTGTCTGTAGGATCTGAGGTATGGGGCAGATCAATGATGATACTATTCTCATGATAGGCTTGTTTGATCAAATCTGACTTAGTATCACTAGAATCATAGTTACCTTGTAGTTCAAATCCTTGCAGTTGGGACCCTAACCCTTCACCTTCGATTAGAGTTAGGGTGTACTTGTGTATCACATCAACCTTTTTTTTCCCTCCAAAACTCATCATTGTAGATGGTGTCCCATTCGTATTCACCAGAGTCTATGTCAGAGTTGTTATCCACGAAATTCTGAATTGTTGTCAAACATGCTTCTCTTGTATCAGAACCTTCTTGCAATGTGAGGACAATATCTTGCAACTATTTGGATGCTCTTTCTTTTGAGTTAGTATCATAGCCTAGTCCTATTTTGTCTTTTGTGGCCAATCCTGGAAGGTGAATAGGCTCAACTACTCCTTTTCTTTTCCTGATAGGACCATTTCCATCATAGCCCATCTTTTGCATGATTGAATACCCTTTACCATATTGGTCAATTGGTATCTTGACATTGAGAACTGTTTCTTCTTCACATTTATAGAGCCACTTTGGAACTCCTCTATCCTCAGGATCTTCCATGGGGAATTTTGTCTTTGATAAATCATCTATTAAATTTTGAACTTGGCTCTGTTGGTGGTTGTGTTGATGTTGATGCTATAGATATCTAATGTTGTGTGATAGAGGGTTGTCCATGTGATTGAGGTGACATAGGAAGATTAGCAAGATAGAGAGAATACTCCCCAGCTCCATTTTCCTTGAATCGTAGTTGCTTGTCAAAGCTTTTGGTTAATTGACTGATTTGTGTATCAACTTTGGGAGAAGTACTAACAAGAGCTTCTCAATTTTTGGGAACCAAAGTATCTTGACTAGCTTTAATGTTGGCACAAGTCTGACTATTTTAATTATCAACTGGTATTGTGATCTTCTGCGTATCATAAGGAAACTTAATACATTGATTATATGTGGATGGGACAACTTGCATTTCATGGAGCCAAGGACAACCCAACAAGATGTGGTATGCAAGATCACAGTCTAATACTTGACAAAATGTATTGTTGATAACCGGTCCCACTTTGATTGGCAACATGATTAAACCCTTGGACGATCTTTCCTCATCATCATAGGCTTTAATAGTAATCTTTCTTTTGGGATCAATGGAGTCCTCAAAAAATCCTAAAGCCTGAACTAACTTCATGGTACATATGTTCAAACTAGCACCTCCATCTATTAGTACGCGTCTGACACGAAACTTGTGGATCATGACTTCTAAGTATAGCAATGCGTTCTGGGAATCTTTCATGGAAAAACCATCTTTCTTGGAGAATGAGAGACATGTGGGTGAGGAAAAGTGTCCCACCATGGCTTGAAATCGGTCCACATCCAGATCAGTGGATACAGTTGTTTCAACCAAGGCCTTTTCTAGAATTTCCTTGTGTGCTGGGGAAATCTTTAGGAGTTGTAAGATAGAAATATGAGTAGGAGTTTTTCCAAGTTGATCGACTAAGTCATATTGATGTTGAGGTAGGGGCACAATGGATTTTGAAGAAGCGCCCTTTAAGACAACTTTAGCTTGTGCCCTTGTTGTTGCATTGACTTGTCTATATTCTATCTTCTCTTTAACTTTTATAGCATTGACCCATTCATCGTCAGTGTAGATATGATTAATTATATGATCGTTGATATGATTCACACTTTTTCTAGAAGACTCACCCTTTTGAAAGTTGGGCAAAGGGTTGCAAAATTCTTGGTGGTCTTCGTTTGATTGTTGGTGTCCTTCTATTGTGATGGTGCCATTTTCGATTAAGTCTTGGGCAACATTTTTCAGGGCTTGGCAATTATTCGTGTGATGGCCCTTACACCGATGATAATCACAATAGTATGCATCATTCCATGATGGAGGCTTCACACTGGGTTCAAATTTGCATTGAGGCAAAAAAGTAAGAACATTTTTAGCCATCAACTCTTTGAATGCAGATTCTAAAGATTGACCCGGTGGAGTAAAAATTCTTCTGCTAGAGAAGAATGAAGATCATTGTGGATTTGTGTTTGGGGTATTTCCTAAGGCATTGTTGTTGTTACTGTTTCCATGGTAACCTTGATTGTTGGTATTCCATTGATTGGGAGTAAAATTTTGATTCACATTATTCCTCGGAGGAGGAGGATTGTTTCCTTGATTTGTGACCAAGTTGACATTGTTATAGTTATTGTTGCGAGGAGCATTTGGAGTACTAAGAAAAAATGGATTAGTCGATACATGAATTGCATCTACAACACCATCATTAACCACGTTTTTGTTGTGATTCCAAAAATTAGATTTGTTGTTGTGGTGATTTGAAGAGCTAGGATTGTCCTTGTCAAGTTTTATTATCCCTCTTTGGATTAAAGCACTTTCAATGGTGATTGAATTTTCAATCAATTTCTTAAAAGAGGGAGGACAATGAAGATTAAGATGATAGCTCGTCTCTTGATCTAAGCTATTTATGAAAGTGGTGATCTTTTCCTTTTCAAGAACATGATGTGGGTATCTAGCAAACAATCTTCTCCATCTCTAAAGAAATTTAATGAATGCTTCACCATGTTTCTTTTTAGCCTTGCAGAGATCAATCATGGTTATTTGATGTTGTATGTTGTAGGAATATTGTGATATGAACTCGTTAATCAATTCCTCAAATTTCTTGATAGGTAGTGTGATTTTTGATAGCCATTCCATAGATTGGCCTCTAAGACTTCTAAGAAACAAATACATCAAGTATGTATCCTCATGGGAAAACTCTAAAGTAATATTTTAGAAGTCCCTAATATGATCGATTGAGTCTGATTTCCCATTGTAAGAATCAAACTTTGGGATTTCACAATGTTTGGGAAATGGGATCATGTTGAGACGTCAGCCAAAAGGATAAGGACAAATGTCGTCAAGAGCATATGTCTTCATTGTGGTTCCCCCTTGCATGTATTTAACTTTTCCTTGAAGTTCCTTAATCTGTTAAGACAAGGCACTAAGATCAAACAAGGGTGTTTCATCAAGACTTCTCTTTAAGTTCTCAGTATCAAAATCATGAGGCAATTTAGTTCCTTTGCCAGCCAAATACAATAAATATTTCTCTTTGTTGTGCTCTAAAATATTTTCTAAGGATTTGTGAAATTTTGGATCTTGCTCAATCTCTCTAAGGTGATTTTCTTCATCTCGTTCATCATCACTATCTACAAGATTTTTGCTCATGTCCCTGTATTTGTTGTAAGAAAATGGATTTTCTTCTCTTTCACCCATGTTGTCATTAAAAAGGGGATTATTACTCACACTATAAAGGGGATTGCTACTCTCACCTTCTTCTTGAGTTCTTTGGGTATGATCTTGTTGAATATCCTCTTTTAGCTTATTGTATTGAGATCTTGTAAAAATAGGCATATGATTTCGAAATGTTCTTCTAGACTTAGGTCATAGTTTGATAAGTACGAAAATGATGATGTTTTGATCTAATAAAATGAAAATCTTATGATATGATCAAAGACGTTCCTAATTCTTGATTGTGGCTTCTAATGATGAAGGATATTAGAATCCTATTTTGGGGAAGCTGAATCAATAATCAAAAAATTGTTTGAAAGGTTCACTTTTAAGATTTGATCCTTGTTTTTTTTTTGAAGAATGATGAGTATATCAAATAGCTTAATTAAAATCACTGAAGGATTTGACTGGGATGTGTTGGATATTTAATAGAAGGTTGTGGTAGATAATCGAAGTTGAGAGGTTGATTGTGATTGTGTCGTTGTGATAGAGCTATTCTCTAGAAATAGGATCATGAATATAAAGGCTCTACAACATATTCATAAGTAAATCCCCTAGCAAAATCTTGGTACCTATGGAGAAACTCACGGTAATGTAGCAAGACGTTTCAAATTTTATACAAAACCTCTCTACGTTGCAAGGTTTTGTTGTAACCTAAATGTTTCTTAGGTTTCTTGATCTTATTAGCAATCAATTTCCTTTCAAATTTGGTTGATTTCCACTCTCTAAGCGTGGGAGAAATGTCAAGATGCTATTGGACCGAAGATGTTACAAATTCAAATCTGGCAATAGTAAAAATTCTAGACAAGTGATAGATGCACTACTCTGTGCCCTATATGCGCTACAGAAACATGCATATGTGCTAGAGAAATAGTCAAATGCACTACAACAAACCTTAGATGTGCTACAATATGTCTTAGATGCGCTACAGAAATTTTTTTTGATAGTGACAAAAAATTGTTTACAGAATATTCAGCCTATGTGCTGAAACACTCAATACATGAAAACAGGCTTGAAATGTGCTAAACTAACCAATGAGTGTGCTAGAACAGACTTCATATGCACTAAGATATACCCTAGATGTGGTAAAACAATTTTCCAAAGCAGTTTTCTAAACAGTTTTGAGTAGTTTTAGCTAAAATTTTGAATGTTCATTTTGGATGATCTTTTATCTAAATTAATGTGATTGAAAACACAAAAGACACTTTGAAAATATTTGTTTTTAAGCCCTATACTAAACATCAAGTGTATGTTCAAATTTTTTTCAAAAAGTGTTTGCACAGGTTTTGTACATAATAGACAATTCAGACAGACTCACTCTTAGTACTCAAGTAGGTCATCATAATAACCACAACCCACATCTTAGAACTACGTCGACTCACACAACTGTGTCACCCCCGAAGGGGCACCCATGTTTTTTTCTTTTCCAGGCGTGTACTCACAGTGATGGAAGTGGATACCAGATCCCCTGAGCAAATGGTCCTTGGCAGTTATATGGTGAGTGTCTTGGGGGTAGATTCTTCCCTCCCCTTGCACTGTGATTATTAGGATATTCAGAAATTGACAAAGATGACTACTACACTAGGTTCATAGTAAGGGTTTTCCTTTAGTGCGACAATAATAAAATCCCTCAGGAGACCTCCCAACCTTTAGAAGAAAGGATTTGGGGATGGTTATCTTGCACACTACCAGAAAAAGTGGGTTTCCCCATATTTGCTTTAAATTTTATAGTGGGGTGGAATAACCTGGCTTTGGTTTGAACCCACTTAGGTCATTCCTCTTGGGTGAGTACTTTTTCCCACAAGAGTAGTCCCTCTATAGGATGTAATAAAGCATTAAAATTGTAGAAATTGAAAAGGAAAGTCTGGTATTCTGATCACCTAGTTAAGGGGAGAACATAGACCTATTGCCATAGACAAAGTAGATAGTGTTCTTTTTAGAACCAAAATGACAATGATTTGATCTATGTGAAGATGTTTCTTCACAACAAGCATTGGATTCATTTTAACCACAAAATCAATATGTCGTGACTACCCTAGGATTGCTTCATTTTAAATTCCATGCCTATCCTAGGATTGGTTCATTTTAAATTGCTATGTCTACCCTAGGGTTGCTTCTTTTTAAGCCTAAAAAGATTCTGTCTGCGGAAGGCGTCATACTCATAACCCTATTTTAGTTACAATTTGCATGCGTTAAAAGGTCACACACATGCACTAAAAAAAATAGTTAATCTGCTAAAACAGACCCCATAAGCATTGGATAAAATCCTAAATGCGCTAAAAGAAATCCTAAATGCGCTAATCTAAAAATGTAATTTTTTTTTTAGACAATTTTAAATTGAAGTAAGCTAAATGAATGCGCTGTTCTATTCCCTAGATGTGCTAAAGAAATTGTTAGATGCACTGAAATAGTTCCCGGATGCGTTGAAAGTCCTATAGAAGTGTTGAAAGAAACCTTGTATGCGCTAAGGAAACCCACAGATGTGCTAAAACACAAATTTTTTTGGAAAGATCACCTCCATAATGTGAAATCCTATAAAAAAACCTGCATGTAGATGTCAAAAATGGGGCAAAGGCCCCACGATGGGCACCAAAAATGTGTGATTGATTTTTAAGTGTATCAAATGTAGATTAAAAATAAATCAAGCACACCAATAAGACATTATATCAAAACAAAAGATCAAATAAAAGGAATGCAAACTCAATCTTTTGTTCTTGATGTTGTCCTATCATCCGCTATCTCTAGTGTTTTTGTCGATTTCAACTTGCTCTCAGATTGTATGCTAGGCTCAACAAATAGTCTTCCTAGAGAATGAGATTAAAGATGAATGCATGTTATGCTAAGATATGATTAACATGCTTAAACTAAACATGATTGCTAGAATGTAAAATTATGAAATTATGAATGCTAAAGATAATAATAATGTTAAAATGCTAATCACCTATCTCTAATGCATGTATGTGTGTGTGTGTGTAACCAATGCTTGGATTCGTAGGGGTTTTTAAAGAGTTTTCAAAAGCTTTTGATTGGTTGATGTGATCAACGACTATGATAATTCTGTCATATTGAACGGTTGAAGATAGAGAAGATTGGAGAGAAAAATAGAAGAAAAACAAAAAGCAGGATTTGTTTCCTCTTTCATGAGAGATGATAAAGATGAATTGTAAAAATCATCTTTTTGTGAGATTGAGAAAATATTTTGAAGATAAATAATGAATTTATTGAATTCATTATTCATTTATTCGTGACATGGAATATTTTCTTAATTGAATAAAATATTTAATTAAGATTCAGAGAAAATGGAAGATTCTTAATTAAATAAAATATTTAATTAAGATTTGGAAAGTGACATGTGGAATTAATTAAATAAGCATATTTAATTAATTTTAGAAGAAAGGGAATTAAATTCAATTAAATCAAAGATTTAATTATTTTATGGATTCCTCCATCTTTCATCACTTAGTTAGTTTGCATTCTATTTTGGGGAGGAGTTTTGTTCCCATGTGGTTTTCTCCTTTACCCCGTTTGATTTAGTTTGCATTTCATTTGTATATGGGTACCTGATCAGGCCTTGCTTTCGGGACTCATCTCTTGCATAATAATTTTCTTCTCCCTAAGTTGCACTTATGGGGGGGTGTTGGTGTAATTAATTATTTAATTACACTTTAGCATAAGTTTACTTAGGCATTTTTTAATTCCTAGGATAATTATAATCCTTATCTAGTTGAGTTTTCTTTTTGCTCAAGATAAGATTAGGGTTGTGCATGTCTTGCTTTTTTGCATGATTTCCTTTTTGAAGGCTTTTGTATTATTTGTAAAACAATTACTTTCAATAATCATTAATTCTGGTTTTTTTGCTTGCACATATTTTCTCTGAGGGTTTATAGAACATCTCTTCTTTTTTGTTCTGAATATCTGTTGCATGTGATAGGTGATTGCTTGCAGGTAATTCTCGGGGACTGTGAAGTTGGTTTTTCAAATTCTACATGGTATTAGAGCTCCAGACCTATGGCTTCCTATTCATGTTTTGAAGATATTCTCTCACAACATTTTTTTTTATGCAAGGGTTTCAAGCAAGGCTAATTTTTTGTAGATCTAGGGGTAGCCTAATTTTCTGTGCATTTTTGGGCCAAACAGACATTGCCATTGCGATCAGAGCACCCAAAAACCCCAGAAATGCCTTTCATTTCGTCAATTTCAGAGAAATTTGAAAAAAAAGGCAAATAAATTTAGCCCCAAGGCTGTACAGCCCCGAGGCATGAACTCCGAGGTCAAAAATTGCAAAAAAAAACCAAAAAATAAAGGTTTTTTTTAAAAAAAAATTGTGCGGCTCATTGAAAAGCAGACCACCACGACACAGTCGCCCGGTGGCCACCGCTGCACTACCACATACTACTGCCCATCGCTGCCGCTCCATAGTGTTGTCAAGCATAGTAAGCCCTACAGGCTGTTCGACCCCCGCTAGGGTCTTATTATGGTTCAGGAGCCAGCACCCAAACCCGCCGAGCAGTCTACCCCCAGTGGGTAGCCACATTGGTGATTGGGAGCCCCACCTTCAGCCCCTACTGGGTTTTTTAAAACAAGCCCCTGAGTGTGCGGTCACATGCAGAACTAGGAGCTGCACCGAAGGAGCTTAGTTTTTGCTCCTGTTTAGTGTGGAAGTGCCTTTTTACAGGCCTTTTTTTCATTTTCTCATAATTTGGGAAAACGGAGGCCTTTTTTTGAAAACAAGATATTGTCGAAAAGCCGGTTTGATGCTCTTTCCATTGGTGGAGGTTTAATTTTTTGATTTTTTAGTTTTGATGCTTTTTCGACTGTTAAAGCCAGAAGTTAGTGTTTTCACTCAGGGAGGCGTAACTTTTGCATCTTGACTCCATTTTTTGAAAACAAATAAGCATTGGAAAGCTGGTTCAGTGCTCTACACAGATCTCAAATATTATTTTTCATTTTATTTACTAGGTATTTGATATTCCTATTTGATCTCAGCCTTCACCTTTTTAGTTATTTTCTTGGGAAGCATGCAATCAGGCTATTTTTTTGAGATCTGCGACCATTGTTTTTTTATTTGAGAGTATATATTGTTGTTTTTTGTCATGCATACACATAATATTTCACCCCTTACTACATTCAACTATTTTGGTTGGAAAAAATGAATGGAGATTCATTTGAAACACAAAGGGTTGTATAGGGTAACCATGGGTACAAAAATTGAACCTACAGGTGCTACTGAAAAGAGAAAGTGGTTTAATAGGTGTGATGAAGCTTATGGTACATTATGTCTATCTCTTTCATCTAACCTTCTTTTTCATATTGATTCTTGCACTACACCCAATGAGATTTGGACTACTTTAGAGTCTTTGTTTGGGAAGCATGATACTATGAGAGGGTTTCAATTAGAGAATGAGATTATTGGCTTAAATCTTAGGGATTTTGACAGCATCCAAGAGTTTTTCACCAAACTCAAGTCTCTTAGATTGCAATTGTCATAGTGTGGTGTTCAAAAGGAAGACTCTCAGTTGATATTGTCCGTTCTTTCTAAGCTTGGACCAGATTATTTAGTTTTTGTAGCTACCTTTTATGCCACTAGGGATGTACTTGGTACAAGATTCACTATGCCATCTCTTGATGAATTTTCTTCATCTCTCACTCAAGAGCAAGCCAAGTTCACTAGTATGGGCACAATGAAACCTTCATCATCATCACAAGCACTTATTGCATCATAGGAGCCCAGAGATCAGAAGGATTCTATAGGCAAAGGCAAGAAATAGAAACCAAAGGATTCCAAACCTCATGAGCAACAAAAGGAGTCCTCAGATTCATCCTCCTCTTCTAGGGGGAAATCATCTAGGAAGGAGAAGACTACATTTTCATATTGCAAGAGGGAAGGACATGCATAACATAATTATTACAAGAAGGACATTGATGAGCTGAAACATCTTCAGAAACATCAGATTGATTTTCCTTCTAGGATGTCTGCATCATCTTCTTCTCCTCATTCTTCTTCTTCAAAGCAACATGACAGGGGCACAATTGGTTTACATACTTCATCAGATATGAAGGGACATGCTCTTTGTGATTCTTTAGGTATTGGATCAGAGAGATGGCTTCTAGATTCAGGAGCATCTCATAATATGGCATCTTCACAGTTTATGTTCACTTCCTTTGAGCCTTGCACTATTTCTCCCATTTTGATGGGAAACAACACTTACATGAGTGTTACAGGGAAGGGGTCTATTAGTTTTGGGGACCACTCCTTTCAGGATGTCTTGTGTGTCCCTCACTTGACAAACAACCTTCTTTCCATTTATCAAATCACATATGGAGGCACTGGGAAATCTGTGGAGTTCACACCTGATTCAGTTATCATCAGAGACTTGGAGAGTAGAGTAGTTATTGCTACTAGGATAGTGGATCACACATCTTAGTTGTATTCCTTTACCAATTTTTCTACTGATGGTGCTTTTGTTCCTACAACTGTTCCTCACACTTCTAGTGTGCATCATTATTCAAAGGAGAGATTTGGCTTCTTGAACATTGGTTTTCTTACTTCAGATTCTATTCCCAAGCCTTCTATTCCATCTCCTCCACCTCCTATTGCTATTGTTGTGGCTACCGATGTGGCTTCTTCTGTTTCAATGCAACAGGATCCTGTTGATCATCCATCTCTGGAGGCTCCTCTTGAGTCTTCACCTACTTTGACTTCTTCATTGGTTAGGGTCACACCTACTTTTGTGGAGACATCTTGGGTGACACCTACTTCACCTTCATTGATTGCTTTCATTTGGCCTCTTCCCTCTCATTTCTTTCAGGAGATGCAGTTTCTTCAGTTCTTTTGGAGCTACTTCATTCTGGGGGGATTTTTGGTCTCTTCTTTCCTCTCTTCTAGGGGAGTTCTTTCATGTATCTTTGTGATGGATGGTGTCCTTGGGGGGTCTTATGGAGTCCTCCATCTTTCATCACTTAGTTATTTTGCATTCTATTTTGGGGAGGAGTTTTGTTCCCATGTGGTTTTCTCCTTTACCCCGTTTGATTTAGTTTGCATTTCATTTGTACATGGGTACATGACCAGGCCTTGTTGTCGGGACTCATCTCTTGCACAATAATTTTCTTCTCCCTAAGTTGCACTTATGGGGGGATGTTGGTGTAATTAATTATTTAATTACACTTTAGCATAAGTTTACTTAGGCATTTTTTAATTCCTAGGATAATTATAATCCTTATCTAGTTGAGTTGTCTTTTTACCAAAGATAAGATTAGGGTTGTGCATGTCTTGCTTTTATAAAGAAAATCATCTCATGTAATTATTGAATTCTTGAATAATATTATTTGCACATCTTTTTGCAATAGCTTTGATTTTTATATTTTTCTCTTCTATGGAAGGTTTTTTGGTTTGCATGTCTAATCTTCTGTGGAGAAGATCCATCTGGAACAACTTAGCAATAACCAAAGATGTTGATTGAAAATTTGATCATTTACCCAAAATTCTTTCCAAGCACTTAATTGTAGCAAAAAACCTTCATATCAAATGTGACCATGAATTGCAATGACAACAAAGACTCAAAGAAAAAAATTGAACAAAAAAGTGATAATGTCATTGATCCCAAACAGAGGTGGGAGAAAGAGAGACCAATAAGGAAATAGACCAAAAAATTAAACAATCTATTAGATCATTAGAACAAGAGTAGAGATAAGGGCTACATGAGGTAACCTCCACTAGAAAACTGAGGAGACAACTTAAAAAATTGCTTAAATTTCACTAAAAATGCATTTTTTTTTGCAAAATTGATGATAAGATGCATCTAATGAGTCAACAAAATGAGTAAATAAAAGAAACAAGCTGAGTCTAGTTGTATTTGATTTATTTGAAATAAAATTAGGTACAAAATTGCATCCTCATTTGGAATGCGTTGATGTTGATATTATGAAACAAAATGAAAATAAAAAATTATTTTTGTAAAAATGAAAGCTTGTAGGAAAACTTGGAAACCTAAACTTGGAGAGTACTTAGAAAGTCAAATGAATTCAATGGGAGTTTGAGGGAAATTCCCCCAATGGGGGTCAAGGGGCAGTGTCCCTTGTGGGGTCTGTGGGGGTCTGGGGGTAGTAACCCCCAGCAGGGTCGAGGGGCAGAACCCCTTGCGGGGGTCTAGGAGCAGTGTCCCTAGTGAGGTCAAGGGGAAGCACCCCTCGCGAGGGTCTAGGGGCAGCACCCCTAGTAGGGTCGAGGAGTAGCGCCCCTCATGAGGGTCTAGGGGCAGTGCCCCCAACAAGGTTAAGGGGCAGTGCCCCTCATGGGGGCTTGGGGGAAGTGCCCCCAGTCAGGTTGAGGGGCACCTCATTTTCATGATATTTTGAGTGGCAAGAAATTGGTGGGATGTGTTATTTTCTGCTGATATGTTCTAGTGCTGCTAATATGATTTCATCAGTCTATCAGTGGAGCTATGAGGGGAGTTCCCCTGACGTAGTAATGTTAGGCCGATAGTGACACTATCATCCTAACATTACTACATCATGGGAACTCCCCTCATAGCTCCATTGGTAGACCGATGAAAGTAGCTAACTTGTTCATATATCGATCTATCAGTGGAGCTATGAGGGGAGTTCCCCTGATGTATTAATGTTATGTCGATAATGTCACGATCGGCCTAACATTACTACATTGAGGGAACTCCCCTCATAGCTCCATTGATAGACCGATGAAAGAAATTCACTTGTTCATATATCGGTCTATCGGTGGAGCTATAAGGGGAGTTCCCCCGATGTAGTAATGTTATACTGATAGTATCCTCATAGCTCCATTGATAGACTGATGAAAGCATAATGGTAGGGAAATTTTTGTCATATGTTATAGTTGGATATGCTCTGGTAGATATGTATGCAAGATGTCGAATCGTGGACAAAACACCTGAATTGTTTGACATAATGCCTCAAAGAGATGTCATCTCATAGAATGAAATGATTGATTGCAGAATGTGCACAAAATGGTTTTTTCAAGGAACCTCTCAAAATATTTGAATTAATGAAGCACTCTGGAACACATCCTTACATTCCAATTTCAATGGAATTAGGGAGGTTATTTAAACTTTTACACCCTTCTATGTTCAAGTGATACAACTGTGAAAAGTTGCCAATGAATCAGGAAGGCTATTTAAATCTATAAACCCTACCATGTTCAAGTGTTGCAATTGTGATAGGTTGCCACTAGAATTAGGAAGGTTATTTAAACATTCACACCCTTCTATGTTCAAGGTTGTAGCTATGACAAGTTACCAATGGAATCAAGGAGGTTATTTAAACCATGACAATATTTTAGTTTTGAATGTTGCAGCTGCAATAGATTGTCAATAGAATCAAGGAGGTTATTTAAACCTTTAAAACTTCCTATTATATTCAAGTGTTGTAGCTGTGAGAGGTTGACAATGGAATTGGGGAGGTTATTTAAACCTCTGCAACTTTCTATTTTCAAGTGCTATAGATGTGACAGGTTTCCAATGAAATTAGGAGTTATTTAAACCTCTACAGTCTTCTATGTTCAAGTGTTGCAACTGTGACAGGTTGCCAATATAATCAGGGGGATTATTTAAACTTTTACACATTTCTATGTTCAAGTGCTAAACCTGTGACAGGTTGCCAATGGAATGAGGGAGGTTATTTAAATCTATAGACCCTACCATGTTCAAGAGCTATAGTTGTGATAGGTTTCCAATGGAATCATGAAGGTTATTTAAACGCTCACACCCTTCTATGTTCAAGGTTGTAGTTGTGATAGGTTGCCAATGGAATCAATGAGCTTATTTAAACCATGACAATATTTTAGTTTTGAATGTTGTAGCTGCAATAGATTGTCAATAGAATCAAGGAGGTTATTTAAACCTTTGAAACTTCCTATTATGTTCAAGTGCTACATTTGTGATAGGTTGACAATGGAATCAGGGAGGTTATTTAAACCTATACAACTTACTATTTTCAAGTACTATAGATGTGACAGGTTGCCAATGGAATAAGGAAGGCTATTTAAACCTCTAAAATCTTCTATGATCAAGTGTTGCAGCTGCAATAGGTTGCCAATAGAATCAAGGAGGTTATTTAAACTTTTACACCCTTCTATGCTCAAGTGCTGCAGCTGTGACAACTTGCCAATGGAATCAAGGAGCTTATTTAAACCTTGACACTCTATTATATTCAAGTGTTGCAGCTATGACAGGTTGTCAATGGAATCAATTTAAGATTGGGTTCTAGGTGCCAAATTGGGAGCCTTGGAACAGGGTATGTACATCCATCAAAGCATAAAGGATAGAGGAATTTTTTCAGATATTATAGTTGCAACTTCTCTTGTAGACATGTATGCTAAATGTGGGATCATAGACAAGGCACTTGAAGTGTTCAACAAAATGCCTCAAAGAAATGAATTCTCATGGAATGCAATAATTGTAGGATATACACAAATTAGATTTGTTGAAAAGGCTTTATAAACTTTCAAGAAAATGCAATTTATAGGTTTAAAGCTAGACTCTGCAACCTTTGCCAACATATATAATGAAGAAACATAAACTAAATGCAAAGCTTGTAGGTCTACAAAATGGTCTGTCAAAGCTTTTCTCCCAAGATAAACACATTTACCCAAAACTAACCACAACTTTAGATACCTTTTTGGCTTAGTTAAAACATATGTCAAAGTGGGGTATAGGTCCTTTGGAACAAATGATTCAAAACTAATCGTCTCAGTCAGAATTATGCCTCTTTAGGCCTTGGCTACCATAGGGGTCTTTAGTTTCTTCTATCTCCAAACCAAAACTCTCACAACCAATACTTGGATCACTCTTTATTTGGTTTGAACAAGCTTATTATTCCATGTAAAGTCCACTTCTAAAGGTATTTTTTATAAACCCTAGACTCTAACCTCCATCTTTACTCATAAAACCCTATTTTCAAACTAGGGCAATGATTATTCACCACACTAAACTCATCCTCTTGATTTTTAACATCTGAAATATGAGAATAGATACTATAAAAGGTAAACTCACCAAAAATTAAGAGCTTTCACCAAATAAAATAGAAGGAATACAATTTCATCAACATAATGGTCACATGTATAGAGGGCCCTTACTTCCTTGGAGTAGTTGATTATTCATGGCATTGAAAGGATACAAATTATCAATTCCAAATCCTTAGAGATGCTTTGAGGAGGTTGGGCTAGAGAATGTGTGCAAGTAGTGAGAGATGTGGCCTATGTGTAGATATTTGTAGGGAATTTGATTAAGGCTGCCACATGAATGGCTTGATCAAAACCTCTAAAATTGTTTAATTGGATGCCAATATCTTCAACAAAAACTCAAATTATTTAATTTTATGTCTATTTTTCACTTCACAAATATCCTAATTTGGCATCATGTATCTCTTCAAATAGATGCCCTAGTTAGGAATCTTGTACCTCCATATTTGGATGTCTTCAAGTTGGATCCTTTGCCCCCTTGTCAAAAAATGTTCCTCACTATAACTAGGCATATAAATTTCATTTATCTTTCTACTAGCTTTTATTTTAAATTTCAATGTTTTACAAAAGGAATATTAAACATTTACATGTTTAAGTGTAATTCCTCTAATGTCATCTTCTTTTAAACTTCACACCTTTTGTGAACCCTCTTCATACCCATCTGTGCCAAATTGGGAGCCTTGGAATAGGGTATGGACATCCATCAAAGAATTAAGGATAGAGGAATTTTGTCAGATATTGTAGTTGCAACTGCTCTTGTAGACATGTATGCTAAATGTGGGATCATAGACAAGGCACTTGAAGTGTTCGACAAAATGCCTCAAAGAAATGTGGTCTCATGGACTGCAATAATTGTAGGATATACACAAATTAGATCTATTGAAAAGGATATAGAAACTTTCAAGAAAATGCAATTTGAAGGTTTAAAGCCAGACTCTGCAACCTTTTCCAACATCCTCTTTGCCTATTCCAAAATGGAAGCTTTGGAATAGGGTACAGACATCCATCAAAGCATAATAGAAGGGGTATTTTCGTTTGATATTATTGTTGGAAATGCTTTGCTTGACATGTATGAAAAATGTGGAAGCATAGAGAAAGCATGTGAAGTTTTTGACAGAATGCCTCGAAGAGATGTCATCTCTTGGACTAAAATTATTACTGGATATGCACAAAATAGATTTGTTGAAAACGCTTAAGAAAATTTCAAGCAAATGCAATTGGCAGGTATAAAGACAAATTCCACAACCTTTTCCAACATCTTTCTTTTCTGTGCCAAAATGGGGGCTTTGGAATAGGGTATGAACATCCATCAAACCATAAAGAATAGAGGAATTTTGTTAGATGTTGTAGTTGCAAGTACCCTAGTAGACATGTATGCAAAATTTGGAAGCATAAACAAGGCATGTGAATTGTTTGACAAAATGCCTGAAAGAGATACCATCTCATGGAATATGATGATTGTGGGATATGCACAAAATGGATTTGTTGAAAATGCTTTAGAAACTTTTAAGCAAATGCAATTAGTAGGTTTGAAGCCAAATTCCACAACCTATGCCAACATCCTCCCTTCATGTGCCAAAATGGGAGCTTTGGAGCAGGGTATGAACATGATGCAAGGGAGAATGGTCTTCACCTTAATAACACAACCCAAGTTAGATAAATCATCAATCAAGGTCACAAAACTTTGACTCAACAACTTTCCACTATAACCCTAACTTCAACCTAGTAGGTCCGCAGATCTATTTTTTCCAACTTTTCTCACAATTTTTCTTAAAAAGTACAAGGACTCTTGATAGTTTGCAATACCCCTTTGGGCCAAATTTAACATGTTCCAAACTCAACTAGGGTTTCTTTGGATCAAAACACCCTAAAGCTTGATTCCACATTGTCCCTAAAGACCAATTAGGTCTATTTTGCAAAGGAAGACCTCTCAAATCTCAGAAGAAATTTTCAAAACCCACTCAGATCTTCTAGACTATTAACAAAAAGACATATCATCAGGTTTTAAGTCTCCAAGTCCTCTCTATAATGTTGAACAACAAACCCTTAATTTCCTTCAATTTAGCTAGCGTTTATTCAAACTTTGGGTTCGACAGCTCATACAACCTTGAGAATGCTACCAAAATACAAGTTAGGGTTTATTATAATTCTTGGTGAAAAGAGTCCTCACAACATGCACTTTCATGTTTTGAAGTTTTAGACCATAAGGTGAAGGCTAGTATGTGAGAAGTGAAAGTTTAGAATTGAAAATCTAGGTATAGTCCAGAAAACAGAGTTTCAAGGTGGTTATCATCTAGGGTTGGTTCAAATACTTGAGGAGAATGAATTTTGACGGTTAAATAAGCATATTTAGGTCCAAAACAATATGTTTGAAGGTTTCGTAAAGAGTATTCAAGATTAGAGCTTGTAGAATCAATAAGCCCTAGTACTTGACTGGCCTAATTAGACCTAAATTCTAGTGGGGACAGTCATTTTTGGAGTTTATTTTCCAAAGAAACCCATGTTAGTTTTCATATATGTTTTAGAACCCCTTTAAAGGAATCCATAAAACTGATCACATTCTAAAAATGATTCCTACACCTTGAGATATCTCTAACAGTTCCATAAGGCATGGCTACAAGGAATGTAAGCAATCAATGAAAGAATGTTAGCCAAAATAAGAAACCTATGTTCCTGGAGTATAAGGTGAGTTTAGTCATGTTATTTCAAGCCTAGTAGAGTTGTCCCAAGTGTTAAATCAGTTATTTGTAGCATGGAAAGCATATTTTGGTTTTGTGGCTTATGAGTGCCATAGTTGCACATTGAGGATAGGTTAAGAGAATAAGTCATTAGTTGATCTGGAGGTTGAGTGTTTTAGAGACTCTAATGAGTTTGAAGAAGATAATTCAACTTTTTTGGGTTAGAAGGAGTGAAAGCTCAGATTTGTTCCTTTGTAGAAGTCATTGTTTTGAGTAGTTTTCTTGTGAACTTGAAGGAATAGAAGGGATTGAGTCCCTAATTGTAAAATTTGTAATCATGTGAGTGATGGTTTCTTCCTTTGCATCGCATCAAGTAATCAGTATTGTATTACACCTATAGTTGATCATTATGTGTGAATGGTTGACCTTCTTGCCTATGCTGGCTATCTCAAGGACACTCTAAACTATATCATTAAGATGCCAGTTAAACCTATGGTGGTTTTGTGGATTTTTTTTCTTGCTGCCTATAGGTTACATATGAATATAGGCTTAGGAGTATTTACAATCACGCTACTCTTCAATTTGGATCCTAAAAATGCTACGACTTAAACATCAATCAACATTGAAAGTGCAGATCAACTTTCCCCAAAGATTAGTGATTACGACCGATTGGTGGATGGATAAAGTGTTGAGTGTTTTTATTCACCGAAGTGCAAACATTGCTAAAATCCACTATTTCATGCCACATGGACATATCATATGCACCTAGCCTCCTACTTTCCATCAATGGCCACAATTTGCTCCTCTCAAGATTGACACCTTCAATATATAGTTGAGGAGATTGGTATATCAATCTACTAATATGCTACAATACACTAGATTGTGCCAAGTAGCCACCATTTCCAAATAGGGACCCTAACATAGACTTTTTGCACCTCTATCCCAATAAAGATCATACACCTCAACATCCCTTTGAAAAAGGCTCCATGTTGGAGATGCCCATGCTAACAATAAAGACCTTTATGGCAGATCAATATATGGAAGGCCACAGTATGATTCCAATGGAGAAGGAATAATATTAATAGGACACAATGAGCTACAATATTATCTGTCCCTTATGAATCAACAATTACCAATTGAGAGCCAATTTATCTCAAAATTAGATCATTTAAATGCAGAAATTGTCCTAGGTATAGTTCAAAATGCAAGGGAGGCATGCACATGGTTGGGATACACTTATCTTTACATTCACATGCTATGAAACCTATTTCAATATGGTATATTTTCTAATGCTTTATAGAAAAACAATACCTTATAAGAGAGAAGGCCAGACTTGGTAAGCATAGCTGTGATTTTCAATTTAGTACATAGTAATTTTACTATAGTAATGTTAAACAAGTATGACCCTTGCATTTTACTTTAATGGTACTTGTTAGTGCTTCTGATAATTGAACTCTTTATGTAAATAGATACATTCAGTTGCAACTATCTTGGAAAAAATTAATTTGGTGAAATGTGATTGGAAAAGTGGATATTTATAAGTTAATGATCTAGAACGGGTAGCTAGTTATTACTACATCACTCATGGGACAATGGCTACTTATAATGAGCACTTGAAGCCAATAATGGGTGATATTGAATTATGCTGATTGTTTTCATTAAGTGAAGAGTTTAAATATGTGACAATAAGAGAAGAAGAGAAGATGGAAATTGCAAAGCTCTTAGACCATGTTCCTATTCTAGTGAGGGAGAGTTTGGAGGAGCCAAGTGCCAAGATCAATGTTTTTCTCCAGGCTTACACTTCACAGCTTAAGCTTGAAGGTCTCTCCCTCACATTTGATATGGTGTTTATTACTCAGGTATGTATTTATATTGAAAACCTGTGTAGCACAAATCATAACCATTTTATCAATTTATAAGTGGGTGACTTGAATTTTGTATCCTTTGTAATGAAAATGATAACCATTTTCTACCTTTTTATAAGTGGGTGACCTAAGAATTTTGTGTTCTCCACAAAAATCTAAATTTAGCCCTGAGGATGTTGTGCATGTCCACCCTCCTACTTCTTTTTATAACCATACAACCCATCCTTAAGTCCTATCTTCTCCAACTCATTCACCTTTGCTAGAAAGAAGGAATTTACAATTTGTTGTGGAAGCTGTTGGATGATGCACGCTATGTAGTTCTAAATACATTATTTTTATTTGGTTATGTGTTGCAGAGTGTAGGTCGCTTCCTTAGAGCACTTTTTGAGATTGTCCTAAGAAGAGGATGGGCTCAGTTAATAGAGAAGGCACTTAACCTATGCAAGATGGTTGGAAAGCCCATGTGGAGTGTTCAAACTCCACTTTGGCAATTTAAAGGCATTCCAAATGACATATTGACCAAAATTGAGAAGAAAGATTTAGCTTGGGATTAGTATTATGATCTTTCAACCTAGGAGATTGGAGAGGTCATTCATTTTCCAAAGATGGGAAAAACCATTCATAAGTTTGTGAAAAATTGATTAAAAAGGACTATAAATACTTGGGTTTGAATAGGATTGAAGTGCCTAAACTGCTAATACAAATCTTCATATGAAGGATTTCTTATTGCAAGGGAGGCATGCACATGGTTGGGATACACTTATCTTTACATTCGCATGCTATGAAACCTAGTTCTATATGGTCTATCTGTTGATGCTTTACAAAAAGACAATACATTAGAAGAGAGAAGGGCAGACTTGGTAAGCATAGCTGTGATTTTCAATTTAGTACATAGTAATTTTACTATGGTATTGTTAGACAAGTATGAATGAAAAATGCAATTTTTTAAATACTTTTTGATCTCTAAATTTGGCCAAGTACACAATTTCCTGTGAGTCTCAGTGACTTTGGTTGACTTTTTCCTAAAAAATTACATGTTTTAAGGTTTAACCAAAAATCAACAATGAGTTTCCCAAGTGATTACTTGCCATCCAATTTTCTTAGCGAGTACTCACAATTTCTTTAAACTATGCTTTAAAAGATTTTGTGTTTCTGTAGTGCATCATTATGTAATACCATTTTTAAAGATTTAGCCATGTGTTAATGTTTGAGTAGTCAAGTCTCAGGACACCTTTCACAACTAGTAATCAAGAACCCATCTCTCATGAATTTGAATGGTCTGCTTGGCACTTATTTTATCTATGTGATGTTCACAACTTCACAGGGATGAAGCACCAAGACATACCAAGAGATAACCCATCCCAGTACTATTCCAGCTCAAACACATTTAATTACAGAGTCTCCCCTACAATTAGGCCCACTTATATTGCTATCCTATTTCAAAACCTTAAGCTAGTATTGTGCTTTATGAACCATAAATTGTGGGGATCCTTAGCTCTTTCATTTTTATGCATTTTTAGGCAACTTCTAAATCAAATATTTCAACACAATGACTCTGAGTTTTGGAATGCAATGTGACATTCAATAAATAGGAAAGGATGTTTTCAAGAAGAAAGAAGCACATCATTTGATAAAGTCGATAAGAAAAAGGTAACTTGATTATTTATAATTTATTAATCTATCCAACATAGAAATGGTCTGGTGTCATAGCTTGTTGATTATCTAAGAAAAAATATCTTCCATAAAAATTTCACAATATGTAAAATCATATACAAGAAAGATGCCAATTTTAAAGATATTTTTGATTAACATCATTTTGCATTCAGCCTACAATGTCTTATAGTTAAGCAAACAAAAAGTTCCAATTTGCATCTATGAAACTTACTATGCTTCAAACGTTCATTGAATTCTACTTGCTGCTTGTCTTTGTTCTCTTTTAGAATCTGTAGAAAAAAGAACCATATATCTAAATCCAAAATCTTTACCATAGAAGTCCCTCAAAATCAAATTAGTAACTAGAAAAGGAACAAAATATTGTTTATGTAACATGAAAACTAAAACCTGAACTCCTAGAAACAATCAATCTAATACCCTTCCTAAGAACAATAATAGTCTTGTTGATGCAAAAAATCTACTAGAACCTTTTAAGATCATTGTAGAAAAATTCAATTATCTACTAGGAAAATATTACATCTCAGCAGCTAACTAATCATATTGCATAAAATTTTTAATTTTTAAAGGATGATTTTTTTTACAAGTAAATAATAGTGGAAAAATATTTACAACTAAAAAAAAAGTACATAATATATGTATGACAGGTTGGCATTGAAGATTAAAAATGAATGTATATGAATATATGTTTATTTTGGCGAATAATTTTATCAAAATTTTAAATTTAAATGAAAGTTTGGTTATGAAGATATTAGAGAATTTACAAAAGATCCCCATATTTGGGATTTTTTTTGAAATATGGTTTAGACCTAAAAGATACCTTTATGCTTCTCTTTTGTTTACCAACACTTATTGGGGTACCCAAGTTCAAATCCCATCTATACAGAATGTCCTTGACAAGTGATACATACTGCATGTTGGATAACAACCAATTCCTACAACTTGGAGATTACACTAATCCCAAGAGGAATCCCCTCAAAGGCATGATAGGTCAAAACACTAAAAACCCGAAACTCTCACATGTGTACACCCAATAAAAGGATCTGCCTAACAAGTAAGCTTGAAACATAGAGTAATATTCAGAAGGAAAAAAATCATCCTGGTCATTTTATTATGTGACTTGGAACCTCAAAGGTTCAAGCAACACAATTGTTAAAAAGCAGACCACAGGCTAAAGAACATTTTGTCTTCACAATTAAAACTAATTCCTTGAAGTTGAATAAAATTATCACATCATAGACAAAAGCACAATATGTCTTTGAGATTAAATATAACCCTTGAACCTAAATAAAATGATTTCCACTATAAAATCAAATGGACTGTGAAGGGGGGATCCAAGTTCAAAGTGTAGAAAGCATGATTGTCATGATAAAGAGTCAAAATTCTATAAAATGGGGCATCCCATATGAACCCTATCAAACTAACATTGGGTGCAAGTATGTGGAGAAGTTGACGATAGAGTTAACAACCTAGAGCCCACAGTATAGCCACTAAGCCAAAGGTTATATCAAAACAGGAATTTACCACATCTACCAAAGAAAGCGTATTGAAATAGATTACCACACAAACACTGTAACTTAAACCAAACTAGTGGCACTCTAAAAATGAAAATGAAGACAAGGAAGCTCAATGGATTAAATATCCTATTAGTGAACCAAAGGAAAATCTTGTTAAAGAAGGGATTAAAATGAGTAACAAAGAAACCTCACTATTCTCCCCATGCAGATCATGCAAGTCAAACCTTTCATTTAATTTCAAAGGCCTACTTGATTTAAAAGGAAAGAGAGGTCTATTACCCCAGTTGTTTTTGAAATACTAAAGATTCCATGTTTCTAGTCTATCAAGAAAATGAAGTATCTGAAATACTAGAGATTCCAAGTTTCTAGTCTATCAAGAAAATGAAGTATCCATGTTCTTTTATTCATTTGAAACCAAATCAATTGATGATAAAAGCTCAGTAATTTGATATCTAACAAGGAATGCACCATGCTAGTTTCAAATCGTAATTTTTTCTAATGATCATATTCTACTAAGTTAATTCCATAGGTGGTCTCTACTTAATTTAACCTAAGCTATAATTTCAAAAATAGAACCCAAAAGCGTTAAATAAAGCAATTGCATAGTGCACTATTGATGAATTTAGCCTAGTCTACAATGTCCTAATTAAAACCCAAAATATGGTGCTGAAGGATTGAACTTTTGAAGAATTTACCCTGAACTACAATTTTTTCTAAGTAGATCCTAGAGGTGCGAAAAAGGAGTTGAAGTAGTGATGAGTTTAGGCTAGAGAGCAATATTTGAAGAACTACCCAAATGTGTCAGATACACTAGGAAAGAATTTAACCTAGACTACAACTCTCAAAGCAGAACACAGAAGTGGTTACAATTAAATGGATTCCTGAATTCGACCAGATAATCTTACACTAGAAATTTTACTATCAAAGACAATCAAAACAAAATTCCATAGAAAATTATTAGGATTTTGAATCATTGCAAATTACAATGTGGGTCTATGTTATTCCATCTTCATCTTCCAAGCACTGCATAAAAGTCCAATATATTGATATGAAGGTGCCAAATGAACACTTGGTAAATTGACCTATAAATTAAACCACAATTTTCCCCAACTTTTCTCAATGGTAAGTAGGATGTAAATTCGAGAGTTAAGGCTTACTGGGTCTATCTGGTTCTACAAAAAATTGAAGTAATGAGACCTAGAAAAGATAATATCATCATGTGCTTCTTGTTTGTTTCTAAGACAATGCAAACAATGGTGTTTACTGGGAGATGGGGAAAATAAACCACATTTTTTTTGAAATGTAGCAACTTAAACAATAATTACCTACTAAAAGCTTACCTCAAAAAGTGGTTTGTCTCTCTGAGCAGACCCATCCTCAACACGTTCTCCATGCTTCTCCTTAGCTTCCTCCAATTGACCCTCGTCAAAACCTTATTTTCAAGTTGTAGCTGTAAGGAAAGCTTAGGTGTGGAACAAACTCTCCTAACGTCAAAACCTCAGGGAAGAATGCAGAGGTGACTTTAAATTTTACAATTATAGTTCAATTTAGATACTCATAAAAGAAATAACAGAAATAGAGAAATGAACATACACAGATGAACACAAGATTTACATGGGAAAACCGTTACAAGAGAAAAACTCACCACACCAGGAAAAACCCCTTTGTATTACAACAAGAAAATTACATACAGAGTATAAGCTTCACTCTCTGATGTCAAATTATAGCAACATAATTTCTTGATCAATCTTGTGCAAAACATCCTAGTTACAATGTTCTCTGAATTTAATTCATACACATTGATCACACATCAAGTTGTTCATTGAACTGATCATCATGTTTGATTATAGAGTATATCCATATCATTCATGGTCTATTGATCTTCCTCATAGGAACGGTCGCAACAATCCAACTGCTAGTGGTTTACATTCTGTTTCTCTAATTGGTTGAAAACAAACCATGTAGGATAATTATTCAGTCAAGGCATTCAAACAATGTCGCATGTCGGTGAGACACTAGATCGTGTCTCCCCGATGCCACAACGCCTGACTGTCGTTATCGCCTAGAGTCACCACCATTGGCAAGAATCATATTGAGTTCAAAACTGTCACCCAGACTCACTCTATTGCTAAGACATCACAACGATATCCACCACAGAACCATCGGCCAAACCGTCACTATCGGTGAGAGGTCATACCGAACATAAATTCATCTTGTGTAGAACTATCAACAAGTGTTCCGCTGTCGCCAAGAGTCTCATAGAACTTTATGTAATACCGATGTTCATCGTGTAAGGCTATCAGTGAGACAAACAATATCACTAAGACTTCATACTGATGATCAACACATGTAGCTCTATCGGCGAGACCCTCGCTATTGCCAAGAGGTCATAACAATCATAGAACAGTCGGTGAGAGAACAACTATCGCCAAGAGTTCATACCGAAAGCTAAAATGTCAGCCAAGAGTCTCCTCGAAGTCGTCCATTGCCTATGTGAAAAACCTCGGCGAGACATACTCTATCGGAGTGAGTCTTTCCGAAAGTTCAAGCCTCTCCCGGATCACTTCTGTCACCACAAGTCTCCCCGATAACCATTAGAAATCAACCCATCGGCAAGAGATCTGCTCGGGCATAATGAGTTGGAAAATTTCACAGTGATCAACATGTCTTGCCGATGACTCCCATCAACAAGACAGAAACAACGTCTCAGCGACCTAAGCATTTCAAAAGATTAGAACATAATTGGTAGTTGGTAAGACTTCAAGAGGATCTCACTGACTTTGCACTTTCAGGAGTTTACATGCCAGTAAGATTGAGGCACATTTTCCAATAGTAGCTCACCAAATTAGAGAAATGAAAGGTCAATACCAATGAGGAAGAGTTTGGCGTGGCGGGGAAGGTGTAAAAAACTGTGAAAAACATCCTAAAAATTCATTTAATTGTCTTGCAATGATATGGACACAATTTTATTAGTTAATTTCTATGATTTTTTTTTAAAAATATTGATGGAATGCCATAATTTTTAGATTTTAGTCAATGGTATAATTTAATAGTTTCACTTTAATATATGTAAATAATTTTTATGAATAATGTTTTTTTAAAATATTGATGGGATGTCATAATTTTTAGATTTTAGTCTATGGTATAATTTAATAGTTTCAATTTAGTATACGTAGATGAAACAAGTGGTATTAATAGTATATGTAGTTGAATAATACAATTCTATATCTTTATATGTGGCAAATGGTTTGAAGCAATGGTAAATGAATTGGAGTTTTCAAGAAGCAACTCTTCTAAAATAACAAATGTAATGTGTTTCACATTCATTCATAGAAGCTTCAAATTTAATGCACTTCTAGCCAATGCTAAGTGGCAATGGTAGTAATATATACTTGGGAAATTTCTTTTTTATTTATATATGTGTTCATTTAAATTATGTATGTTAATATGTTAGATTATGTGTTGAAGTTAGGGCTCCCTAACATAATGAGTAATAAAAGTTAAAGTATGTAAATGTTAATTTTTTTTTATAAAATATGTGAAGGTCTCAAGACTGCACCGAGAGGCAATGCCTTCCACAATAGGTATTTTTGGTGCACCAAGCAACCTAGGTGGTCAAATGGCCCACTTAGGTAGGGATCCCATGAGGGGGGCTTTAGCTCTATGGATTATGATAAAATTCAAAAGAAAAAAAATAGAGGAGTAATAGTCATTTATTTAGTCATTAATTTAGCCATATATTTAGTCATTTTTATTTGTTTGATATTAGTCATTTATTTAGTCATTTTTATTTGTCTGATATTAGTCAAATATTTAGTCATTTATTAAGTCATTTATTAAGTCATTTAGTTGTGATTTTACCCAATTACCAAATTAGTCACTTAAAAATGACCAAATTAGTCATTTATTTTCAAAATACTACTAGTGTTAGTCACATGACTAAAAGTTTTAGTCACGTAGTCATTTATATTCTAAATTCTACTAGTGACATGGGAAAGATGGTAGTTCCCAATGTATATATGGATGTTGACCCATTGAAGGACATTGTTGTGAGATATGAACCAGTCTCCAGAGTAATCAAATCATTTGATGGTAAGGAAATGTTGAAAATAACTAGAGAAGAAATTGTAGAGATTTTCTAGCTACATGAGTGGAACAAGGATATATGATTCCTATTGATATGAATGTCTTTATAAAGGAATGTGAGAAAACTAGGGTGCTGCTCAGAACAAAAATGTTACCTATGCACACTACCAGCACTGGGGTTGGGAAGAATAGGAAACAAATAAAGATTGGTAGAGATGAGTTAGAACCCTTCCCCATGAAGTATTTTGCTTACTTCAAGAAAATAATGTATTCCTTGTGCCAGATCATTCGTTTCACTCCACTTGACACCTTACTGAGGGAGTATAGTTATATGGAAGCACATTTGTAGGACCCAACCTTCAATGTATTCTATGATTACACTACATATTTGTCAGAACACATCCACAAGGGTTTGGTTGATTTACAAGGTGGAAAGGACTAGGTACATTTCTAGTGGTATTCTCTCTTAATGCATATGTTCTTGTATAAAGGAGAGAATATTTTTGAGAAGGATATGACATTGAAGAAAAAGGAAGATGCCATTGATCTACCTATCTAATGCTAGACCCAAATTCTTGACAAAGATGACCAAAAATTTGATTATGTGGTTTTCCACAATGCCTTTTCCTCAAAGCTGAGAAGGTTCCTAGTATATGATCCACCAAGGATTCCCAAGGAGATCCATGAATTCCCAAGGCCCATGGAAAGGAGAATAGAATTGAATTCAAGTAATAATTGGGGGGATATAATCCCATATCCTAGCATAACAATCTTTAGAGTCTATGACACAAATGTGAATCCATTTGTACTACCAAGAGATGTGCCACTGAGGATTGGATTTCTAGAGATCATGAGGTAGCTAGGAGAAGCTCAAATGGAACATCTGCCTGAGACACTGAAAAAGGGATTGTTCTTCCTAGAATGGACAACATTTTCTGATTTTGTAATGATAAAGGGAGGATAGAAGGAATTGGTGCATCTTCTTGCACCATACAAATTGAATACTATGCACCCAAGAAACGATGACCCTGAGGACTTTATTGTTGTAATGAAGGAAAAGGATAGAAGTGGCTCTTTTGTCCACAAATTTTACTATCCTAAGGATGTAATTAGGAATATTTTTGACTTCCAAGAATAAGAGGAGGTTGCCTCAAGTTCAAGAGAAAGTAGCCTTAGACTTGGAAAGTTTGATCTTACTAGTTTAAATAACATAAATGATTTTAGGAAGGAAGCGTGTAAACCATTCATTGAAGATAATTCTTTCATTGAAACAAAGGAATTCAAGGTTTTTATATGTAGAGAAAAAGCATCAGAATATAAAGAAAATGTAGCCAGAGAAGGGAGCCTACATCTAGAGCTCCCTAAGGCTATTGTTCAAGAAAATGTAAGGAAAGTTATCAGGGAGGATTTTTGAAACATTACAACTAAGGAGGCTAGAGAACTTGTACAAAAGAGTGGTGTATTGTTGTTACTTGAGTGAGACATAGCTAATGTAATGGTGCTGGAAACCATAAGGAGATATGAAAATCCCTTGTTTCAAAATGAAGAAGAGGCAAAATTGACACTTTAGGGATCGAAATTTAGTGAAGAATGGGATGTATTGGAAGTTTGGTCATTATCTTTGGGATCCATAAAGATAGTAGTTGCTAAGCCAACTAACTTTAGCAGAAAATTGGTTATAAAGAGAGTCTCAAACACTCCAACCTTGGAAGCGGTTGATATGGTAGTAAATGTAGCAAAATTTGCTAAAGCAACAATTGAGAGCCTTACTCTTGAGAGGGACATGTATAGGAGTAAGCACAATGAATTGGTTGATGAATACAATGGGGGTCAAGAAAGGGTGGTTGTAATAGAAACTAAGGTGACATTATATAAGAAACAAATAGAAACATTGAGGAATCAAGGCCTAGCTAGCTTAAGTCACCATACACTCACATCTCCCCTTCCACCAAAACAAGCCTTGGAAATAGTGCCATATAACATGGGACAAGAACCACTTATAGTTGAGGAACCAAGCACATCAGGTGCAATTCCATCAAATGAACCTACTAAAGCACAATTACTCTTACAAATTGATGTGTATAAGAAATTTCTTGAACAAGCTCAAGACACCATGTATGAGAACAATTCCAATATTGTTCATATAGTACTTAAACATATGAATAAGAAAAGTTAGAGAAAATTAAATAGTGTGCATGCAAATTATTCTTTGATGTTGCAAGCAATAAGGTTATGCCAAAGAGATAAGGATATAGCTATCTGAGTCCTGGATAAGTTCCTAGAGTTAGTGATTTGAAGCTTATGGCAGTTGGGGCTATGCAACAAAAGGATAGGTATCCAAGGGTTAACACAATTTATAATCTTTTTTGATGGAATTAGAGAGCAATAGTTTTTAGAGGTATGTTGCTCCTTTGGAGCAAAGGATTAAAGAATTAAAGTCAAAGTTCAATGAGGTAGAATTGGCATTTCTCCTTGATATCCAACATACATATGATGAGGTCAAGCATCTACAATCATGGAAGGACCAGGTGGATACTACTATTGTTTGTCAAGTAGCTCTCATTTTTTAGAATGTTGACATTGATATATTGAAGAATACTCTTGAGAAATTATCTTCTTATAAGATTTCGATAAGAATCCAATTCAATAATGGTAAAGTACTCTCCATATAGAAATAAGATGGATGAAATCATTGATTTCAATTGGTCATCTGATGTAGAATATGGGAAATGGAAGAGAATATTTATTGATGAATTGGATTTGTAATTACAAGGATGGAGAACACATATAATTGGTCAAGTATAGTGAAGGTCTGGCCTTAGAGATTACAATGCATAAAGATATGTGTGTCCTAATTGAAAACATTATAGGTAAATGTTGATTACTGATGACTAGGATGCTGACTTGGATGTTTATTAACCTTTTCCATCTTTTGCACATTTTTGTCATTTTTATCAAAGGAATGAATATGCTACAACAGCTAGAAGATTATTCTTTTAAAAAAAGTTCCCTTTGGAAGGTGGGTCTATCCTCTTCAGCAAATGGAAATAAACTTTTTCTCATATATGTTCCCTCCAATTGAAAGTGTAGATATAACTACAAAGGGAATATATGTTATAGTGGTCAAATCAAAATGTGACATGTGTACTTTTTGCCCTAGGTATGTGCAGGATTATGATGGGCCAAAAAGTGGTGATATGATGGGTATGTGTAGGGTATGTGGCTAATGAATTTTTTTACCCAAAATTGATAAAATGAAAAGGGTTTTTAAAGGAGATTCTTAGCTTTCCACCATATAAATTATTCTTTACTTTTAATTTAATAAATAATTATTATTCATTTTCTATTTGAATTACAACTAAAGTCCTGATTGATAGGCTGATTGAAAAAATATATAGCTTTCAAACGATCACATTTTTTTAATTTGTAATATGTGTCCATTCTATACTTCACATATTATAGGATTAAAGAAAGAATGCATTTCATGAAGTTTTGACCAAGTAAAGGTGGTTAGACATATGAGTTTTTATATTTTTTTAAAAGTTGTAATCAAAAATTCATAATTAATTATTTACTTCAAAAAAAATTACAAAAAAATATGTATCACATTGGGAAATGATTCCTCTACTTATATCTAAAATCTTATAAAAAAAATATTATCATTTTATTGTGGTTAGGGTGGTCAGATAGACACCTACTTATTTTTTCCCTGAAATTTAAGTACTAATGCATTGAACTTTCAAATTTTCACCAAATAGATTTTAAAAATAAACCTAGTAGTTTAGAAACTACATTCAATTTGTTGTACAATTTTTATTCTTACATATTTTTGAAATAATATAGATAACTTATTCAAATTTCTACGTCAAGTTGCCGAACTGTATTTTTTTTGAATTTTCATCACCACTTAAAGGCCTATTTTTCCATGATGATCCTACACATACCTGCCTGAAGCTTGTTTTTCTCTCTTGTTCTTATAAAAAGGAATTTAGGGCTGTTAGTATGGGTATTTTGTTGAATTCTAGATCTAAACATGCAAATTAAGAACACAAAGAGAATACATCCAAAGTCTATATCTTAAGTTTTGAGTCTAGTAAGTGAATTTTGTCAATTGTATGGTTTCCAAGCATATATGAATAATAATGAAGATCTGTTGAGTCTATTTTCTCTCTAGATTTAATGTTGTATGTGAATTATTAATGAAAATATGATTAATGATCATTTCATTAATCTTCATGGTCACTTTGCTTTGATGTATGTCTTAATTTTGGCTTTGGTTCAATGAATTAGTTAAAATTCTTTGATTAAAACATAACTTCATATACATATTAAGTGGATCTAATAATTAGTCATAGAGTCGAAGTATTGATTTATGAATTGTAATGCAATTTCACAAAGATCATGGCTATTTGGAATTAAAGTGACCTTATAGTTCAATTTATTGTGTTTTGACTCCTTGCCCATAGATATGACACTGATATGAGGTTTTTGTTAGTACTCAAAAATGCTAGTTGAATAACCTCAAGAGGTTGCTAGGCTCTTGGTACATTTTAGGCTAATGAACAAGGCCAATTGGTGTATTTGAACCTTCTGTTCAAGCTCTAACAGAGTTAGGTGGGTATACCTAATGCAAGTGAAGTAGACTTAAACTATGTGTTTCCTACTTGTGTAATCCATCCACAATGGAAATTGGAAGTGGAGAGATGAAAACCTAATTAAATATCAAGGTGAAGTTTATGAATATGTTCAGTTAACAAATGTAAGGTTTTGAAATAAATTTGATAAAACTAAATGATGAAATGGGTAAGACCAGTGCCTTGTTGGGTAAATGGAGTCAAATGAAGATCTAGAAAGTATGACTTATATTGGTTGTAACTTGAATTTTTTGGAACACCAATATTGGTTTATAACTTGTATAAACGTGTAGAAAAATGATTAAAAAACTCTACTTATTGATCCAATTGACACAACTAGGTTACTTATGATTTATCAAAAGGATTGTTAATCTTTGCTTGAAAGAACCAATTGAATAAATCACATAGGAACAATAGATGATACCAAATTGGAGATAGAATGGAAATCCTAGTTATATGGCTCTTCTTACTGATCCAAATAACACTTCCAGATTAGTACTGTGACTTACTAGAAGGACTTTAATTCCTTTGGGGAAACCAATTAATCATATCACACAAATACAACAAATGTGCATTGATAAATTGAATATATACTTGATATACCAATTTAAATAATAAGGAAATATTAAGTTGGAGACAACCAAATAACTATATAATTTCAACAGAGAATTGATACCAATATAATGCCACAAAATCAAAGATCTTTCATTGAATTCTTCAAAATATTGCTTGCAAGATAGTCTTTCAAAATATCAACATTATGGAACTCTTCAACTATCCATCTATTACCCCTATTTTACTACTATCTTCTCCTATATCTTTCTTTTGGTCTTGGTCTCTCTTATATATACGAGAGGCAACAAGCTTCAGACCAAAGGACACGACTTTTGATAAAAAATATGATTTTGAAACTAATAAAATCATAAACATGTGTACCAATTTGTTAATCTCCAAGTAAAAGCTTGTGGTCATCTAAGACCTATTCAAACCTTTTACTATATGATAGGATCCACATCATTACCACTGATCGATTATGACTGTTGCTCAGTTGTGCCCAAATTATCCACTACCCAATTGATAAACAGATTGAAATTTGAGAGGTGATCAATATATCCTTGTTTTGCATGAGTGTCGGCATTGGATATAATCTCCTTCATATCATACTCTATGTGTATGAATTTCTCAATTTTTTTATGAATATTTTGTAAGACCATATCCTCATCATTGATTTCTTGCAATGCAATTGTTAGAAACTTTGTAAATTAATCTTTCCAATCATCCCTTTCTCAAAGATTCCTTGTATCATCATGGAGTGTAGGAACCAAATTAAAACAACCGAGGTATTCTTCAAGTCTTTGTTGATATTGGTTGTGGGATCTCACCAATTCATTACATATTTGCAGTGTTTAGTCTTTTAGGATTTGTTTACCCATAATTTTCTTCTTTTTATCAATCATTCTTCCTTGTAACTAGACATTCTCCTCTAGTGCTAATTGTATTTTCTTAAATATATCGCAATAATTATCAGCTTGCTTTATCAGCTTATTGAACCTCTCTTTGATTATCTTAGACACAGTATTGTACTTAATGATTTTCACCTCCTTTTCTAGTGTTTTACACATTTCTTGGGCTTTCAAATGGGAATTTTTCCAAGTGGCTACATCAGCTAATGCATCTAACACTCTTTTATCTTTCTCGATCCATGGTGAGTACAATTCTGGGGTAGAGGAGGAAGATGACCTCTCCATTTGATGTGAGAACTAATTTCTCAAATTTTCATTATCTTTTACCAACTTTTCAATTTGTGCTCTAGTGAATTTTTTCGCATTTACATTCAATTTTGTAGTTTCTAAGGGATTAGTGTCCCCAACTCTTTTGACCAAAAGGTGTCCAAATACTTGATTTGGATTGTCAATCACTGCCAACCTTTTCTCATGAGGGTATAATGACCAAATAATCAAGGTATCTTCATCTGGATTTTATCCAGACCCTGAATATATCTTATCAGTAGCCTCCTCTATTAGGGTCATTGTTGTATCCCCTCTTTTTTGAAACTATCAAACATAATTGTAGAGCACATGTCCCATCCTAGTAGTAGTAATATGCCAACCTCTTGGAGTAATTCTCTACCTATTTCAGGAGAGATGGATTACATCTCCCTATCAAATTCTTTTTTCAATTCTTCCATGGCAGCAACTTCCTTCTCAAGAGTAATGTCTTGCTCCTTTTGTCTTATTTTCTTCCCCTTATACTCATAGACAAATGATTTGAATTCAGGAGTTTTAAAAAAATCATTATCAGAAATGAATTCATGACCAGCCTTGACCTTAATGTCATCAGATAACTCATTTGATGTTTCAAATTTTACAAGATCCTGAGGGGGCTCATATTGTGTGATCATAGGGGCCTTTATCTATTCCACTAGTTGTTCCTCTTCATTACCTTCCTCCCCATTCACTGTTGTTAGTGGAAAAACACACATCGGAGTGGGTTGTGAAGGTATGCGATCTAAAGGCTCCACATCCTTAGCCTATACTCATTTGTAAGTCATATGAGATGTATCAAAAATATATGAGGGCACATCTTTCACTATTTCATTCATGTGAGCAATAAGCTACTCAATCCTAGCCAAGGGATCTTGTATGTCAGCAAATGCTTCTCTTTATGATTGGAAATTCTTTCCCTTCCATTCCTCTACAGGCATAACTTTATTATATGAATCCATTCCCTCACTAGTGGAATCTTCATCTCGGTTCCTGATCACATCATCAAGTGCAAACCAATGCTCATATCTTGACAAATTTTGAGTTAATTTTGCTTCATGAATAAATCCCTTTGCATCAAACTTTTGTCTTTCATACCCAAGGGGAAGGTTGTAATGGGATAATTTAGCATCAATTTCTTCATACCCTACAATGGAACATACTATGAAGTCACCAAAACAAAGAGTGTTGGGAATGAGTGATTGTTTATTATGACTCTTTAGATGTTTAGTATCATACTTTGCTAGTTGTCATACAATTTCTAGATAGGCGACTCTGTTAGGAACCCCTTGTGGTAACAAATGTGGAACCCCTTCAAATCCATAAACTCATTATTGTGCAATCAGAGAGGCATAACAGTCTCCCTTGTTATGGTTCACTTTTCCTTTTGGGTTATTCTCCTTTGGTCTCAAAAATATCTGCACCTCAAGGGATAAATTGTGATCATATGAATAGCCTAACAACTTCATTAATGGTTTAACAAAATATTCTTCAAAATATAAGTAATGTGACCTATCACATTGACTATCCCATAGTGCAGTCCACATCTATACAGGTTTAAAGTTTCCATCTTCATCTGTGTCTTTGATTCTTATTTCTTTACCACACACATTTCTAGCATCACCTTCATACAAAAGTAAATGCATAAGCAAGGAATAATGTTTGAAATCTATGTAATCACTATTGTTTTTTATTGTTTCAAGCCCTTGATTTAGGGAATTTTCCAAATAGTTTGCATAGTCAAATGACCTAGCATCTTTGCTTTGTATATCAACTACTACAACCATTAGTGCAATAGACATAAGTGGTCGAACCTCAATTCCCAAGACTTGACCAGCTGAGTAGTAGGTATATTGGAAGTACTCTTCAAACAAATCTATATGAAATGGAAGGTTTTCATTACTCATAAATTTCTTGAGTTGACCTTGCTCATTCTTAGGTTTGTGCAAAGGTAGCTTCCATCTCTTATAACTAGTATCCATGCAACAGTATTTTGTCAAAAATTCTCTAATGGTGAATGGGAAGTTCATGGGACCTTCTAACTGAAACACATTAGAGATCAGGTCTTGGGAAATAACAAGCATATCAACTCCATTTGGAGATTGGATAGTTCTTTTATTAGGAATATACCAACTGGCCAGGGCTTTCATTAATTCTATGTTGACAAAAATGTTTGGCACCACAAGTATTCCTAAATTCAATCTCCATGGGCTGCATACTGGTTGAAATTTGAATTGATTTCTATATTGATACATAAAAATCTCATAGCCTTAGTGTGACATCCAAACATCCCCTAGACTCCAATGCTTGTCTAACAATTTACTTGTTGGAACATTTATTCGTGGTCTTGGCCTTGACCCTAGACACTGGTCTATCAGGTCTTGGTTTAGATTCCTCTTTTCAGTTTTCAGTTTCTTTTCCTTAGGTCTTTTTGCATTTTCTTCCATTGCTAACTCTGAAAAAATGCAACTTTCTAGTTGAGGGTGGAGTACTTACGTGAATTTTCACTTCCCCTAGTTTTACTACTTAAAAGCTAAGATCTTCGTCCCTTCTACTTGTACCCTTAGCATAGCCTTTCTGGTTTTTGCAATCATATGATCAATTCGTGGTGAAATTCATTTTAGTTTTGGCTCATTAATATACCACTTGTTTTAGTCTTGTCATTGGGGAGAGCATTTATGTTAAAAATCTCAATGATGCTCTTGGATGTTACATCAACAAATACTAATCATTCATCGCTATATTTTTGGAACTTTGATTCATTTTCCACCGATTGCCACCTTCTCCACTGATGAGAGTTCTTCTTTCAGTCTATCAGTAAGACATCAAACAACACTATCCTGACGCATCCCAGCTTCACCGATAAGTGTTATATCTTGATACTCTGTGGTTATATCAGGCCATCAGGGAACCTTCATCATTTGTTCCCTTGATGCACTCAAGCTATGACAATGTGATAATCTCTATTGTTTTCTATCAGCCCATTGGGGGAACTACTTTGGAAGTTAGCCTGATGGAAAGATGTTACGCTGATGTAAGGATATGGACTGCCCTTATTGGGCTATTGGTGGGGTAGTAATGGGAGTTCCATTGATAGAGTATTATTAGGCTGATGGTGTCAAAAGGACTTTGATGGACTTCATGGGTGTGATTGCTTGGGTATGATGGACTTTACACAAACCTCAAAAACTTGTCTAGATCATGAAATTGAATCTGGTGAAATTCTATAGGGACTAGGTGATAAATGGATAGAGGCTAATGGAAATATGTGGAATTTTTTAGTCCTAACAGTGGCTCCATCTAGGGATGAATAATGATGAAATCATTGTAAGAATCTAGAAAATATTTGGGGAGCAGACCATGGATGAAGATGGAATATGATGAGAACCTAAAAACTACTATGCATGGAAATTTGTGAACTTTAGAAGGTATCTCAGGTATTGTTCATGCATTGGAAATTCATAACCTTCACCTAGACTATTGTGCATGGAAAAAGATTACTTTAAGAGGTTTGTCAAGAATTTTCCATCCACTGGCAATCCTTAATCCTCTAGTGTTCTTCAAGAAAAGAACTTTAGAAATTGCCCATGTACTAGCAATTCTTGTTCTTCACCTAACATGTTCTAGATATAATATGAATCCTCACCTCCCTTTCCCACAATAACAAAGGGTCCTAACCATAAGGCCTCAAACTTCCCATGCTTTCCTTTGTCTTGACTCCTGGCATTCCACAAGAGAACCATGTCACCTGCTTCAAACTTCTTGTTTTTAGCCTTTTTATCATATAAGTATTTCATCTGCAATTGTTTCTTGACATTATGTTGTTGTGCTTGATTTCTAATTTCATCAAGTTCTATCAACTCTTCAATTTTGTCCTCCATAGGTCTAGGGATTTCTAAGTCCTCCTACAAGATTAACCTACTCACTAGTAGTAGATTATGTAAAGGGAGCCTAGCTTGAGCCCCATATACAAGTTCAAAGGGAGACTTTCCAGTAGCCCTCTTCACAGTAATCTGTCTGCCCATAAGGCTAATTTTAATTTGGAATCTCAATCCTTCTTGTTATTATTCAACACCCTCTTTATAATTTTTAAGATACTTTTATTGCTGGATTCAGCTTGCCCATTCACCTATGGATGATAAGGCGGAGGATATGAGATGATGATTCCATAAGACTGGAAAAATTCCTTGAACTCATCAGATCTAAAACACATTCCATTATCAATTACAATCCTTGTTGGGATCCCAAATCTTGTGATGATGTTTTCCAATAAGAAATTGATCACAACCTTACTGGTTGCCTACTTGGTGGGTATGGCTTCCACCCATTTCCTGAAATAAGATGTGGCTACCAATATCCATTTGTGTCCTCCACTAGATTTTTCTGTAATTTCCCCTATGAAATCAATTCCCTATTGATGAAATGGGGCTTCAACCTGCATAGGTCTTAGAGCCAATGCTCCTTGATACTTCAATTTTCCTAATTTTTTTTAGCATGCCTCACACTTTCTAGTATAGTCATCAGCATAATTGAAAACCTTAGGCCAATAGTACCCTTCCCTTAATATCTCATGAGTAGTGGTTTTTGTTGAGAAATGTCCCCCACATACTCCATCATGCATCTCCTTCAAGACATGTCTTGATTGATCATCTAAGCACAATAATAGGACACCATCCCTATTCTTCCAATAGAGGTCCCCCTCCATTAATACATATTTTAAGGCCTGCAACTTGAGTGTCCTTTTTCTATTGTCATCAAACCCTTCCAGACATTTCAAATGTTTGAGGTAATACACAATATTAGTGTACCATGAAGTGTTTTCTATACTAGTGACCATATCTTCTTTGTTATTGACATTACATACTTGGGAAACTTCCAAATTTATTTCAGCCATCAATTTGGATAGTCCTTGACCCCTTACAATCTTAGTGATCTAAAACTCAATATCAAACTCTTGGATCCTATTTATCCATTTGCACCTATGCCCTATTGTCTCACTTTGTATAAATACATCCTTTACTATAGCATTGGGCACATAAGCTATCACTTTTTCTTCAACTAAATATGGCCTAAATTCCTTGACAACTCTTACCAGTGCATAGGCTTGTTTTTCAACAATATCATACTTCAATTTTGCACTTTGGAGGGATTTGCTCAAAAAGGAAACTGGTTGTTCGTACCCTTCATCATTTTTTTGAAGCATTACTGCAACAAATGTGTGATAGGATGCGAATGAAAAGATCTGGAAAGGTTTGTTGAAATCCAAAAAATTCAATATAGGAGCTTCTTTGATTTCATTTTTTATGGATATGAATGCATCTATAGCTTGAGCTGTCCAATCAACTTTTGCACCTTTCTTTAGCATTTTTGATATTGGCTTTACTATCTCAACAAAGTTTGATATGAATCTCCTTACAAAATTGATTTTTCCAAAGAATGATTGAATAGCCTTAAATTTTTTGGGGATGGGTATCTTATCAATGGCCTTCACTCTATTAGGACCAATCCTTACTCCTTCCTTAGAAACTATATGCCGAAGTAACTTTCCTTCTGTTACTACGAAATGACACTTTCTAGGATTAAGGGAAATGCCATATTCCAATTCCTTCAAAAATATTTTTTCAAGGTGAGCCACATGATCCTCTACCTTTTTGGAGTATGTAGTTAAATAATCTTGGTAGACTACCATTATTGCATTAATAAGGCCAACAAAAGAAACATCCATGGCTCTTTGGAATGTTACACCAACATTTGTGAATTTGAATGACATCCTAACATAAACATATGTTCCCCATGGTGTAGTGAAATTTGTCTTGTATTGTTCTGATTCTTTGAATTTCACTTGATTATAGCCTGAAAATCCATCCATCATGGATAGTAACTCATAGCTTGTGACCCTTTATAGCATAGCCTCCATGTTTGGAAGTGGATAATTGTCCTTGAGAGAAGATACATTGAAGTTTTGGAAGTCTACACAAAGCCTTATAGCTCCATTTTTCTTTCTAACTGGTACTAGATTAGAGACCCAAGATGAATGTCTAATTCACTTGATAATACCCATTTCCCTAAGCTTCATAAGCTCTTCACACATTTTAGGGTCCAAAGTTGGGTTGATGGGTCTTTGCTTCTGCCTGAATGGTTTTGCACTTGGATTTAATGGGATCTCATATCGGAACAGATCTTCTCTATATGCCTTGAGATCCTCATAAGACCATGCTAAACTATGTTTGTATTTTCTTAATAGTGCAATTAGCATTTTTCTAATTATCAGACTTATCTTCTTTCCAATATATACCTTTTTTGGTTCCAACTCAATCCCCAGATTGATTTCTTCAACATCTTCCTTTTTTACTGGAGTTTGTTTCATGAGAGCACGATCATTTCCATAAAATACTCTTTCTAGTGCCATAAGCCCTTTAGGAAGTTTGTTGATTTTTAGCTACACAACTTCTTTTCCAAACATAGTCTATTTGCCATCTATTTCTTCCATAAAAGCATTAAAGTCAGTCTCCTGTGCTTCATACTGATCGATGCAACATAGAAACTTGATGAGATCAGTGTCATCATTGAAAACTTGCCAACTATATATATTATCAGGGATAGAAGGCCTTATTTTGAATTCAACTTGAGATACTTCGACCAAGGTGATATCATCACTTCTCACAACTACATTGGCTAAGAAATCTGCCATCAAGTTCTTGGACCTATCTATCCATTCAATAGAAAAAGCATCAAATAGTTCAATTGTGTCCCACAAAAAATTTCTATATTGTTGTAACCTTTTGTTTATTGTAGCATATTTTGATCTAACTTTTCAAATGATCAACTCAGAGTCTCCAAGAATAGTTAGCAATTTGATTTTGTGTTTGACAACCATATTCAAACCAATTAGTAGGGCTTCATACTTTGCTATATTATTTTTACATTCGAAGGTCAACAAGAATGAATACTTGAATGTGATACATTTAGGTGAAATAAAAACTACCCCTGCTCCATTGCCTTCCTAACTACATGCTCCATCAAAATACATCTTCCATATACCATGTTGATTCTTGGAAACATGCTTATCAATTGGATCAGTATTCACTAGTTCAGGCTGGGAGGCTCTATTATGAAACTCCCTAAATCCACATCACAAAAGTAGTTTAACTGATCTTGAGAAACATAATCCATAATATGATTCATCCATGGCTCTCTATATAGCTTGATCTCTTCACCATTTACCAATATTGTAGCATAGGAAAAGTAAAATTGTACATTTCCCCCAACTGCTATAGTCCATTGTCTTGATAAGAGCATTCCAAAGTGAGGGGGTGTGTCAATTACAGTTATGTCAATATTATATACTACTTGTGGATAAGCAACCAACTTCACCTCTACATCTTTCATGATCCCTACTACTAGGATAGTTCTACTATCCATAGCATAGCATTTACCACCATTAGTGTCCACCCACATGCCAAGCTGTTTCATGACTCCTACTATCATGATATTGATAGCAACACCTAAATCTATCTTGCAATTTATTACCAACTTGTTATTTATGAGTATTGTGGTAAAAAATGGGTCAATTTGCAAAGGATTTACTATTGTATCACCAAGAAAAACTTCAAGAACCTTTAATTATCCCTACTTGCTATTAGTGGTTTCTTTTTTCTCAGATTTTGTGCTTATATGAGTTCCATTAGATATTAATTAGATAGCACTACCTCTGTATTCCTTTATCTTCATCATTTCTAATAATGACACAGACATCTTTACCTGAGACAAGGCTTGTGTGAAATCAAAAGAGGTACTTTCTACTTTGGTTACCTTCTTTTGCTCCATTGGATCTCCTTTGTTCTCCTCTTTTTCTTTTTTGTTCATTTCATCAGTATTTTGTTTGTCTTTATGCAACTCTTTATTTTCTTCCTTATGAACATGTCTTTGTTCATTCTTATTGGATTGCTTATTTTACGCCTTTCTTGGTACCCCCTATATTGTTCCTTTATCTTTCACAAATATCCCTCTTGGAACACCCTCATCTTCATTTATTGTTCTATTTCTTAACCGATATTTTCTTTTTTCCTATTCTAATGTAGCAATGGTTAACTCCTTAATCTCTTCCTTAGTTGGTATTCTTACTTTGTACTTACTTGACTAAGATGATGCATAAGGAGAATATGGTTCATCATTACTTTCGTCATAATAAAAAAAGACTTGTTGTTCTACCATATGAACATTGTATCTTTGGTTATCAACATCATATTCGTAGCCTTCTTCTGAAGATGAATATCCTTGTTCAATGGGATGGAGTGTGTGGGAGGTCAAATATATTGTATGATCCTCTTCATCATTGTCCTTTGGTATTTCTTCTTCTTCTATTGATTGAGCTACAACACAGTGATTAGGGGAATGTGGCAGTTTGCAAACTTGACACCAAGGATTATTGTTAACCATGTATGCTCCCTTGTTCTTTAAGGGATTAGAAGTCTCCTTATTCTTTGGCCTATCGATTGTGGGCTTTCCATCCTTGCATTTTGTGTTATATGTCATATCATGTAACCTTGATCTTCCATTTCTATATGAATTCTCTTACCTCTTCTAAGGGTAGCTAACATTTTGGTGAACCCTAAGATTATCTCTCTTACCAATCATCCCAACATCTTTTCTATTGTTTTCAATAGTCAATGCTATTTTTTATGCTTTTGTTAGATTTATAAGGCACCTATTTCTAAGCTCATATCATATCTTCAGATCAAAGGCCTTCAAGTAAATGCTTAATGTTGTAGGGTCAGTCAGTTTGGACCCAGGTGGTATCTTATTATGTAATTTAGAGAACCTCTGGTTGAAATCATAAACTGACTCATTCTGATATTTCTAGATACTAATCAATTCATGCAAGGAAAAATCAGGTGCACACTGATTCCCATATTGCTCCAAAAATTGATCTTGAAAATATGCTACATAATTAATTGATCCATCAGGTAGGTTTTTGAATCAATCCCTCACCTCTTTTATTAGAGACATCATGAACAATCTCATATTCACATCTTCATAATCCATACCAATATCTTGAACGAAGGCATTAAAATTTTTGATGTGTTCTTCTGCTTGCATGACATTATTCCTAGTGAACTTGGGAACCATATTTCTCCAATTACTATCCATTGGATATGGGTACAATTGATATCCTATTAGATCAAATTGTCTACATGGATTTGTAGGATTTTGTGGGTGAAAATTCAAGGGTGGCGGGTAATGGTACCCATGTTGTGGCTGATGATAAGCATTTTGTTGGATGTGCCACTAGGGGTACCTATTTTTTTTGGGAACATATTGCTGATATTATGAGGGGTATTGCTGATTTGGAAGTGGATTGTGTTGAGGAGCATTGATAGCTTTTGGATGTTGGGATCCTTGAGATGGTATATTAGGTTGAAATTGCTATCTTTGGTTTACATTTAGTGGTGCTCTTGTGTTCTGAGATGATCCTTGAGGATTAATATTACCACCTTGTCTATGTGGTGGGAGATACTTAGGTGGATTCGATGTATTAATATTTAGCTAAGACAGTTATTGATTCAACTCTATATTTCTTTTTATCATCCACTGTCTTCTTTCATGCTCATGTTCCTGCCACTGCATTTGTATTTATAATTCCTGATTAGTCATGTGCCGAAAATCTTCAACATGAGTCAATTTATCCATGGGCCCACATTGGTTTCCTTCTTGTTTATGGGCCATTTCATAGTCATACTCCTCCTGCCTCTGTCTCCGTTCTTCATCTCTCTGGGCATGAAACTCTTGCATCTTTTCTTGGTCCATTTCAAAATGATAAATGAGACAATCACTATTTTCTTGTTCAAATGGGGTGTAGGGATTTCCACATTGATCAATTGTGTGATCTTTTGACCCATATAATGGGGAAAAGCTATTGTGTACATTAAATGTTTGTTTTGATGAATTTCCTTTATTTATGACATCTGCTTGGCTAGATGTCACCTTAGACTTGTTCTTGTTTGTGTTTGTTTTTGTGGGAGGAGATCCATGTTTGTCAATCCATCTCCCATTGTTCTTCTTGGGACTATCCTGGTGTAAGGATCTTCTTTCATTCATATCAGCTAATATAAAGTATCTTTGATATCTGTCATCCATCTTCTTTGATTTGATGCTTACTTTATTTGTCATAAAATTTCTCTAGAGTCGCCACGTACTTTCTCAAAGAAGGAAAATGATTTAGCTTATTCCCAACAGAGTCTTTTAACTCTACAATGACTCTATGATGGAAGGATTTAGGATTAGAATTGGCTCCCTAGTCAAGTCACCAATCTGTTAGTTCTCAAAAATGCTATTTGAATAACCTCAAGAGGTTGGCAGGCTCTTGGTACATTTTAGGCTAGCGAATAAGGCCAATTGGTGTATTTGAACCTTCTTCTCTTTAGGCTCTTCCAGACCTAGGTGGGTATACCTAATGCAAGTGAAGCAAACTTAAACTATAATTTTCCTACTTGTGTAATCTATCCACAATGGAAATTGGAAGTGGAGAGATGCAAACCTAATTCAATATCAAGGTGAAGTTTTTGAATATGTTTAGTTAATAGATGCAAGGTTTTGAAATAAATTTGATAAAACTAAATGATGAAATGGGTAATACCAATGCCTTATTGGGTAAATGGAGTCAAATGAAGATCTAGAATGTATGACTTATATTAGCTGTAACCTAAATTGTCTGTCACACTAATATTGGTTTATAACTTGTATAAACGTGAAGGAAAATGATTGAAAAACTCTACTTATTGATCCAACTGACACAACCAGGTTACTTATGATTTATCAAAAGGATTTTTAATATTTTTTTGAAAGAACCAATTGAATGAATCACATAGGAACAACAAATGATACCAAATTGGAGAAAAAATGGAAACCCTAGTTATATGGCTCTTCTTATTGATCCAAATAACACTTCCAGATTATTGTGACTAACTAGGACTTTAATTCCTTTGGGGAATACAACAAATGTGCATTGATAAATTGAATATATACTTGATATACCAATTTAAATAATAAGGAAATATTAAGTTGGAGACAACCAAATAACTGTATAATTTCAAAAAACAATTGATACCAATATAATGCCAAAAAAATAGAGATCTTTCATTGACTTCTTCAAAATATTGCTTGCAACATAGTCTTTCAAAATATCAACATTATGGAACTCTTTTGCAATCCATCTATTACCCCTACTCTACTAATATCTTCTCCTATATCTTTCTTTTAGTCCTAGTCTCTCTTATATATGCAAAAGGAAACAAGCTTCAGACCAAAGGACATGACTTTTGATAACAAAATATGATTTTAAAACTAAACATAACTTAAGAAAATAATACAATCATAAACATGTGTACCAATCCATTAATCTCTAAGTAAAATCCTGTGGTCATCTAAGACCTATTCAAAGCTTTTACTATATGATAGGATCCACATCATAACCATCGACCGATTTTGACTGTTGCTCACTTGTACCCAGATTATCCACTACTCGATTGATAAACAGATTGAAAGCTAAGAGGTGATCAACATATCCCTGTTTTGCATGAGTGCCAACATTGGATATAATCTCCTTCATATCATACTATATGTGCATGAATTTCTCAAATTTTTTATGAGTATTCTCCAAGACCATATCCTAATCGTTGATTTTCTGCAATGCAATTGTTAGAAACTCTGTAAATTCTACTTTCCAATCATCCCTTTCTCAAAGATTCCCTATATCATCATGGAGTGTAGGAACCAAATTAAAACAACTGAGGTCTTCTTCAAGTCTTTGTTGATATTGGTTGTGGGATCTCACCAAGTATTATATCTTTGTAGTGTTTGGTCTTTTAGGATCTGTTTACCCAGAAGTTCCTTCTTTTTATCAATCATTCTTCCTTGTAATCAAACATTCTCCTCTAGTGCTAATTGTATTTGGTTAAATATACCCCAATAATCCTTAACTTGCTTTATCAGCTTATTGAACCTCTCTTTGATTATCTTAGAAACAGTATTGTACTTAATGATTTTCACCTCCTTTTCCAGTGTTTTACAATTTTCTTGGGCTTTCAAATGGGAATTTTTCAAATACGTTGCATCAACTAATGCATCTAACACTCTTTTATATTTCTCAAGCCATGGGGAGTACAATTATGAGGTAGAGGAGGAAGATGACCTCTCCATTTGATGTGATAATTGCTTTCTCAATTTGTCATTGTCTTTTACAAACTTTTCAATTTGTGCTCTAGTGAATTTTTCCACATTTACATTTAGTTCTCTAGTTTCTAAGGGATTAGTGTCCCCAACTCTTTTGACCAAAAGGTGTCCAAATACTTGATTTGGATTGTCAATCATTGTTGGCCTTTTCTCATGAGGGTATAATGACCAAATAAGCAAGGTATCTTCATCTAGATTATATTCAGACCTTGAATATATCTTATCACTAGCATCCTCTGTTAGGGTCATTGTTATATCCCCTTTTTTCTAAAACTATTGAACATAATTATAGAGCTCATGTCCCATATTGGTAGTAGTAATACCCATCTCTTGGAGTAATTATCTACCTCTTTCAAGAGTGTTGGATTGCATCTTCTGTCAACTTATTTTTTCAATTCTTCCAAGGGTACAATTTCCTTCTCAAGAATAATATCTAGCTCCTTTTGTCATATTTTCTTCCCCTTATACTCGTAGAAAAATGATTTGAATTTAGGAGTTTTAACAAAATCATTATCAGAAATGAATTCATGAACAACATTGACCCTAATGTCATCAGATAACTAATTTGATGTGTCAAATTTTACAAGCTCCTGGGGGGGCTCATATAGTGTGATCATAGGGACCTTTATCTGTTCCACTGGTTGTTCCTCTTAATTACTCTCTTCATCACCTTCTTCATTACCTTCCTCCCCTTCACTGTTGTTAGTGGAAAAACACACATTAGGAGTGGGTTGTGAAGGTATGTGATCTAAAGGCTCCACATTCTTAGCCTGTACTCATGTGTAAGTCATATGAGATATATCAAAAACATATGAGGGCACATCTTTCACTATTTCATTCATGTGAGCAATAAGCTACTCAATCCTAGCCAAGGGATCTTGTATATCAACAAATGCTTCTCTATGTGATGGGACATTCTTTCTCTTCCATTCCTTTGTAAGCATAAATTTATTATATGAAGCCATTCTCTCACTAGTGGAAGCTTCATCTTGGTTCCTAATCACATCATAAAGTGCAAACCAATGCTCATATCCTAACAAATTTTGAGTTAATATTGCTTGATGAATAAATACCTCTACATCAAACTTCTCTCTTTCATACCCAAGGGGAAGGTTGTAATGGGATAATTTAGCATCAATTTATTCATACCCTTTAGTGGAACGTACTGTGAAGTCTCCAAAACAAAGAGTGTTGGGCACGAGTGATTGTTTATTATGACTCTTGAGATATTTAGTATCAGACTTTGCTAGTTGTCGTACAACTTCCAAATAGGAGACTCTGTTAGGAACCACTCGTGGTAACAAATGTGGAACCCCTTCAAATCCATAAACCCTTATTACTGTGCAATAGGAGAAGGCATACCAATCACCCCAATTATGGTTCACTTTTCCTTTTGGGTTATTCTCCTTTGGTATCAAAAATTTTTGCACCTCAGGGGATAAATTGTGATCATATGAATAGCCTAACAATTTCATTAATGGTTTAACAAAATATTCTTCAAAATATAAGTAATGTGACCTATCACATTGACTATCCCATAGTCCACTCCACATCTGTACAGGTTTAAAGTTTCCATCTTCATTTGTGTCTTTGATTCTTAATTCTTTACCCGAAACATTTCTAGCATCACCTTCATACAAATGTAAATGCATCAGCAAGGAATAATGTTTGAAATCTATACAATCACTCTTGTTTTTTATCCTTTCAAGCCCTTGATTTAGGGAATTCACCAAATATTTTGCATATTCAAATGAACTAGCATCTTTTATTTGTATATCAACTGCTACAACCATCGGTGCAATAGACATAAGTGGTGGAACCTCAATTCCCAAGACTTGACCAGCTGAGTAGTAGGTATATTGGAAGTACTCTTCAAACAAATCTATATGAAATGGAGGATTTTCATTACTCATAAATTTCATGAGTTGACCTTGCTTATTCTTAGGTCTGTGTAATGGTAGCTTCCATCTCTTGTAGCTAGTATCCATGCAACAGTATTCTGTCAAAAAGTCTCTAATGATGAATGGCAAGTTCATGGGAGCTTCTAACTGAAACACATTAGAGATCAGGTCCTGGGAAAGAACAAGCATATCAACCCAATTTGGTGATTGGATAGTTATTTTCTTAGGATTATACCGACTGGATAGGGATTTCATTAATTCTATGTTGGAAAACACATTTGGCATAACAAGTCTTTCTAAATTCAATCTCCATGGGTTACATACTAGTTGAAATATGAATTGCTTTCTGTAGTGATACATAATAAGTTCATAGCCTTGGTGTGGCATCTAAACATCCCCCAGACCCCTATGCTTGTCTAACAATTTACTTGTTTGAACAATTTTTATGGGTCATGGCCCTGACCCCGGACACTGTTCTATTAGGTCTTGGTTTAGATTCCTCTTTTCAGTTTTCAGTTTCTTTGCCTTAGGTTTTTCTACATTTTCTTCCATTGGTAATTTTTAAAAAGTGCAACTTTATAGCTAAGAGTGGAGTACTTACATGAATTTTTGCTTCCCCTAGTTTTACATCTTAAAAGGTCCGAGCTCCATCCCTTCTACTTCTTCCCTTAGCGTAGCCTTTCCAGTTTTTGCAATGATATGATCAATTCTTGGTGCAATTCACTTCAGTTCTAGCTCATTAATATACCACTTGTTTTGGTCTTGTCATCGAGGAGAGAATTTATTTTAAATATCCTAATGATGCTCTTGGATGTCACATCAACAAATAATAATCATTCATCACTATATTGTTGGAACTTTGATTTGTTTTCCACCGATGGCCACCATCTCCACTGATGAGAGTTCTTCTTTCGGTCTATCAGCAAGACATTAAAAAATGCTATCTTAATGCATCCAAGCTTCACTGATAAGTGTTATATCTTGATACTTTGCAGTTATATTGGGCTATTGGGGAAGCTTCATCATTTGTTCCGCTGATGCACCCAATTTGCAACAATGTGGTAATCTCTATTTTTTTCTATCGACCCATCAGGGGAACTACTTTGGAAGTTAGCCTGATGGAAAGATGTTGCACTAATGTAAGGATATGGACTACCCTTATTGAGCTATCGGTGGGGTAGTAATGGGAGTTCCACCGATAGAGTATTATTAGGCCGATGGTGTCAAAATGACTTCGATGAACTTCATGGATGTGATTGTTGGGGTATGATGGATTTTACACAAACCTCAAAAAATTTTCTAGATCATGAAATTGAATTTGTTGAAATTCTGTAAGGACTAGGTGATAAATGTATAGAGGCTGATGGAAATATGTGGAATTTTTTAGTACTAATAGTGTTAAATGCATTTCTTATGGTTCTAGTCTTTCAATTTGAGAACAAATTTCATTAACATACTCTTAATTGATTTTTCTTTTATTGAAGTTAGCATTGTATGGTATTCTTAGCTTTAGGTGTTTGATTCTTTTTAAGGAATTGCCAATTTCTTGAAGGAGTTCATCTATTTATGTTCTGATGGTAATACATTTGCTTTATTATACAATGTGCAAAATAATTGTTTAGAAGAATTGTAGGATACACATTGTGAGATCACCCTCCCAAGTTTTGCATAACCCAAAGTGCAGGAGAAGAAGCATTCTAGCTTCATCTCATTCATTGGCTAGTCATTTCCTAAGTATTCAATAATTGAATCTAGCAAATTCATAGATGCTTTTTTGGATCTATTGGTTCTTTAAAATTCACCAAAAAGATCTTAAGAGAGCAGTGGTATGGTGTAGCTTGGAACAATCTAGCTTGCTAGGGTGAAAAATAGGACCTTTCCTATGATTAACCCACCCACTCAGACATGTTGGCACTATTTGTTTGGCTAGACGATGGATAGAACATAAGTTACACTACCTTGAAACTTTTTGTTGAATGCATTTGACAGTTTTTGGGTAGCAAGAACACAATTCACCATGGACAAGTGGATTGGAGATATGAAAAAATGAGAGAGGTTATTATAGAGGGACCCTACTTTTTCGTGTACCTACACAAAAAATGTTCTTAAGTGGAGATATAGCTCATCATAGCTTGTCACTTTTTGGTATTTAGGGATCTTAAGATATTGCTAGTACAATGTAGCCTAAAATGATTTGGATTGCTAGGGTGCAAAATAGGAAATTTCCTATAATTAACCCACCCACCTGGATGTGTTGGAACTACCTATTTGGCCACACAATGGATGAAACAAAGTTATGCTACCTTGCAACCTTTTATTGAATGCATTTGACAGTTTTGTGGCAGCAAGAAAAAGTTTCACCATGGCCAAATGGATTGGAGATATGAAAAATGAGAGAGGGTATTGTAGAGGGACCCTACAGATTTGTGTACATTCAAATAGAACATTTTTAAGTGCCACAGTTTCTAAGATATAGCTCATCAAAGTTCATCACTTATTGAAATTTAAGGATCTTAAGAGAGAACGGATACGATGTAGCTTGGAATGATCTAGCTTGCTGGTGTGAAATAGGACCTTTCCTAGTAATAACCCACCCATTTAGATGTGTTGGAATTGTTTGTTTAGTTGCACGATGGATAGAAAAAAAGTTATGCTACCTTGTAACTTTTTGTTGAACACATTTGACACTTTTGGGAATTTTTTTTTTTTTTTTACCATGACCAAATGGATTGGAGATATGAAAAATGAGAGAGGGTATTGTAGAGGGACAATACACCTTCATAAAACTTCAAAAAAAATATTTGTAAGTGCCATGGTTTTTAAGATACAGCTCATCAAAGTTCTTCATATTTTGGCATTTAGGGATCTTAAGAGAAAGTGCTAATACAATGTACCTTGGAATGGTCCAACTTGTTAGGGTACAAAATAGGACATTTCATAGCATTAACCCACCCACACAAAAATATTAGAATTATCTATTTTCCTGCATGAGGGATGGAATAAAAGTTACACTACCTTACAACTTTTCATTGAATGAGTTTGACAGTTTTTGCAACATTTGAAAACTTGGCACCATGATCAAATGGATTGGAGTCTTGAAAAAGTGAGAGGTTATTTTGGATTTATCCTATGTGACCCTATAGAATAATCAAATGCACGATATTCTCATCATCTAGTGGTTGGTAATTTGAATTTTGGCAAATAATATAAATTAAAATTCTAATACATTATTGTCAACTCATTCATTATTGTCTTTATTGCATTGCACTTTGTAATTTATATAACTTTTAGATCCATATTTGTTGGGAAATATTTGTCTTTATTAATTATTTTTTTGATAAGCCGATGAATTTTATGTTTAAGTTAATTTGTTGTCACATGATAGCATATTAAATTCAAAAATTAAAACTTGGATATGAGATATGATTCATACATACACCACTTGGGGCTAAGTAAATTATGAGAACATTTTAAACCATTTAAGCTACCAATTTATTAATAGAAAGTTTATTTAAATTGATTTCCATAAGGCCATGAGGCCATCAAAAATGTCATAAAAATTGCATACAATTCCATCATGGTGGCATAGAAAATGTGATACAGTACCATCATGATGCTACAAAATATGTCATCAAAATGTCATGCTATTACATGAGGCTAATGTATTACCTCCCAGTCTACAAATACCATCGATACATATAGCCACACTAAAAATGTTATCTATGTGCCATGTATAGGCATACAAAATGTGTTCATCTATGAATATTGAACACTAATCCTGAAACAATGGGCCTCTTTTAGCTCGACTAAGTAAACTTTGGTCACTACTAGTAGTTGGTGTCTTGTGTCAAGTTCTCATCTCATTTTCTCCTGAGTATTTTGTACCATAACCTATAAACAAAAATATAAAATTATATACTATGCCAAAGTCAAAAACTATAAAAAATTATTTAAAATGATACATATAATTATTGTAGACACTTCAAATCATCTTGATCAATATTACACATCTGAATTTGATTTTTAACAATATTTTGTCCTAAATCACCTCTTTTCTAATTGTTTAATTAAATTAATCATTTTTTCCTATTAATCAAATAATCAATTGTATTAGATTAATTCATCCCCCTTCATACTATTTTTCATTCCATTTAATTAGATAAGGAAAATTATTTAATTAAAACTTCCTATGTCCTCCCATTTGATTAAATAAATTTATCTATTTAATTAAAGCTAACATTTTCCCACATTCCTCTAAAATATCTGAAATCCCATTTAAGTTAATTAATATTTGATTAATGAACCTTATCCACTTTCTAATCCTCATTAGTCCATTCTCCGTTTAACTCCATTCAAGTTACATAAACCCATGTTTTATTAACTCCAACTTGCACAACTAATTAATTTTCTCAAATTAATTAAATGACTATTTTCCCTCACACTTGCATAAGAATATTCCCATGGAATATTCCTTATTCATTTACTCTCTTCATTGAATTTCTCACCCAAGCCTTGATGGCTTGTACACAAGCCATCTTGTCTCCTACCCAAGCTTTCATGATTCTTACACAAGCCATCTTGTATCTTGTACAATCCTTTACTCCTTTTACATGAGCCTTAATATCCTTCACCCACAAGTCTTTACTTCTTCAACCATAAGGATTTATTCCTTACATGCTCTCTTCCCAAAATGTTCTCACACATGTATGAGCACATATCCCCATCATATCTCTTCTCCTTGCGACACTTGTCACAAGGTTAATCATCCTTCAATCCTCTAATCAATTTGCAACCATTGATTGGCAGATGAATCTCAATTCTTAATTCAACTATTTTCCTTATAAATAGGACTCACTCCTATGAGAAAAAAATCCACTTCTTGAAGCAAAGTTATGCTACTCAATTCCATACTTTCTCTCATCCATCTTCACTATTTTAGCTCACATCTTGCATCAATCTTTATCCATAAGCCACAATCTTGAAGCTTGTTTCATCAAAGGGATTATAAAATGGCTATTATTTCACATCAATATAGCACCAATCCTGCTATGGGATGAGGTTTGGGGAATTTAGACAGATTTCATTCATGAATTTCTTGTTATTTCTTGTTTTGTGTCAATGGTTTCCATGTTTATGCTTTCAAGAATCTCATAGGGATTTTGACTGAACTTAGCTAATGTGACTAATTTCTTTGTGTTTTATCATGTTTGGCTCAGGTTATGATTACACTCACATTTTGGTGCTAGAAGGAGGGCTTAACCATTTAATTTTGAAATTTCTTGCTTGAGTTTATTATATTTTGTAGGTTCTAGAAAATGATGTCACTATTGAAATCACCAAAGTGTCACTATTTCTAAGAAATAAAATTTCACTTTCATAAACAATGCCACTATTAATATAGAGTGTTTATTTTGATGTGTTGAACCACTTTTTCTTTTTCATTATTGCGTCACTTTTGATAACTTGTCGCTATTAACTTCTCTATTTTTTGTGAACTTGTAGGTTTCACTAGAGTGTTGCTTTTGATATTGCACCACCTTTTCCAATATAGATCCACTTTTGAGCTCACTGTTTACTATAGAGTGTCATTATTGATTTTCACCAAAGTGTCATAATTGTCAGAACAACACCACTATTGCCAACATAGAGTCAATATTACAGGGTTGAAGAGTAGCATAGAGCATTGAAAATAAAAAATCATTTGATATTCATTGTAATAGTGTTTTCAAACACTCATGGGGAAATAACCCACCACATGCTATTTTTTCATTCATGCTTTAGGACTACTAGATTTTATTTGGGCTTTAAAATTTACCATTGCTATGAACTTTTCAAAGTTGGTTAAGAATTGAACCCCTCATTTCCTCATCATTGTGATATTGGTTAAAATTGAACAACACAAACAAACACTTCTATTAGTGCTATTTAAAATAACGCCATCATTGCAATATGGGTTAAAATGAATGAGTATTTTTCATGCTTTCTATGCATGAAAACTTCTAATGTGTATCCTCTCCCCTTGCACTTTGTGTGATCTTAGGTGAAGAGAAACATTCTAAGGTTACAAAAATTTCTTTTTTCTACTCACCCTAAGAAATTGCTACGTATCCTCTCCCCTTTCACTTCGTGCAATCTTTGGTGAAGATAAATATCATTTTTCTTATTAAGAAAGGGTCTAATAATGAGATACATCCCACAATGGAGAAATCATCTAACTCTCAATAAAGAAAATTTACCGGTGGGCTATATAAATGTTGTGAACTTGAAAAATAGGAGCTTCAATCTGCAGTGGAATAACATACTGCACCTAATCCAAGTCTAGATAAATGGGCTGAAAAGGAATGACTTAATGCCTTTAGTGGCTTGTGGGTGATTTATACATCTCAATGTTCTTGGTTTGTGTCATTAAATTTTTTTTTGTAGAAGCCAACCTTGATTTTTGAAATGTTATTTGAAAGTGGTGCTTCAAAATTTACTTCCAAGAAGTTACTTACCAAGTCCAATTTATGGTTTAGGCATTGAGCTTAAGAGTTCATTCTCTTGTACAAAATTTTGAGGTGGTGATATACCTCTATTTGTCCCCTCCATAAGTTACATGTAAAATCAGCCCTTCGGGGCATGAGGTAGGCCCACCTCAAAGAATGTACCTACTCTAGGTTGTATTGACTGTCTTTTATGAACTTGCCAAGTAAATCTTATGGAAGAAGATTTGAAAAATATCTCCATTACCTTGGACATCAAATGCATTGCTTGGATTCAAAATAATTTAAACAAACATTGAGCATTGGCATTATGATTTCAAACCCTTTGGACATAAGTGTGGATACCTTTATTAAGTCCTATATTATTGCATTCCCTTAAAGATATCTTTCTTTTTTCAAAACAATATCTTTGAGGGTTCATAATGTTTGGGTCTTATCTCAATCCATATTTATTCCAAAGTAAACCTGGGGAACTATAGCTTAAACCTCCAGATTTTCACATGTTGAGCTTTGTGGAATGAAAGTTGTTAAAATTTATAGACATTTAGTTTGAAACATTAAATAAGACATTGGATGTGGTAAAAGAAACCTCACTAATTAATATTAAATCAATTGAACCCCACACAAGTTCATGTTTATATTTTGTCTTATGTTCAAAACATATGTCCCTTCAAGCAAACATTAATATTTTTGGTTTGAAATACACTTAGGGAAAAGAACATTCTTAAACAACTTGTTCTTGTAAACAAGTACCTCTTAGGTTCATATTAGGATCAAATAAATCTTTTCATCCACACCAAAAAATTTATCATTTCATCTCACAAACAACTTTAGAACTTTGGATACACCAACCTCGTAGACTTGGGTAATCATCAAATCAAAACAAATCACCTTGTTTAGCTAAGTATGTGGGAATGCACCCTTTTTCATACACCTAGTTAAATTAGAAAATAATCCATTTGCACAAATATATCCTAAGGTCACAAGTTTATCTTAAGGTTCATGAGTTCATTATCAATCCTTAAAATGTAAAAACAATAAACCCAAAGTCTAGTGTTGTCCAAAGTTTGAAAGTTCATCATCCATATTATTGACCCTATCATCTTTCATATCATCATTGATCCTAAGACACCTTAGTGGCTCGCTTTTACCTAGATTTGAATTAACCAAATATTTTTCACAATACTCCTAAGGTTGATCACCAAATTTATGGTAAAAACAAGATCACAATACAAGAAGGACATGCAAAAAAACAAATATTCATCTACCATGAGTACTTTAAACCAACCCGAATTTGATCCAAGATCTTCCACAAATCCTCTACTAAATTTGGCTCAAAAACCCCATGATTTTCAAGGGAGGGGGCCATTTGAAATAGAGGATGTTACCAACAATCCCCATGAGATTACCATAGATGAATTTCTTGAGCTATCACAAGACCCCAAAACTCATCACCTTGTCAATACCATGATGAAGTTGAACCCTAACCAATACATGTTGGCTTTAGGAAAAGGAGCTAAACTCCCTTGTACCTTTGATTTGGACACCATTAGAGAAAAACCTTTTGGGAACATGACATCTATTCCTCAAACATTCATGTAACCAATAGTTCAAAATTTGGTTAAATATATTACCCAACCCTCTTCATCACATGCACCAATTCAACCCTTTACTACTAAGGTGTGTTCATTACTTCATGTAATTCAAGGGAACCCACTTTTTAAAACCAAAACTTAGGAACTAACAAAAAATTTGGTACCAAAAACACCTCCATCCATCAAATCCCTCAACATCCACACATACCAGTCAAATTCCATAACACCACCATGGAACCAAATTTGCATGGTACACCATCATCTCAATCCATTACCTCTACCCAAAGTACTCAAGGTTATGTTCCTACCATTCCACAAGATAAAACAAGTCAACTAACTCAAGTAGATTTATTTGGACAAGTGAACACCATAACACATGGTTCATCTTCATTCACTCAAGGATAAACATAAAAAAGAATTCCACAAGTCCCTCTCATCTCTCCATCACACATGTTGACCCAAAATTCCACAAATCAAACCAATCAATCAAACATGTTGTGTTAGGTCTCAAAAATGTAGGTTATAAACCTTGAGAGGATTCCAAGCTCTTTGGTAACATTTTTGGCTAATGGATGGAGTTAACCTATGTAGTTGTTGAGTCCCTACACTTCAGGCTCTACTAAACCTAGGTGGGTGAACCTTGATAACCGATGCAGATTTAAAATTTGTGTGACTTAGTTTAATTTAGGGATATATCCATAGTTGCATATAGATGTGGAATAGATGAAAAATTAATAGCTACTGCTACTCCTAGTTCTGAAATTTGAATGTATGAAGTGGATTTTATGAGATTTTGTAATGAAATGGGTATGACCAGTGCCTAATTCTATTGGATTAATGGAGTCAAGATTTGTATGATGTATGTGTCATATTCTTGGATACAATTCAAATTGTTTGGCACTTGTAGAAGTTTATGACTGACATAAATGTGCAAGGATGCAATTATCAGGTTCTTCTTATCAATCCAAATTACCTTTTCTAGATTATTGTGATTTAATTAAAATAATTTAATCCTTACTTGAAGGAACTAGTTAACTGAACTACACAAGAACAACAAATGTTCTTTGATAAATTGGATATATACTTGATACACCAATTTATATAATAATGAAACATCAACCTTGGGGATAACCAGATAATATTTATCAATTAACTTGACACTCAATTGACACTAGAATTGGAACACTAGTTTAATTCTTCTTCTCCATTTGTATTACTTCAAAAGATGATACATTGTATATCACAAGTCTTCTATGTTGTAGAAATACCTATACTAATATTACTGCTATTATAATGATGATCCTATTCTATATATGATCTTCTGTCTTTGATTTTACCCTCATATATACTTTGTATTTTCAAGGGTTATGACCCTATTGATTTTCATGCCCGTTTGACAAAAAAATTAATTAATTATATTTGGAAAACATAAAATATTTAATTTTAACTTCTTTGTTCTCTGTGAAAACTAATCTTGTTTTAATATCCCCCTTTTTCCAGTAATTGCATTTTCACCCAAATCAAATAATACACTTTTTGGGTAAAATAATTACCTACTAGATGGTTTCCATATTTTCTTCCTTGGTGAAAAATTTCACTTTCAATTGTATGCATTTTCACATAATTAAAATATTCCTTGGGTAAAATAATTACCCTTTCCATGATTTTATATCTTCTTGATTTGCATGGTGAAAAGTATTTTACTTTGCAGGGAAAATATTTTTGCATTGGTAGTAAAATATTTATTTCCCCAAAATGGATGTTATTATTTGATAAATTTTCCTTAAAATATTTTCCACATACTACACTTCTGCCGAAATTTATATTTTTCCCTAATAAACCTTAATCATATGTTTGTGTTTTAGAGCATCGAAGGGACTCATCTTTAGCTCCCACCAAAATTTACTTCTCTTTCATAACTTTCTTAATCCAATCATATGCTTATTTATTTTTTTGGGCATCAAACAGAGTCACATTTTACACTCCGATACTGGTTTCTCTCCCCAATAAATTTTTCTTTACAATGCTACATACTCCACCTTAGCACGATTTTAGGGTTTCTTTCTTGGTTGTTTGTAGGAATGTAGGAAATGCTTGTTTTCAATTATTTTGACTATCTTGTTCACTAATTGGTTTCTTTATCATGTCATCCATCATACTACTCATCTAAACTAACTTGTTCTCAATTTGAATTTCCCTTCATACTTCTATTTCCACTACGTCTTTCGTTAGCGAATTTGTATTCAGTATTCAGACCAGATAGTGATGCTTTTTCTCTGTCAAGAGTTGGTGTTTCCATGTCTATGTTGATATATTTGATGTAAGGAGGATGTTGGTTTAAACATTTAGCTTTACACATACCAATTATTTTTTCTTGAAACTTCCTAACTCATATTGCAAACATATCAACTCTTGACACTACATTCCTTCGATGCATTTGGTCATAGAATTCACTTGCTTTGTCTCATATTTCATCATGCCATTTTCCAAGCTTCAATTAGAGTCATAAAATGTCACTGCCATCTAATACTTATTTAAATCTTAGAACATCATGTGTAGATTTGTGTTGCTCAGTAACCAGGGCATTTGCAATTACAATCATCAGATAAAATATAATTCAGCTATTTGTCTTCTAAAGTCAATAAGCTCATTACAAGAAAAGGGTGGAAGCACATAGTCGATCTCATACACACATGATGGATTTTTTGAACATATTGTTAACACTTAATATTGCACCCTTGCTAAGTTGCAAAACTTAGTATATTTGTGAAACATGGGAACCTTTCCAGGTTGTGGGTCACCTAAATGGAAAAGTACCTCCAGAGAAGGTTGGTTCCTCAATACCTCACCTAAAATGGACTAATTACTGCATTACTAAGAAAAGAGATAAAAGGAAAGAATTTGAATATAATGAAAACTAAGCTCCTGCTAAGGTGATGCACCAAAAAAAAAGTGTTTTTCTTAGACTTTGAACTGTTGTTTTGACATACAACTAATCAACTTTTAATTGCTTGTGCACAACATAAGGTTTGACATATTTGTGTATAAGTATTTTATTAAAAGGTCTGTGTTTCCTATAGTTTTAGAAGGAAAAAAATATATTTTCTTCACAAACTAACACCTGTTTGAACTATGACACAAACAATAACCTACATAAACATATCATTTATACTTTGAAAATGATGAAAATAAGACATTTATTTAAGGGTTTACACATAAAAACTACAAAATAACATCATTTACCTCACACACACAATTGGAACAAAATATTTGAAGGCCAAAATGCTTTTTTATTGATAGAAGATACGTATACAACAATACATAATCTGAAAACATGAGTATCTTGCTTGATAAAGTGTTACAAAATGCCTATTTTTAGTATGAAAATTGAAAATATGAGTTACAATATTAGAAATGAAAAAAAAGAAACTTAGTCAAGTTTACAATGCTGCCTCAAAGTGAAAAGAACTAGAGAAAAATGAAAGAAGGCTCTCTTTTTGTTTCCCCTATGCTAGAGAGAAAGTAGGATGATATCTAATGACAATTAAGAGGCTCCTTTATGACTATTGACTTCTTGACTTCCTTGGTGGTGTTGAAAAAGGTCTTACCTCTCATTAACTCCTAGAAAAGCTCCTAAATCTACTTCTAGATACCTGCAACTATCCTCAAGAAACTCCAATTATTGTCCTTCTCACCATATTTTCCTTTACTATTTGAAAGCCTTCCCCTAGATGCTTGTAAGCTGCCCCTTAATTGATGCTATATTTTCTCTTTAACTCATCCAAATGCTTGCACATGTGTCTTTTCTATTCAAACTACCTCCTAAATTCATCCCAACTACTTATTAATTAATTCAAACTACCAACTACATTTTAATAGGGCATGGGATTAACTGCCTCAACCACTTCTCTAACATAGAAATTGACCCCTTTGATGGATTTCAATGTATCTTCATGTTTATAGACTTCCATTTATGATCTTTCAAAAGTTTCTTTGCCACATCAATGATTGTTACATTGTTCTTTGACTAAGCTACCTCTTTCATGTGGTTTCCTTTATGTATATGATGGTTTTCTTCATATAATGTTTTTTTTCTTTTTACCATAGTCATCAAATTTTGACTCCCCTTTGTCTTTGTGGGCATTATTGTCACTCATAGACCATTTTCAATTCTAGATGCCATTGTTTTGATATCATTGTCATTATCCTTATTGGTAATAGAGCACACTAAAATAAAAGAATATTACCATTTTCATTTTGTCATCATAAAAACATGAAAGTATTCATATCGGCTTGCAATGTGGACTGTCCTCTATGATCTTGCAATCTGCTTAACATGATAGTAGACTACCCTTTGCTTCAAACCCTCCACATCATACATTGAAAACACTATCCACCTCACATTCATTAAGGATTTCCTTTTTGGTAAAGATGAATATTATTTTTTTCCATTGAATCACCATAAATAGATTTGCAACACCTGCACTTATGACCTCAAGGAATGTCTTCTTCACAAAGTGTAGTGGTCTACTCTGCTTCCTCGGTGATCATGAGATAAAAAATAAAACTTACATTATCCTTTGTCATATTCATTTTGTTATGTCACTTGTTTATAGGACTGTGCTTTTCCTTTTGAACTAGCACTTCTTGCTAATCCATGACTATCCTTTTGATTTTGTGGCCACATTGCCTCTTTTCATAATAGATCTCTACCTCTTGAAAACTGTCCTCATAGTTCACTCTGACTGTATATATGAGAAGTGATTGTTCATGAATCTTGTAGAAGGGTCTTTCTTTTAAACCATGATAAGCTATTGATCATGATTTCCTTTTGGTGCTATGGTGATTGTGATGTCATGACTGTTGGAAATATGTGCCTCAAACTATACAGGCTGAAACCTCCATTAGAGCTAAGTCAGTGTGACATCTTCATTGTTTGTTTGACTAGCAACTTGATTTATTCTGGTTTGTATAGGTCGCTATGACCTTGCAAATATCTTGCTGAAAGGTTGCATTATGGAGTCTATCGCTGTGACATAGTATATTCGTTATGACCTCATAGCGCTAGGGAGACCTCTGGCTGATAGGCCATTCAATCATATTTTGGGGAGACTCTTGGTGACCATGATCTTTAGTGTAAAATGGTGGTCTCGGTGAGAAGTCCCAGTGAATGGAGAAGGTCACGTCGATAGAGAAACATCCATATGTTCCTTGGTATAACTCTTGGTGATAGATGGCTATCAAGGTAACTCAAAGATCCCAGGAAGACGTCTTAGCAAATGTTGAAGGTCTCACTGACAAGAACATCTTTTGAAGTCTTCGGTGTAGCTCTTAGCGAATGTTTGTCATCGGTGGAACATAGTGGTCTCAGTAAGAAGTCCTAGTGACTTTAATGAGTCTTTCTGATGATGAAGAGTCTTCGGGGTAAGTCTTGGAGTTTAGTATGTTCTCTTAACGAAGGGTGTATGTCTTGGCGACTGTTGATAGCTTTGGGGTGACAATAGAGATCTCGAAGAAACCTCTTGGAGATATCGGTATGTCTTGCCAACTATCTTTTGGAGCTCGATATGACTTGTGTCTTCAGTATACCTTGTGTCTTTTGGAGCTCGATATGATCTCCTGGTGAATGCAATAGGTCTGGGTGACTGCTTGGTGACTCAGTGTAACTCATGAGGCTTGATAGAACATCTTAGTGATAATAGAGTCTCTTGGTGACATCGATATGAAGTCTATGTGGCATCGGTGAGACATTGTTAGTGTCTCACCGAGATGCCAGTACATTGCAAATTTTGTTGATCGAGTAAGACCATCCTATGTGGAGTCTCGTGGATGAATAGGAGGAGCCAAATGGGAAGAGTTGAAAGATAGTTAGTTGTGACAGTTCTGTGAGGAAGTTCTATAGACAGATTTTGACATGGATATACTCTGTGATTATAGTTTGTAATTGGTCAGTTGAATCGATAGGTTGTTGAGTGATTGTATCAGTGGATGAATTTTGTGGACTGTAATGTGAAGATTCCTGTACAAGAATGTTAATGGTGAATGCTGCTCTATAATGACACCAGAAAGATAAGTCTAGAATTTGTATGTAATTTCATTACTATAATACAAAGTGATTTCTCTTGGTGTGGTGGGTTTTTCTCCCATAAGGGTTTTCCCACGTATATCTGGTGTTCATGTGTGATTGTCAAATACTTTATTTCTGTTGTTTCTTTCTTAGTGCATCTTAATTGGACTATAATTGTAAATTTTAAAGTGTATCTACATTATTTCCTGAGGCATGGACATTAGGAGAATTGTTTTCTGCATCTAATTTTCCTTACAAGTGGTATCAGAGCCTGGCCAGTTGTGTTATCCTTGTGGGTACGTTGGGTTTTTTGTGTCAATTATGTTTAGTGGGAGTCTTGTAGAGTTTGTCAATTTCTAATTATAGTTTAAGATGGCTAGTACATCTAGAAAGTTTGAAATAGAGAAATTCAATGGCAGTAAATTTGAGTTGTGGAAACTCAAGATGGAGGATCTTCTTGTTCACCATGATCTTTGGATTGCTATGGCTGGAGTGAAACCTACAAGCATGAAGCAAGAAGATTGGGACCTTGCAGATAGGAAGTCTAAGGGTTTAATAGGGCTCTGTTTGGTAGAATCAGTCCTTCTGAATGTGCATGAGGAGAAGACTACATCTTCCTTGTGGAAGAGACTGGTGTCTATTTATCAGGGGAAGTCCTTGGTGAATAAACTATTCTTGAGGAAGAAACTATAGTCTTTGAGAATGCAGGAAGGAGGGTCTGTAGCTGATCATTTGAATGCATTTAATATGTTGCTTGCTCAATTGACATCTATTGGTGTGAAGATTGAAGAAGAGGATCACTGTATGCTTCTATTGTGTTCTTTGCCAGACTCATGGGATCATTTGGTGATGGCGATTGGGAGTACAACATCTAATTTCAAGATGGAAGATTTTGTTGCATCTTTGCTATTAGAAGAGATGAGAAGGAAATGTTCTGAGATGGTGAAGGAAGCTCTTGCTATCAGAGGAAGACCAAAAGAGAAGGCAAGAAGAAGGATAAGAAATCAAAATTGAAATCATAGGGGAGATCAAAGTCTCCTGGCAAGAAGTCGAAGGTGAAGTGTTGGAACTGTGGGCAACCTAGTCATGTCTAAAAGGATTGTAAAGAGGAGAAAAAGAAGAAGGGTTCTTCCGATAATGGTGATGCCTTCATTGTAGCCTTGGCTACACAAGCATCAAATGATGTCTGGCTGATTGATTCTGGAGCATCGTTCCACATGACATTTCATAGAGAATGGTTCACAAAGTATGAAGAATACGATGGTGGAAAGGTGTACTTATCAAGTGATTCAACTTTGGAGATTTTGATCGTGGAAGAGTCAGAATACAATTCCCTGATGGCAGAGTGAAGGGAATTAATAATGTTATGCACATACCAGGTCTAGCTCAAAATCTATTTTCTATAAGTATGCTAAATGATATTGGAGTACAAGTTACATTCTATGGAAGTGGCTGCAAGATGACTAGAGGTTCAATGGTGTTGGCTAGAGGTGCTTGAATTGGTACCCTGTACAAACTGGATGCACAGGCTGTTCAATGTAACAATGTCTCTGGAAAGTCACTAAAAGCTACTCATGGAGGTAAAGAGGGAAATATCCCTAATTTTGTAAACTCTATGGAAGTAAAACTTCCTGCAAAGAAGACTATGCTTTGGCATCATAGGTTAGGCCACATAGGAGAAAAAGGTTTAAAAACCTTGAAGAATAAAAACCTGGTTGAGGAGCTCGAAGATTGTAATCTTGAATTTGAATTATGTGAACACTGTATATATGGAAAGTAGCATCGTGTTTCATTTTATTCTAGTCCTCATAAATCTTCTGGTTTGTTAGACTATATTCATTCGGATGTGTTTGGTCTAGTAGATATTCCTTCTTTGTCTAAATCAAGATACTACGTGTCATTCATTGATGATTATTCAAGAAGAGCATTTGTTTATTTTTTGAAAATTAAATTAGAAGTGTTTAGTTGATTTAAGGAATTTAAGAACCTTGTTGAAAATCAGATTGGTAGAAAAAGAAAATGCTTAAGGACTGATAATGGTGTTGAATTCTGTTCTGATGAATTTGAAAGATACTGTAAAGACCATGGAATCAAAAGACATAAGACCACCTTATACTCCACAACATAATGGAGTTGCTGAAAGGTTCAATAGGACAGTGATGGAGAGAGCACAAAGTATGCTCAGTAGTGCTTGCTTGGAGGAGAAATTCTGGGCTGAGGCTATATCTATTGCATGTTATTTAATTAATCGGTCTCCAAATTCTACTCTTGTTGAGAAAACACCTTTGGAAGCATGGTTTGGTAAGAAGCCCTCACTTAGGCATGTTCATGTTTTTGGATGTGAGGCATATGCTCATGTGCCAGATGTGAAAAGATCTAAATTGGAGAACAAGACTGTCAAGTGTATTTTTATTGGCTATAGTGCTATCATAAAAGGATACAAGTTTTGGAATCCTGATACAGAGAAGGTTGTATACAGTAGAAGTGTAATCTTTCGTGAGTTGAAACCTTCCACTTTGGATCTACAGTCAAAGACAAAGTCAAATAAAAATAAGGATGTAGCATTAATTCCTCCTACACCAGAGAAAGAGGAATTGGAAATTCAAAATGTACCTAAAATTGAGGAGAGCTCGAGTAGTTCTGAAAGTTTTGAAGAATAAGAACCTTAGCCTCCGCAAGTGAGGAGGTCAACCTGAGAAAGAAAACAACTAGATAGGTATGGGTTCTCTTTCATAGATTCTACTTGTGCCTATTGATTTCTAGTATTGATGAGCCTAGGACTGTGAAAGAGGCATTTAAAATGTCTGATTTAGATTCTTGGTTGGAAGCCATGGAAGAAGAGATGGCATTATTAGATAAGAATGAAACCTAGAGTCTGGTGCCCTTGCCTAAAGGTAGAAAGGCTGTTGGTTGCAAATGGGTATTTAAGAAAAATATTGGTCTGGATGGTAGTGTAGAAAAGTACAAGGCAAGACTGGTTGCAAAGGGTTATTCCCAGGTAGAGGGAATTGATTATGGGGAAATATTTTCTCTTGTAGAAAAGTTGACATCTATCAAATTTCTATTCTCACTTGCAGCTGCGTATGACTTAGAGGTTGAACAAATGGATGTGAAGACATCATTTCTTCATGGTGATCTTGAAGAAGAAATCTATATGTCCCAACTTGAGCACTTTGTTGAGAAAGGTAAAGAAAAACTGGTATGCAAATTAAAGAAGTCTCTCTATGGGTTAAAGCAGTCACCTAGAATGTGGTACCAAAAATTTGATACTTTTGTATTGTCTTTGGGATTTGTGAGATCAAAATGTGATCACTGCGTATATTATAAAGCTGAAAGTGATCAAGTACTTGTTATTGCTCTTTATGTTGATGATATGTTGTTCATAGGAAATAGCAAGCTAATGATTTTTGATCTTAAGTCTTAGTTGTCTACTAAGTTCGAAATGAAGGATCTTGGTGCAACAAGGTATATTCTAGGGATGGAGATAACCAGAGATAGGAAGAATAGAAAACTATGGCTCAGTTAGAGTAAGTATATCAGGACTGTTCTTGAGAGATTTTATATGAATGATTGCAAATAGCTAGTGGTTCCAGTCATGCAAGGAACGAAGCTATCTATTGAGGACTGTCCAAAATCTTCTACTGAGATGGAGGACATGACCAGTGTACCCTATGCTAGTGCAGTAGGTAGTATTATGTATGAAATGGTTTGTACAAGGCCAGATATTGCCCAAGCAGTTGGAGTACTTAGTCGATTTATGGATAATCCAAGAACACATTGGGATGCTGTGAAGAGAATGTTTAGATATTTGAAGGATACTTTAGATTTCGCTTTGTGTTACCATGGGAATTTGGTTGAATCACAGAGGACTCTTAGCATTCGAGGTTATGTAGATTTTGATTGGGAAGGGGACATTGACAGCAGGAGATCCACCAGTGGATACATATTCATGATGAATGGCGGTGCAGTGAGTTGGATGAGCAAATGGCAGTCTATAGTCACTTTGTCCACTACGAAGGTTGAATACATGGTAGCTACTCATGCTTGTAAAGAAGCAGTTTGGTTGAAACGTTTGTGTCCTAACATTGGTTTTGATGTAGGTGAAATAACTATTTTTTGTGATAGTCAGAGTGCAATTTGTCTGGCAAAGAACCCTACTTTCCATGCTAGGACAAAACATATTGATGTATAGTACCACTTTGTACGAGATATGGTTGAGGATGGAAAGGTTTGTTTGGAAAAGGTTGATACTCTGGAGAATGTTGTAGATTCATTGATGAAGCTAGTGAGCACAAATAAGTTTAGGTGGTGTGCCAGTTCAATGGGCCTTACTGCCCATGATTTTCAGTAAGTTATGATCTGCTCTGGAGGTGCCTATATGATCTTCGTCAAGTGAGAGATTGTTGGAAATATGTGCCTTAAACTATACAAGCTAAAAACTCCATTAGAGCTAAGTCGGTGTGACATCTTCATTGTCTAGCCGACTAGCCGCTTGATTCATTCTGGTTTGTACAAGTCGCTATGACCTTGCAAATGTCTTGTCGAAAGGTTGCATTGTGGAGTCTATCATTGTGAAATAGTGTATTTGTTATGACTTCATAGCGCTCAGAAGACCTCTAGCTGACAAGCCATTCAATCATATTTTGGGGAGACTCTTGGCGACCATGATCTTCGGTGTAACATGGTGGTCTCGGTGAGAAGTCCCAGCGAATGGAGAAGGTCACGCTGACATGGAAACATCCATACGTTCCTCAGTATAAATCTTGGTAACAGATGGCTATCAGGGTAACTCAAGGATCCCAGGAAGACATCTTAGCGAATGTTGAAGGTGTCACTGATAGGAACATCTTTTGAAGTCTTTGGTGTAGCTCTTGGCAAATGTTTGTCATCGGTGGAACACAATGGTCTCGGTAAGAAGTCCCAGTGACTTTGATGAGTCTTGCCGATGATGAAGAGCCTTCGGGGTAAGTCTTGGAGTTTGGTATGTTCTCTTAATGAAGGGTGTATGTCCTGGTGACTGTTGATAGCTTCGGGGTGACAATAGAGATCTTAGAGAAACCTCTTGGCGATATCAGTATGTCTTGCTGACTATCTTTTGGAGCTCGATATGACTTGTGTCTTCAGTATACCTTTGGTGACTCACTATGATCTCTTGGAAAATGCAATAGGTTTGGGTGACTGCTTGGTGACTTGATGTAAATGATGAGGCTCGATAGAATGTCTTAGCGATAATAGAGTCTCTTGGCGACATCAATATGAAGTGGTGCAAGAGCAGCTAGGAACACTAGTCATTTAGAAAGTCTTGAATGTATTTTTGTTTTTGCAATATTACCATAAAGGTCATGTTTACCATTTAGATAGAATTAGAGGTTTATGAATAAGTCTTAATCTATGGTGATTAGTAGATTAAGAAGTGGAAAGGGTGTATGAGTTTAAAAACTCATTTTACTTAGGTTTCTAGAAAATTGGCAAAAGATGCAAAAATGTTCCATTTTTGCAACTTTGCCACATAATAACTTACATGTTCGACCAAGGGTGCATAACTAAATTAGGAACCCTATAAAAGGTGTGCCTTGACTTGAGAGCAAGGTTAGAGGCATTATTATTGTGGGAAAATTTTGTGAATTGGAAGAAACAGAATGCTTTTGTGTGTTATTTCTGATTTTTGCTTCAAAGTAGAACTTAATGAATTGAAATTGTTATAGTGTTTAATTGAGGATGTAGATTAATGTTTTCTCAAGCTTAGTGTGCCATCTTTTAGTTTTTTTGAATTCATTTTCAATCATTGTTTGTAAATAGTTGGCTTTAACCATGTTGCTAGTCTGAACCAGACTGTCTGTAAAGAATGGAGTGCTAGACCACTTTCCCACCGTACAAATTGTATGGCCCTTTGGGAATAGTTACTAGACTCCATGTGTGTACATATGGTATATTTTAGGGTTTTCGTGAGTGCAAGAACTATTAGAAAAGTCTTGCCCTAGGTGAGCCAGGAAGAGTCTGGCTAGGGAAGACCAGGAGTGTAGAGCACATAACTTGCAGGGGTGATGAAATTTTGTTGAATTTCCTTTTTGAGAAGTTGGATGTGAGTCTTACCAAGGTTTGGTGAACAGGAGGAACCTCCACCAATTCATTTGATAGGTAAAAGACTTAGCAGATTGGAAGCAGCCAAAAAAGGCTTGAAAACCCTAGGTTTTGTCCAATTTCAAGTTGAGGCCTTGTACGGCTAATGAAGACTCAAGACCTTGAAAATCCTTGAGAGGTGTCTATTAAGAAACAAGAATCTCAAAGAAATATTGGTGGTTCTTTGGAGAAATTGAGAGAGACAACCGGTTTTCTCAGAAATGGAGACCTAATTGGGGCTCTTGGCTAGTAGCCCTTTTAACCCTAAATGAGGGTTTGGTGAAAGTGATGGAAAAGGTGGAGTTCGGTGAACTTTCAAGAACCCTAGGAGGATGGTTTAAAGTTTTTGAATACATCTCTTCACCCCTGCAAGGTCTAATTGAGAGTTGAGGTATTGTTAGTCTTTAGGGAAAATTAAAGGCTAAGGAAGAGTTAGAGCTTTGGCACCAAGTTTGACTTGGTTGATAGGATTTTACTTGATAGTTGGGTTGGCAAGGCAAACTAGGGGAACTTGCACAAACAGTGGGTACTATAGGTTAAGGTGGTGGAGTGTGACACCATGGGGGTCTTCCCTAGCAAGATCCAAAGCATGGAACAATGATTGTTTCCATCCAACCCAACCCTATCAGATTGGTATCAAAGCAAGTTAAAGATTTGGGAAGAATTTTGTATGTCAGACCTTGAATCTAGGGGTTCTACCATCATGGTGACAAATGCTGAATTGGCCAAGATGGTCAAAGAATAGGAGGAAGAAAATAGGCTAATGAGGGAAAGAATAGCCCAACTTGAGCAAGTAATGAGGAACGTGTAGTTGGAAGGAAGGGTACCAAAGGAAGAGGTTGCAGAGGAAGACAAGACCCTTGAACCTGACCCTGTTTTGAAAGAAAAGCCTTTCTTGAAAGCATTGAAGGTTTTGAGTGGAAAAGCACTTGAAGGCATACCATTGTTTAGTAGAAAAATGGAAGCTGATTTAGTCATGGATTGGATAGAGGGAATGGAAAACCATTTTGAATGTGATGGAGTCACTGAAGCACAGAAGGTAAAGGTGGCCAAATCAAGACTAAGAGGTTCTGCCTTGACATGGTGGAAGTTCATTCAGATAGAGAGGGAAAAGGAAGGCAAGCAGCCTATCACTACTTGGAAGGGAATGGTTGCCAAGGTAAGAGAAGCATACATGCCAGATGATTATGAGATTCAATTGCACAAGAAAAGACAAAGCTTGAGGCAAAGAGATTAAGATGTGAACACTTACACTGAGGAGTTCCAAAAAATTTGTATGAGGTCTAATGTTTCAGAAGATGAAAGTCTCAAGGTGGCTAGGTATCTTAATGGCTTGAAGTGGAACATCTAAGAGGAGATGATTCTTCTAAGTCCTAAGATAGTACACCAATGTTACCAATTAGCCATAAAGATTGAGGAAAGAAGCAAGAGGAAACAAGATCAAGCTTCTAAAAGTAGAGGCAAAGGCATAGATCAAAGAGGACATAGAGGTGGATACCAAGGTAGAGGGACTAAACAAAGAAGTCAGGGAGAGTCTAAACTCACAGAGCATGGAGGTGAAAAAACTTCTAGAGGAGGATATAACAGAGGTAGAGGACCTCAAGGAGGTTCAAATAGAGGAAGAGGAGCAGGTAGAAGTAGTTCATACTTTTCCACTATGAAATGTTATAGCTATGGTCAAGTAGGTCATCCTGCTTATAGGTGCCCAGAGAAAGCATCTTCATCAAATACTAAGAAGAGAGTGGCATATGCACAAGAGGACACCATGAGTGTCAAGTCACCTGAGGTTAGTCACATTGAATTAGAAGTGGGGGAGAATCTGATGTTTAGTAGAGTTTTGATCAGACAACTGGTGAAGGAAGAGCCAAAACAAAGAAGAGCCTTATTTAGAGTAAGATGCAAAATACTTGGAAAGGTGTGTAAGATTATAGTGGACTCAGGGTCTATTGACAACATAATCTTAGAGGAGGTAGTGATGAAATTGAAGTTGGAAAAGGTACCCCACACTAATCCCTACAAGGTAACATGGTTGAGAAAAGGATAAAGTGTTCTTGTCAATGAGCAGACAATGGTGGAGTTCTCCATTGGAGGGTTCTAAGACAAATTGATTTGTGATGTATTACCCATGGATGCATGCCATCTTCTATTGGGCATACCATGGCAATATGACAGAGGTGCCATCTATGATGGAAAAGACAATACTATATCATTCAAGAAGGATGGAAAGAAATTCAAGTTGCAGTCACTATCAGATGAGGAAGAGGGACAGTCAAAGACCCGTAGTGTCTTATTAAGCAGTGAAAAAGAGTTCATTAACAACCTACATCAAGGAGGTGAAGGATATGTGGTCATGGTGCAACCCAAGGGAGAGGACAAGATTGAGAAAACAGTCATGCTTGGAGCAGTCTAGAAGTTGCTTGAGAAGTATAAGGACATAGTGAGTGATGGAACACCAGCAACCTTACCTCCAAAGAGAGCCATTAGACATCAGATTGACTTCATACCAGGGGATTCATTTCCAAACAAAGTAGCCTACAAGATTACCCCAAATCAGAACCTAGAGGTTGCTAGAAAAGTGCAGGAGTTGTTAGATCAAGGATTGATTAGGAAGAGCATCAGCCCATGTGCAGTACCATTGGTCTTAGCAACCAAGAAAGGAGGCAAGTGGAGACTATGCACTGATTCTAGGGCAATAAATAGAATCACAATCAGGTATAGGTTCCCTATTCCTAGAATTGAGGACTTGATGGACTGTCTTGGAGGAGCTCAGTACTTCAACAAGTTGGATCTCAAGAGTGGATACCATCAAATCAGAATCAAGGATGGAGATGAGTGGAAGACATCTTTTAAGACAAATGATGGGTTGTATGAGTGGAGAGTTATTCCATTTATATTCTCTAATGTCCCTAGCACATTCATGAGGCTCATGAATGAAGTGCTCAAAGACTTTATAGGGAAATTTGTGGTAGTATACCTTGATGATATACTCATTTTTAGTAAGACAATAAAAGAACACCTAAAACATGTGGAGTTTGTTCTTAGAAGATTGCAAGAAGAGAAGTTAGCCATCAACCTAGAGAAATGTGAGTTCTTCAAACAAGAGCTTGGTGTATTTGATGTTTGTAGTATCCCAAGGATAATTGAAGATGGATCCAAGCAAGGTGGAAGCTATTATAAACTAGCCTACACCAACCACAGGGACAAAGGTAAGAAGTTTTCATGGATTGGCTCAATTTTATAGAAAATTCATAAGGAACTTTAGTGGCATATGTGCACCAGTCCTAGATACAATCAAAGGTGGTTTAAAAACTAAGTTTAAGTGGACTCAAGAAGCTGAGAAAGGTTTTGAGAAACTGAAACAAGAAGTGGCAACTCAACCTGTAATTTTGTTACCTAGTTTTGACAAGTTGTTTATTGTGGAATGTGATGCTAGTGGAGTTGCAGTAGGAGTGCTAAGTCAAGAAGGCAGGCCTATAGCATTCTTTAGTGAAAAGATCAATGAAGCTAAGACAAAGTACTCTACCTATGACCTAGAACTGTATGCTTTAGTTTAGTCACTTAGGAAGTGGAGGCATTACCTTCTACCCAAAGAGTTTGTAGTCTTTACTGACAATCAGGCACTTAGCTATATCAACACTCAAGAGAAGCTGAGTAATAGGAATTTGAAATGGATGGAATACATCCAAGCTTTTACCTTCACCATCAAGCATAGGAAGGGATAGTTGAACAAGGTGGCAGATGTACTAAGCAGAAAATTGCTGACAGTGCAAGAGATACAAATCAAGAGCATTAGAATAGAGAGTTTCAAGGATCTCTATGGGGAAGATGACTTCTCGGAGGCCTACAAGGTATGTTCTAATTTTGAGAATCATTTTCATAGTCAATATTCAGAGTATACATTACAAAGTGGATTTTTATTCAAGGGAAATCAGTTGTGTGTGCCAAAATGTTCTATGAGAGAGAATCTTATCCAAGAAAAGCACAATGGTAGTCTTAGTGGTCATTTTGGTATCAACAAGACAATGGAACTAGTGCAAAGGTTTTACTATTGGCCCAAGTTTCCAAGTGATGTCAGGAGGTATGTGGAGTAGTGTGTAGCTTATATGAAAGCCAAAGGGGGAGCTAGCGATGTGTTGATGGTGTTTTTATGCACTTCTCAACATAGGCAGTGCATAGGCGCACTACCTCTCTTGAAAGACAATCTCCCACAATCGAATTGCAGAACACTATCCCAAGGTATCTCGGATGTTAGGTCATGACAGTGCTTAGATACCTCAGTAGTTTGATGTGATTTGCTGGAATCACAAGGCGATCTTATAGAAAATACAAAGTGTGGACACAAAGCATGAAGTTGGATTTTGGAATGGAGTTCTTGGGATAAAAGCTATTATGAGTTGGCTGTAGGTTCAAACAGCAATCTTGAACTCCACTTAGTTGTTGGATTTGGCTTTACAATGTGCAATGAACCTTAGCATAGGTCAATTACTAAAAAAAAGGAAAAGGGCGAAGGGGAGGAAAAGTTCCTAAGTCCAAAGCTTGCCATGAATAGTGACAATGGAGTTCCTGCAATGGACAATTCCTCAAAACAATTCCTCAATTACTAAAAAAAAGGAAAAGAGTGAAGGGGAGGAAAAGTTCCTAAGTCTGAAGCTTGCCATGAATAGTGACAATGGAGTTCCTGCAATGGACAATTCCTCAAAACAATGTCCCACTTAACAAGGGATTTCACAGTATCATGGAAATTGTGCTATCTTATAAGGGCTGCGGATGTTTCATCCTTCATCCACCACATACATGCATGAATCAAGAATGAATGTTTGGGGCAACTTCAAATTAAGTCTAGGCTAACTTTGCACAGCTGTCTACCTTCAGCAAACAGCAAAAAGTATGGACTAAGGGATCATCAACAAGGTAGAAATTTTCAGAATCACCCAACAACATTCCTAAGATTTATCTAAATAAAGTAAACAGCTAACTAAACAGCCATGAGATCTAAGCTAAACATATGAAATTAGAGAATGAATCATGTCACATGGGAGAAACCAAGAAAATACACCAAGTCAATGATATTTCTTATAAATTTATGTAGCATGCCTTTACAACAACTCAACTCTCCCTTTTGCAAATGAGGGGAGTGCTCTATTTATAGTTTCCAAAAAGTTAAATGAATGGCCAAGATTCATTCTCATTATGTGGCCAAGATTCATTATAAAATAGGGTTTCACCTACCCCCAAATAGATTTACAATTTAAAATACATTTTCATCCTTTCCCTATTTTGTCTTCTAGTGGGTGGCACTATAGCTTTTTTGTCCTGTAGCTAATTGCTGTTTTCTTTGTTGTAGCTACTCTTCAGGGAGGTCTTCTTCTTTGGCTGGGCTGTCCTCTTGCTCCTCAGAAGCTGTGTGCTCTATGTACTTGAGGATGATGGCCTAGAGCTTGTCTATCTCGAGGATCTCACATCTTAATGCTTGATAACTCCATTCCTCAGCGTTCTCTTTCAGCCGCTTCCAATCCTCATCATACTTCAAGCCTTGGTCCCTGAATAGCTCTGATCGATCGAAGGTGCGGGCATCAAAACTCAAGAACTCCATTGGGATTTCTCCAGCTGTCCTGTCCTTCATCTTCTCCTAGAAGTATGGCTTGATCTTTTCTGCATCTATTTGTACCGTGGGCATATCATAGCCTGTCATCAGCTTAAGGTATTGGGCGCATTCCACCCAGATTTCCTTAATCCACTCAATATCTGGATCCACCTTGCTTAGGATTTGTTCTAACCTCTCCTTCTGGTTGTCGAGGTCTCTACGCCATACATCCACCAGCCAATGATCTTCTTTCTTCAGCTCTAGCTTCTCTTCCCATGTGTCCTTAGGCATCTGAAGGATGGCTTCAATTCTTGGGAAGGTGGAGTCGTACGTCGCAGGGAAATTGGTGCAGAGCCTCATTGTGCTCTCCAGGGATTGGATCAGGTCCAAGAACTTGTTGGCTGTCCGCACAGCCCTACTGATTCCCATGTTTCTGACGTATGTGACCTGTCAGAACCAATCCTCGGTGGTCTTCTCCAAGTTCTTCCTTCTCTCCATCTTGTCAATCTGTTCCTTGGAGAGCAATTGTGGTGTGGCCGTGGAGGTGGTGGGCAGGTCATCCACTGAGGACCATTGTTGTATGTAGTCGGTTAGGGCAGCAACCTGCACTTTAAGCTCATCCTTGGAGACCTTATCCTGCTTTGTTAGGTGTACCACTGTGGCCACCGACTCCTCCAAGTGTTCAACCTTTTGTTCCTTAGTTGCTATCCCCAAGTCAATGGTGGAGATATTATAGCTCACCCCTGTCTGGCCAACTGTAGGCATTACAATTTGTGCCAGCCGGGAACCAGAAGCATCCATGGTTACCTTGGATCAGACCTTAGGCTTCTTCTCCTTCTTTGTCATGCTCAGGGATTGAACCAAGATGGCCACCAATCTCGCCCTTGGGTCTTTTAGCACTTGGGTTGTCTTCTCAATTTGTCTCTCCAACCAATCAGGCATAACAGATTTATCTTTAGGTGCATCCTAGCTGCCCTCACCTTTCTCATTAGGGGCAAGACTTCTACCTCCTTTTCCTTCTGGGGCTCCTCTTTCTCTTTAGTAGTGTCCTCCTCTTCGTCGAAGTCGCGAATGAATACGAGGTGTTTGACAGGCAGCTTGGTGGATAATAGCCAGGTGAGACTTTCTTCTTTCGCGGCCTCTTCTTCCTTCTTCTCCTCAGTAGCCTCAGCCTCAGGGCTCTTTATAGCATGGGTCTCGGCCTCAGATAAATCCTTTCATAGTTGCTCCTCTGGCAGCTGCCCCCCTCAGTAGATGGTGACCTTTCTGCCTCTTCCCCAACGTCCTTTGGTTGCTGCGCCAACTCCTCCTCAAGGTCATCATCAAGTGCTTGGATGATTTCCTTCATACCTGAGCCATCCTCTTCGTCCCCACTCTCGGAAGAGCCCATCTCTTCTTCCTCATAGACCACCCTGTCAATAGTTCGGTGCTCGTACTCGAGGTGCTCGTGATACTCGTCGGCCTCCTCCTTGATAGGTTTCGAAGCTTCCTACTCCAGCTCCTCCAACTCTTTCGAAATCTGCATTGTAGCTTCCATAGTTGGTGGCCCTGTTAGCGGTTGTGAAGGCTGAGCTATTGCAAGGACTTGGGCAAGGGCTGCTTGGAGAGCTAGATTCATTAATATTTGTGAGAGCTCAAGGGGGAGGCTTTGCATATGTTGTGTAAGGGCCTCGGGCATAGTGGCAGCAGAAATAGGCGTTATTATTGCCAGAGGGAGGGAGGTAATTGGAAACATGGCAGCAGAGGAAGGAGGAGTGGTCATGCCAGAGGAGGAATCAATGATGACTACTGACCTAGCCGGGGGCGAAGGGGCAAGATGGAAAGAAATGTCCACTGCCGGCGGAGATGCACTGACCATAGCTTCGGAGGCGGACGGTGCAACAGGAGGGGCAGGGAGAGCGAAGAGAGGCTGCGATTTTGTCGTAGCCACTGTCTGCTTGAGCCTTTTGGGAGATGAGCCTCCCGCTTCCTTCTTTGCTTGCTCCTTGGGATCTGCAGACTGTGCAATCTCCACCCCCTTTCTCTTATGGGATCTGGTGACAGAGGGAGACTTGGAGGTCTCACCAGTTGATGTGGTGGCGGCAACGTCCTCATTCACCCGCAGGATTTGCTCAATGTAGTAGGCCATCCACTCTTGGAAGTAGGCGGCCATTGGAAGACCCATGATCTTGCTCAACATAGTTACTAGGTTGTGGTAGTCCCCATGGAAATCGCCACGGAAGAATTCCTGGGGAACCTTCGCAGTGCTGCCCCATTTCTCCTTAAGCCAATAGAGGTTGATAGACTTCTTGCATCCTGATGGATTAGCATCCCACGTCACTTGGCATTGTTCCAATGAAGGGACCTCCATATGTGGGAATGTGGGAATGTGAAATGTTTTGGTAATCCCTTCTGGTGACATTTCCGCAAGGATGTTTCCCTCCTTATCCACAATTGTTCTAGTGTCTATTTGATAGGCTTCTCGGCAAGCCATCACTAGTTCGAGTGCTACGAGCAAGGGAGGGAAGCCGGCAACCTTGGCAATTCCGCTTTGCTGTATTAGTCTGGCGTTCTTTGTTGTAGGGTTGACCTTAACCCTCTGAGTGAATTCATCTATGTCAACCTGACCAATGTTCGTATCTGAAATCTCCTTCCATTCCGTTGAGACCTTCAACTGGAGCGGCTCACCCTGGAACTGAAACTTCATCTAATCTTTATCTTCTTTTCCCCGAAGGGTCCTTCCTGACCTTTTTCCCTCGTCCTTTTTGGCAGAGGCCCCTGAAGTTCCTGCAGCTGATTCTATATATCCTGCAAGCAAGGGTAAAGTCAGCACAGTAAAATATTAAAGTGTTCATGTTAGTCCATATTTTGAACATAACATTTAAATAATCAATCAAGAATATCATCAATTTTATCCTTAGATGTTATTGATCTTTGTTTCAGGGCATTTGGACAATTAGGGCTCAGAGGGCCGGACTTCCTTGGTAGGAATGATGCCCGAAAGGGAAAATGCAACAGAAAGCTCCCAGAGAACCTTCTTGGTCAAATTTTAATGTTTAGGAGGCCCATGATGGGGAAGAGCAAATTTTAGGACGTGGGCCGAAGTCAGATTCTAATTTTAGGATCGTTTGGATGGATCTAAGGGGCTTCGGAGATTTCAAGCCGGGATGCTGCTAGGCGACGGAAGTTGGCAACGGCGAACATTAGGTAGAAATCCGGAGGCGGAAGTCCGAGGGCCGGGGTCCGGGAGGCCAAAGGATGGCTGTCATGAGGTTTGAAATTTAGGCCCGGTGGCATTTGGAGTGGCGGGGCCCGGAAGCTGGGAAGACGCGACGCACCGGCCACTGTGAGATTTTCGTTGATTTAAACGGCGGCAACGAAGAGCGGCCTGGGGCCCGAAGGGCAGGAAGTAGGCAGGGGTTCGCAGTAGAGGACGGCGGAACCGTCACGAAGTTCTATGAATGGAACTCCAGATGGCTAGGCTCGGAAGGTCCCATGGCAGCGAGGAGTTTCGGCGAGGCCAGATGGCAAATGGAGGCCCGGGTTCCAGTAATCGGGCGGACGGGGTGAGGATTCCACTAGGAGGAGATCCGCGGACTTCCGCGGATGGAAGTCCGGGATCTAGGGTTCGTGGACGTGAAAGCTGCCATGTAAAAAAGAACAAGGCAATGGCAGAGGGCCGCTTAGGGCCCGGAGCCCAGAAGGCAGCGAACTGTTCGCCGAAAGACCTCGGACTTGAGGAATGACAAAAAATGAGGAGTGGAGGCCCAACATCCAGGGGCCGAAGGCAGAAAAGATAGACCAATTCATTTGCCAAAGGTTAAACAAGCCGACGGATCGGCGGAGGCCAAAGGGCGGGACACCGGGCAACGCTCGCCGTTATGAAGAAAGCGAGCCTCCGTCCAAACTCCAGAGACAGAACTCTAGGGTTCCAGGCCCAGGATGACCAAAGGACATGTCCCTGAGTTTCAATTTTCTACGGTGGAGCCTTGGTTAGTATACGGTCGTCTGGGAGGCAGGGTAGTCTAGGCAGTTCAGGGCATGGCAAAATGCGACCGGTATCCCAGGGACGGAATCCTGATGACCCAGATCCGGATAGGAGGATAGCCGCCTTTATGTCATCAATCGGATGGTGAAAGGGGATCCCGGGCCTGAGGAGTTCGGTCGCCCTATGTGAAGAACAGCTGCGCTAGGGGAAAGCTCCGAATTGGCGGCGAGGGCACCCCTGATAGTTTTGTCGATTTTGACCATATGGGTAATGGGCGCAATTTGGTGCTCTATCGTTTCCCAGCCCCTATCGATTTGTTCATTCATTTAAAACTTCAAAAATCATGAAAAGACATATGGGAGGGCGAGGGGATAGCCTACCTCGAAAATGCTAAGCAGGGGATGTGGGATCTACTGAGGGTCGACGGAGTGAAGCTGACGCTGACGATCATGACGTTGCTGATCGCGGTGGGCTCCAGAAGACTCCTGCTCCAACTCACTTCAATTTGGATTATGAAAATGATTTTGGCGGGTTGGGCATTTTATACCCCAACCACCATTAATACCCACATTTAATGATCGTATGGCTGCGTGAAAAGTTTGGTGAGTTTGAATTAGGTCGGTTGCGGCAGCGGAGACTCTGGGACTCGGCAGCCGGAAGGACGTGGTGTGATGGTTGCCATTTGATTTTCATGAACTTTGAACGGCCACGACGAAGATTGGCCTGGGGCCCGGTGGGCGGGAAGCCAGAAGGATTCTGTCGTCGAAAGATTTGCATGTTGCTCAACGGCGAGAGCGAGGAGAGTCTCGGGTCTAGAGGGTGGGAAGCCGGAAGGATTCTGCCATTTTGATGGTGGAAATGCCACAGGAGACCGGAGGCAGAACTCTGGACGGCCGGGCCCGGAAGACCCCGCGGCTCTCAGGCCACGACGAAGAGCTCGACGGAGATAAGGCAAGCGGGGCCTGAGAAGCGGGAGGCCACGGGAGCTTCGTCATCATAGACGGTGATCCCAGGACAAAATTCCAGAAGGGGACTTCTGGGGATCAGGGCCCGAAGGGGCAGGCCTCGCCCCAAAAATTTGTGCAAGCTTTAGGCGGCAGGCGGCAGGGCGGACCCCGAGGGATAGGCAGACGCCTGGCGAACGCCATGAAGGACGGAAACCTCAAAGGGGAAGCCCGAATAGAGAACCCTAGGCACCTGGGCCCGGAGGGGCCCAGGGCTGTTCAGGGCCAAAATGCCAAAGGGACTCCCTAAGGCCCCGGAAGGCAACAAAACCAAAAGTGGAGACACGATCGATTTATGTTGAAACCTTGGAGCAACATCGACCATGCGGAACATCAAAAAAGAGGGGCAGGCAAAATGAGGCAGCCCAAAAGACCTGACGAGGTGAAAGAAAAGAGGGTCCCTGTTCCGAACGGGGCGTGTGTGCTGAGGGCACAACACAATGTAGGTTTGTATCAACCTCTACCCATTCCCAACAGATCATGGGAGTGTGCTAGCATGGATTTTGTTGTAGGACTCCCTAAGACTAAGATAGGGTTTGATAGTGTCTATGTGGTGGTGGATAGATTCAGCAAGATGAGTCACTTTATCCTTTGCAAAACCACTCATGATGCTAGCTACATTGCTCATCTTTTCTTCAAGGAAACTGTAAGGATCCATGGATTGCCTTTAAGCATTGTCTCAGACAGGGATGTGAAGTTCATGAGTCATTTTTGGAAGACTCTATGGAGCAGATTAGGTACCAACCTGTCTTTTGGATCAGCTTACCATCCTCAGACCGATGGAAAAACTAAGGTGGTTAATAGGGTGTTAGGTAACCTTCTAAGATGCCTAACCAAAGAGTATGGACAGACATGGGACTTGGTTATATCACAGGCTAAGTATGCATACAATGACAGTGTGAATAGGACTATAGGGAAGAGTCCTTTTGAAATAGTGTATGGAATGCACCCAAGAGGTGTGTGTGAGCTCAAAGATCTAGGAGCTATGAAACATAGGAGTAGACATGTAAAGGACTTCAATCAGACCATGAAAGAGATTCAGGAGCAAGTAAAGAAGACAGTCACCGAGGCTACACAAAAGTTGAAGGATAAGGTAGATTTGACAAGAAAACATTTGCAATTTGCAGTAGGAGAATATGTCATGGTTCACCTCAACAAATTTAGGTTGCAGAAGGGTACATCAACCAAATTGCAGATGAAAAGAGTGGGACCATGCAAAGTGTTAGCCAAGTATGGGAAAAATGCATACAAGGTGGAGTTACCTGCAGATTTAAAGATTTCACCAGTGTTTAATTTAGCTGATTTGATCAGATATAAGGGATCATTCAATGATTTAGATTAGAACAGTAGGGAGATCTTCAACGATGTAAGCAACATATCCTTACCTACTCCAGACAAGTTACAAGCAGAGAGGATCTTGGAGTCAAGAGTGAAGAAATCTACAAGGCATAAGGTGTACATGGAGCATCTTATCAAATGGAAGAACAAACATGAATCTGAGTCTACTTGGGTAGATGAAGCTGAGTTTAAGAAGTAGGGCATTGATGTGTCACTGATCTCTCCTCACATTCCTTAGTGTTTGTGTAGGGAAGGGGGAGAATGGTGTAGGGGCACCTAGTAATACTAGTCATTTAGAAAGTCTTGAATGCATCTTTTTTTTTGCAATATTACCATAAAGGTCATGTTGACCATTTAGATAGAAATAGAGGTTTATGAATAAGTCTTAATATGTGGTGATCAGTAGATTAAGAAGTGGAAAGGGTGTATGAGTTTAAAAACTCATTTTACTTAGGCTTCTAGAAAATTGGCAAAAGATGCAAAATGTTACATTTTTGCAACTTTTCCCCATAATAACTTACATGTTCAACCAAGGGTGCATAACTGAATTAGGAACCCTATAAAAGGTGTACCTCAACCTGAGAGCAAGGTTAGAGGCATTATTATTGTGGGAAAATTTTGTGAATTGGAAGAAAAATAATGCTTTTGTGTGTTATTTCTGATTTTTGCTTCAAAGTAGAACTTAATGAATTGAAATTGTTACTATGTTTAATGGAGGATGTAGATTAGTGTTTTCTCAAGCTTAGTGTACCATCTTTTAGTTTTTTTGAATTCGTTTTCAATCATTGTTTGTAAATAGTTGGTTTTAACCCTGTTGCTGGTCTGAACCAGACTGTCTATAAAGAATGGAGTGCTAGACCACTTTCCCACCGTACAAATTGTATGGCCCTTTGGGAATAGTGACTAGGCTCCATGTGCGTACATATGGTAGATTTTAGGGTTTGTGTGAGTGCAAGAACTATTAGAAAAGTCTTGCCCTAGGCGAGCCAAGAAGAGACCGGCTAGGGAAGACTAGGAGTGCAGAGCACATAACTTGCAGGGGTGATGAAATTTTGTTGAATTTCCTTTTTGAGAAGTTTGATGTGAGTCTTACCAAGGTCTGGTGAATAGGAGGAACCTCCACCAATTCGTTTGATAGGTAAAAGACTTAGCATATTCGAAGCAGCCAAAAAAGGCTTAAAACCCTAGATTTTGCCCAATTTCAAGTTAAGGCCTTGTACGGCTGATGAAGACTCAAGACCTTGAAAATCCTTGAGAGGTGTCTATTAGAAGCAAGAATCTCAAAGAAAGATTGGTGGTTCTTTGGAGAAATTGAGAGAGACAACCGGTTTTCTCAGAAATGGAGACCTAATTGGGGCTCTTGGCTAGTAGCCCTTTTAACCCTAAATGAGGGTTTGGTTAAAGTGATGGAAAGGTGGAGTTTGGTGAAATTTCAAGAACCCCAGGAGGATGGTTTGAAGTTGTTGAATACATCTCTTCACCCCTGCAAGATCTAATTGAGAGTTGAGGTATTGTTAGTCTTTAGGGCAGATTAAAGGCTAAGGAAGAGTTAGAGCTTTGGCACCAAGTTTGACTTGGTTGATAGGATTTGACTTGATAGTTGGGTTGGCAAGGTGAACCAAGGGAACCTGCACAAACAGTGGGTACTATAGGTTAAGGTGGTGGAGTGTGACACCATAGGGGTCTTCCCTAGCAAGATCCAAAGCATGGAACAATGATTGTTTCCATCCAACCCAACCCAACCCTATCATGAAGTCTATGTGGCATCAGCGAGACATTGTTAGTGTCTCACCGAGATGCCAGTACATTGAGAATTTTGTTGACCAAGTAAGACCATCCTATGTGGAGTCTCGTGGACGAATAGGAGGAGCTGAATGGGAAGAGTTGGAAGACAGTCAGTTGCGATGGTTCTGTGAGGAAGTTCTACAAACAGATTTTGACATGGATATACTCTGTGATTACAGTTTGTATTCGGTAGGTTGAATCAACAGGTTGTTGAGTGATTGTATTAGTGGATGAATTCTGTGGACCGTAATGTGAAGACTCCTGTACAATAATGTTAATGGTGAATTTTGTTGTATAATTACACCAGAAAGATAAGTTTGGAATTTGTATGTAATTTCATTACTGTAATACAAAGTGATTTCTCTTGGTGTGGTGGGTTTTTCTCCCGTAATGGTTTTCCCACGTATATCTGGTGTTCATGTGTGATTGTCAAATACTCTGTTTCTATTATTTGTTTCTTAGTGCATCTTAATTGGACTATAATTGTAAATTTTAAAGTGTATCTACATTCTTTCCTGAGGCATTGACATTAAGAGAATTGTTTTCCACATCTGATTTTCCTTACAATGACTCCACTATCCTTTATGCTTGAACTCTTTTTTATCCTTTAAAAATGAGCTCACTATCACATGTGCACATCTGTGTATTGTTCTTTTCTTTGTTATGAAAATGTAGATTAATCACTTCTCTTAGTGCTATCATTTTGACAACTATAGTTTGTATAGGTTGATAGGTTGTGTTAGAACACAAAAATGTTGGTTTGAAACCACAAGAGGTTTCCAAGCTCTTGATACATTTTTGTCTAACGAACAAGACCAATTAATGCAATTGAATCTTCTTCTCTTTAGGCTCTGCTAGACCTAGGTGGGTATACCTATATGGATGAGCAGATTTAGGTGATGTGTTTCCTATTTTGGCAATCTATCCATAATGGAAACTATGAGTGGGATAGATCCAAAGCAATATCAAGTAAATGAATGAATATGTTTAGTTAACAAATGTAGTTAAATAAAATATTTCCTAATGTAATAGATATGGGTTTGGATTATGGGATGAATATAATCAGTGCCTTGTTGGGTGATGGAGTCAATGAAATTTAATGCAGGACTACTGTGGTAGAAATTTTAATTATTTGGCACTAAGAAAAAATTGTATCTTGTACAAGTATGTAGGGATGTGGCTATCAAACTCTTATTATTGATCCACTAATTTATTACTAGGCTATTGTGACTCATCCAAAAGTATTTTAACCCTTTCTTGAAGGAGGTAATTGAATAATACCACACAATTATGCACTGACAACAAGGTATATACTTGATATACATTAATTGAACAACCAATAATAACACAATGGAGACAAAATGATAGCACTCAATTGTTGATTCTTCTTCAATAATCCAAAAGCTTAACTTAATTACTGTGATATATCCACATGACTTTAATTCCTACTTGAAAAACTCAAATGAATAAACCACACAAGCATGAAATAGGCCAATTGAATTCATATATTCACTTGGAATAGATTTAGATAATATAAGATAACACTACTAGAGACAATCAAGCAATTATTTCTAGTCAACAAATAATAAACACCACAAATGGATCGAACTCATTGATATTTCATTAATTCTTCAAAATTTAGAGCATGCAACTAATTCATGAAGAATGATAATTGTCTTGGAGGGAATGTTAATTAAAAGATGATGCTTAAAGATGGCCTTGGGTTCCCTTATATATACGGGAAGCAAACAAGCTTCAGGGCAGTTAGAACGTTTCATAATGCCTTTACATAAAATTTGTTAAACATAACCAAAACATGAATTAAAGAGATAATCAAACACATCTTCCCACTTGGTTAATCTTCATAAAAGTACCCGTGGTCATCGAAGACCTGTTCAATATATTTCCTCTCCATTATGTACATAATCAATCTTCTTCAGAGCCCAATTATTTTTCTTGTCACTTATTAATTGTCAGGTCACTTGGCCATTTGAATTCTTGTGTAGTGGCAAAGTTTGTAAGGTGACTCTTCCATCTTTTATCCAAGAGGTTTCTGACATCCACCACTAAATTTGTATATCCACTATCCAACATGACGATCCCATCGAGTAAAGTATGGAACTTGTTGAGATTGATCTCCCCATCATCCCAGGGATAGAACTTGCTTTGAATAATTCTTATTACTCCTGCAATTTGAGCTCATCTGCAACTTGGTTTCAGCTATTATGAGTGAATAATCTCAACTTGTTTCATGTATTTCAAAACCAAGATACATTTACTTCTGGCTCATAAATTTGCATAATTCAAATCTTTGAGTCAAGCTTAATTTTATGTTTTGATGTTGAATAATGTGATTGGTGTTTTTTTAATGACCCAATGACTTAGTTACCGCACTACCTCATGTCATTTTCCACTCCCCTGCGGTACTATAGTATGTATTTAGTACCTTTCTTCAATGTACCACTCTACCACAGGCTGTGTCTTGACCCTCCGATGTATAGCGGTATAGTGTGGAGGGTGCAGTATAAGGTAGTGGCTCCTCTCACCATCCTACCACAAGATACTTGGGGATGAACTATGGTAGAGAGGTATGGTATGGGTGCTATGAGGGGTGGCTAATGTGATAGCAGTATCGTGGTAATGGGTAAAAATTACTTTATGAATGGTGATAATGTGATTTATAAGAGTGGGAATTTTGGATTTTTAATTGATAAAATAATTATATTTTTTATGAAAAATTTGGTTTCAATAGTGGCTCTAGTTAGGGATGAATGATTTACCAATCATTGGAAGAATCTAGAATATCTCTGGGTTCAGACTAGGTGTCCCCTTCATATAGTTTTTATAGGATATGAAAAAATGGAACTGTGGTGAGGATGGAATGAAGATGGATATGGAGGTGAAAATGATGGAAATGGAAATGATCCTATACTACTATACATGGAAAGAAATTTTTTTTTTATTGAGGGAGTTCTAGGATTGTCCATGTACTAGAAAGTCCTAGTCGCATTTTGATTTCCTAAACTATTGCACATGGAATGAATAGTAGTATCTTTGAGAGTTTGTTAAGAAATGTCCATGCATTGGCAACACTTATCCCTCTTTATATTACTGTGCATGGAATTGGTGATTTTATGAATTGAAAAGTTTTAGAAACTGTCCATGCACTGGCAGTTCCTATTCTTCTCCAGACATGTTTTGCAAATAATAAGAGTCCTCTCCTCCTTTTTCAATGATAACAAAGGGACCTAACCACAAGGCTTCAAATTTTCCATGCTTTCCCTTTTCTTGGCATCTAGCATTCCACATTAGTAATAAATCATTCACCTCAAATTTTCTATCTTTGGATTTCTTATCAAAAAGATATTTCATTTGTGATTGCAACTTCATATTTTGCTTTTGGGCTGTTCTCCTTAATTCATCAAGTTCTGCAAGCTGCTCCATCCTCTCCTCCATTGGTTCTGGAACATTTAAGTCTTCTTGAAGGATGAACTTGTAAACTGGAAAAAGGTTTTGCAATGGCATCCTAGCTTGTGTTCCATACACCAGTTCAAATGGAGACTTTCCAATTGCCTTCTTTACACTAATCCTATCTGCCTACACACCCATTCTCAACTTTGAGTCCCATGCCTTCTTGTTCCCATCTAACATCCTTCTTATGATTTTCAAAAGACTTTTATTATTGGATTCTTCCTGACCATTTGCTTGTGGGTGGTAAGGGGCGGCATAAGAAATAGTAATGCCATATGTGTCACAATTTTTTTTTAATTCATTAGACCTAAAACACATCACATTGTCTATGATCAACCTTACTAGTGTGCCAAATCTAGTTATTATATTCTCCATCAGAAAATTAATCACCACCTTGCTTGTTGCTTGTTTAGTTGGGATTGCCTCCACTCATTTAGTGAAATAATTAGTTGCCACTAGTATCCATTTATGTCCTCCACTTGACTTTTCTTGTATTTCCCCAACAAAATCAATTCCCCATTGATGGAAAGGGGCTTCTACTTATAAAGGTCTAAGTGGTAGAGCTCCTTAATATTTCATCTTTCCTATGAATTTCTGACAAGATTCACACCTCCTTACATATGGAAAAGAGTCATTGAAAACCTTAGGCCAGTAATAGCCCGCCCTGAGAATCTTATGTGTAGTAGTTTTGGTGGAATAATGACCTCCACACACTCCTTCATGCATCTCCCTCAAGACATGTTTGACCTATGATTCATCTAGACACAATAATAACACTCCATCCCTATTTTTCCATAATAGATCCCCTTCTATGAACACGTACTTGGATTCCTGCAACTTTAGAGTTCTCCTCTGATTATCATTCAATCCTTCAGGGCACTTCATGTGTCTAAGATAATACACTATGTTTGTGTACCAAGGAGTATGTTCAATGCTTGCAATTGCACCATCCTCATTCTCCACATTGCAGATTTGGTTGGCTTCAATGTTTGCTTCTGCCATTAGTTTGGCTAGACCCTGTCCCCTTACTAGCTCGGTAATCTAAATTTTCATATTAAATTCTTGGATCTTATTGATCCATCCACATCTCCTCCTTGTCACTTCTATTTGTACCAAGATATATTTTATATCTATGTGTGGTACACATGCAATCACTTTGGCTGCAATCAAATATGGTTTGAAATATTTTTTGCTTTGACCAATGCATAAGCTTGTTTCTCCATAATATCATACTTTAATTCTGACCCTTGCAGTGATTTGCTAAAGAAGGATACAGGTTGCTCATACCCTTCTTCATTATTTTGTAACATAACAGCTACTATGGTGTGGAATGAGGCAAATGAAAATATTTTGAAGGGTTTGGAAAAATTAGGAGATTTTAGAATAAGGGCTTCTTTGATGGCTTTCTTGATGGATATAAATGCATCCAGGGCTTCTACAGTCCAATCTATTTTTTCCCCCTTCTTCAACATTTTGGATATAGGTTTAATAATCTCAGCAAAATTTGACACAAATCTCCTAACAAAGTTAATTTGTCCAAAAAATGATTGAATGACTTTGATAGTTTTGGGAATGGGGATTTTGTCTATGGTTTCTACTCTTTTAGGGTCTATTCTAACTCCTTTTGATACAATATGCCCCAAAAGCTTACCCTTAGTGACAAAAAAGTGACATTTCTTAGGATTGATATTGATACCATATTCCAAAGCCCTGATAAATATTTTCTCCAAGTGTTCTACATGGTCCTCTGCCCTTTTGGAATAAGCAGTGAGGTTATCCTAGTACACTACCATTATAGTATTTATTAAATCTGGAAATTCCACATCCATGGCCCTTTGGAAAGTTTCCCTTATATTTGTGAGACCAAATAAAATTCTCACATAGACATATGTTCCCCATGGTGTAGTAAATTTTGTCTTGTATTGCTTAGACTCTTTAACTTTGATCTAATTATACCCAGAAAATCCATCCATCATTGATAACAATTCACATCCTGTGACTCTCTGCAATATGACTTCCATATTTGGGAGAGGGTAATTGTCTTTAAGGGAGGTAGCATTTAAATTTCTAAAGTCTACACATAGTCTAATATCCCCATTTTTCTTTCTTACTAGGAGCAAGTTTGAGGCCCATGTTGAATGTCTAATGGGCTTAATAATACATCCTTCTTTGAGTTTTGCCAGTTCCTCCTACATTTTGGGCTCTAAGGTAGGGTTAATAGGCCTTTTTTTTGTCCAAAAGGTTTGGTATTTGGTTTAAGAGGTATTTCATGCTAGAATAGATCTTCTCTATATGCTTTCAAGTCTTCATATGACCAAGAAAATACATGTTTGTACTTTCTAATCAAGGCAATCAACATATTTCTCACTTTTGGACTAATTTTCTTACCAAAATAGACTTTTTTTGGAGCTTCCTCTGTCCCAAGATTAATCTCTTCTAAATTTTCTTGTTTGACTGGGGCTTGTTTAAAAAACTTCATGTCTTTGTTATCATTTACCCTTTCCAATGCTACCAATCCCTTTGGTATTTTATTTGTTTTTAACTAGACAACTTCTTATCCAAAAAAAGTCTCCTTCCCGTCCTTTATTTCAATAAAAGCATTAAATTTGATCTCTTGTGATTCATATTGATCAATGCAGTGGAGGAAGTTAAGAAGATATTCGTCATCGTTAAAAACTTTCCAATTGTATATATTGTTTAGGATTGCTGGTCTAGTTTTATATTCCACTTCTACAATTCCTGACATAGTGACATCATCCCTTTTCAATGCAACATTCGCCAAGAAATTTGCCATGGTATTTTTTGATCTGTCAATCCATTGAATAGAGAATGCATAAAATAATTCAATTGTATCTCACACAACAATGCTATATTATTTTAATCTTTTATTTTTGGTAGAATATTTTGATCTTATTTGTGAAATCACCAATTCTGAATCTCCAAAAATAGTCAGTAATTTTATTCCATGTTTGGTGGCCATATTTAATCTTGTCAACAGAGCCTCATACTCTACTATATTATTTGTACATTCAAATGTTAATAGGAATGAATATTTGAATGTATTACCCTCGGGAGATATGAAGATAAATCCTACCTTGTTACCCTCTCTACTACAAGCTCCATCAAAATACATCTTCCAGATCTTGTGTTTTTCATTACTAACCTCTATGGTGATTGGATCCATGTTTGTTAGTTCAGGTATGATAGGCTCAATCCTAAAACTTCCCAATTCGATATCACAAAAACAATTGAGTTGGTTTGGATTGACTTTTTCTACAATTTGTTCTACCCTTGGTTCTCTATATAGTTTGACCTCTTCTCCATTTATTGGTATAGTAGCATATGATAAGTAAAATTGTACATTTCCACCTACTGCTGTTGTCCACTATCTTGATAGTAGCATCCCAAAGTGTGGTGGTGTATCAATTATAGTTATGTCTACCCTATATACTACTTGTGGATAAGCAACCAATTTCAATTCCACATCTTTCATGACTTCTATGACAAGGACAGGCCTGCTATCCATGGCATAACATTTTCCCCCATTAGTGTCTATTGACATGTCGTGTTGTTTCATTATTCCCATAGGCATGATATTAATGGCTGCACCTGAATCAATCATACAATTTCTTACTAGTTTGTTGTTGATCAGCATAGTGGTGAAGAATGGTTCAACTTGTGGAGGCTTTATGAATACATCATTCAAACAAACTTCTAGTATATTTGTGTGTCCCTGCTTGACATCATTTATTTTAATGATTTCTTTGCTTCCCACATTTCCTTTTGCTTCATTCGATATTATTTGAATAGCGTTGTCCCTATATTCTTTTACTTTCATCATTTCTAATAGTGGCACAAATATTTTTATTTGGGACAATGTGTAAAGTTGAATGAATGAGCATTTTTTGTTTTGAGTGTCTTCTTTTGTTCCAAGGGATCTCTTTTATATTCTTCTTTTTATATTTTAGTTTCATCATGCTTTTTATTATTTCTATAAATTTCCTTATTTTATTCTCTTGGAATTTTTTTTTTCTCATTTTTATTTAGCCCTTTGCTTTCAATTTTCCCATATTTATCATGTGATATCTCCTTATCTCGGATAAACCGCCCTCTTGGAGTGCCACTGTCTACATTTATTGTTCTATTCCTCAGCTTGTAATTTCTCCTTGCTTTCTCTACAACAGTAGTAGTCAAATTTTCAATCTCTTCTTTTATGGGTCTCCTTAACCTGTACTTATTTGATTTAGGCAAAGGGCATAGGAATGGTTCTTCTTGACTTTCATTATCATGATTAGAAAAAACTTGTTGTTCATCCATGTGGATATGATATCTCTAATTATTCACATCATATTCATAACCCCCTTCTTTTGAGGATGAGTACTCTTCTTCCATTTGGTGAAAATTTTGTGAAGCCATGTAAATAGTGTGATCCTTTTCTTCCTCATCATATTTTATTTCTTCTTCTTGTGGTACTGATTGTGCTACCACACAATGTTATGGGGAATGTGGTGCTCGATAGACCTCACACCATGGATTTTTATCCACCATATATGCTCCTTTTCTTCTTAATGGACCGAGAGTTTCTTTAAATTTTGGTCTATCACTAAGAGGTTTCCCATCCTTCCAATTTGTATTATATGGCATATCTTGTAGTCTTAGTCTTTCATTTTTGTATTGGCTTTCATATCTATTTTGGGGGCTATTAGGAATTTGTGGGATTTTGATGTTATCCCTTTTTTCAATCATGCCACCTGCCTTTTTGTTATTTTCAATGGCCAGTGCTACTTTTTGTGCTTCAACTAGGCATTTATGGTTTTTGTTCCTAAGCTCATATCCAATTTTGGGATCAAAAGCCTTAGATGGTATTCTGTTGTAAATTTTGTTGAAACTCTGATTGAATTCATAGACTATCACATTCTGATGTTTTTGTATGGTCATGAGTTCATGTAAACCAAATACTAGTGCACATTGATTTCCATATTGTTCAAGGAACTAATCATGAAAATCTTGAATGGAAGCAATAGAAGTTGTTGGTAAATTGTTAAACCAATCTCTAGCTTCTTCAGTTAGTGACATCATAAATAGCCTCATATGTGCATCTTCATACTACATATCCGGATCTTCGATAAAAGCATTAAAATTCCTTAAGTGTTCCTCAGCTGTGATTGCACTACTTACTGTAAATTGTGGGAGAATACCTCTCCAACTATTGTCCATAGGGTAAGGATATACTTGGAATCCTACTAAGTCAAATTTTTTGATCATAGTTGTGTAGTGCTGAGGAGGTGGGTTTTTAGGATGTTGATATTGGTATAATAGATTATTGTATTGTATGTGGGATAGTGGCATATATTATTGGCCAGGGGGTGGCTAAGCATTTGGGTGTTGTGATGGATTTTTAGGTGGAGCATTTGATGGTTTGTATTGATTCCCAAATTGCTTTTGTGGTGCTTTTGGTGGATTTGAAGGTCCTTCATTAGTACTATTTTTCCTGTGAGGTGGTGTGTATTTAGGGAGGTTAGCTATTTGAGTATCAAATTGGCCTCTCTGTAGCTTCAAACCTTGGACTTTTTGTTCATATTCTACTTTCTTTCTTTCTAGTTCTTGTCTTTCATACTCCAACTATGCATTTAATTCTTCTTGAGTCATATATTCATAATTGTCTTTAGAGGCTACATTATCAATAGGATCATTTTGATTCCCTTGGAGTAATGCCATTTTATGATCATATTCATGTTGTCTCTTGATTCTGTCAGCCTCAAATATAGCCATGAATTCTTCCACTTTCTTAGGATCTGATTGAAAGAAAGGATTCCTTTTTTCTTCAAGAGCGTGAGGTTCTCTAGATGAGGTATTTTCATTTGTCAATGTATCATAGCGATTATACATCTCAAAGTGTGGTTTTGATGTTTTATCCTTATTTTTTATGCACATTTCATCATATGCCTTCTTACCCTTATCATTCTTATGTGTCCATTTACCATTGTCATTTGAACCTTCTTTATATAGGGACCTTCTGCCATGCATGGTGTGAGCTATTTTGATGGTTTGAACTCTAGGGTTTGTTCTTTTTGATGTGTACTTTACTTTATTAGTCACAATGTTTTATGGAGTCGCCACCCACCTTGAAAGAGTGGGATGAATGATCACTGGTTAGTGACCAGAGATTCAATGCCCTTTTCCTAGCAGAGTTAAGTATCAATTTATTTTGATTCTATTGTGATTCTCAACCTAAGATTGGATATTTTGATTCCCTAGTGGAGTCACCAATCTGTTAGAACTCAGAAACACTAGTTTGAAACCACAAGAGGTTTCCAAGCTCTTGATACATTTTTGGCTAACGAACAAGACCAATTAATGCAATTGAATCTTCTTCTCTTCAAGCTCTGCTACACCTAGGTGGGTATGTTGTAAAACAAGGACATACAACTGAGAGGGAGGGTGAATCAGTTGTCATAGAAATTTAAATATTTTCTAACTTAACTTATCCTTAATCTCAAATCTGATGAATGAACAATTAACCATAAGCAATTAACACATCAGAGAGACAAAGAACACCAAGATCTTTTATGTGGAAACCCTGTTAGGGGAAAAACCATGGTGGATGTTAGTCTACAAGATTATACCCTACTAAAAGTATAATAAAAAACAATAAGGGGAATACACATGCATTCAGACACTACCTAGAGCTCACTACTCAATTACAAAAGGGGATCACTGCCCAACAAAGTTAGATTAAAAATTCAGAGGGTATGAATTGAGAAAATAGCTTATGCTCAAGCCTGATTATAGTTCCAATTAAGTTCAACACTTCTTCACACTTTCCTCAGTAATGATATTCACAGATACACACATAGGATCACATGAAGCATACTTTCCACCGATCACACAATCGCTCTTATATATCCACTTAGGAGATTTCATCACAACATGGTCGACCAAGAAAAATAAATTATATTTGCAATGTTAGCCCAAATTAATAGCTAAATTTTAATGCAAACCCACCAAGGTCAGCCAAAACATAATGGAGACCCAGATTAATATCTCCAACACAAAAATACTTTAATTAATTTCGCCTTGAACATTCACAACACACTATCATCAACATGTCAGCTAGGAACATGAAAAATTGAACATGCGCAAGAAAAGATCTTCAATCATGAGCTCACTGGATCAAGTGGACATACCACAAAGATATAGAATGAACTAGAGACATATAAGAACACCAATAAATAATAGAGAAGCATCCACAACAATTGAGATAACTAGAATCACACAATCTTCATTCAGGAACCCTGACAAAGACTAGCAAAACATTGTCAGACCATAACTCACACAGAACTTCACGTGGACCTCTGAAACTTCTGGTAGATGATCTAGACATACTCAACAATAAACCCTTTAATCCACATCAGCTAATCTTTTACATATAGAACAAAACACCTTTATGACCTGGACAATTCCACTAGGAACCTGGAACACTTTTTCTTATAATTTTCTCAACATCCTTGACATTTACAACAATAGATACATAAAATGATAATAGTGTTGACATCAATGACAACCACATATCAGCAACACATCCACAACATCCAACAATCTCCAACAATCTCCCCCTTTGGCATTGATGGAAACACATGATGTGAAAAATACCATCGACCCAACATGCTGACTTCTTCTGTACTTATCTTCTCAACTTTCACATCTCTTCATAGGGATTTTTCACATTAGACTTCTCCCCCATTGACATCAATGGAAAAGGTAACCATGACCTTTCCATACACACTCTCTGAACCACATATATGCACATCTGACTACTCCCCCTGAGTAGTAGCCATGAAAACATCAATCCAGATCATAATATAGCAACGAGGCTCACAGATTGATGCAAGTAAATGCATCATTTAGTTCTTATTAGGAGGGGTAATTACCCCTAGCATTCCCCTGAGATACTCAAAAGTATCTTTTGGCAATGGCTTAGTAAATATATCAGCAATCTATTCTTTGGTAGGCACATACTCCAATCTGACTTCTTTTCTCATTCACTTTCTCCCTCAAGAAATGAAACTTGATTGATATATGTTTAGTCTTAGAGTGTAGCACTGTATTCCTTGATATTTTTATTGTGCTTCAGTTGTCACAGTATATGGCGATAGGCTCTTCATATATTACTCTGATATCTCTCAACATTTGTTTAATCCATATCACATGAGTACAATTATTGGTAGCAACAATATATTCAGCTTCAGTAGTAGATAGAGAAATTGAGTTTTTCTTTTTACTTAACTAGGATAACAGCTTCTTCCCTAAGAAGAAAGCACCACCACTAGTACTTTTTCTATCATCCACATCACCAGCCCAGTGAGCATCAGTGTATGCACACAAAGTGAGATCGTCATCCTTTGGATACCAAAGTCCAAATTCAACTGTTCCTTTCAAATATCTAAAGATTCTCTTAACAAAAGTCACATGTGATTCTTTTGGATCAGCTTGAAATCTAGTGACCATACATACAACATTCATAATATCCAGTCTAGTTTGAGTCATGTAGAGCAATCCACCAGTCATTGGCCTATATCTGGTTTGATTTTCCTTAGGAGAGTCATCATTCTGAGTCAACCTACATATGGTTACCATGGGAGTACCAACAAGTTTGGAGTCTTCCATTCCAAACTTCTTCAACAGTTCTCTCACATATTTTGACTAAGATATGAAAATCCCCTGGTCCAACTATGTAATTTGAAATCCCAGAAAGAACTTCATTTCACCAATCATGCACATCTCAAATTCACTCTTCATCTCATCAGCAAAATTCATGCATAGATTATCATCTCCACCAAAAATGATGTCATCAACAAAGACTTCTATGATTAAATCCTTATCATGATCTAATTTGAAGTATGAGTTACTATCAATAGTACCTTTAGTGAATCCAAGGTTAAGTAGATATTTGTCCAATCTAGTGTACCAGGCTTTGGGGGCTTGTTTGAGTCCATACAGAGATTTCTTCAATATGCAAACAATATCTTCCTTATCTGTTAGGTGAAATCCATCTAGTTGTTCAATGTACACTTCTTCTTCTAGTTCCCCATTCAGAAATGTAGACTTTACATCCATTTGATATACTTTATAGTTCTTATAAGCAGCATAAGCAAGAAATAATCTTACTGCTTCAATTCTAGCAATAGGGGCAAAGGTTTCTTTGAAATCAATACCTTCCATTTGAGAGTACCCTTTACATACCAGTCTTTCCTTATTCTAGACCACTTCACCTTCCTCATTCAACTTGTTTCTGAATACCCACTTAGTACCAATAACATTCTTTTCTTTGGGCCTAGGAACCAGTGTCCATGTATCATTCTTTTCAATCTGTGTCAGTTCTTCTTTCATGGCTTCTAGCTAGTGTTCATCTTGATAGGCTTCAATGACACTCTTAGGTTCAATCTTGGAAATTAGACAATATTCTTCTACAACTTTTCTTCTAGTTTGCACTTCATTTCTCTTATCTCCTATGATTTGACTTTCAAAGGGATTCAACTTTACATACCTTAGAGTCTTGGGACTTTCTCAGACTTTTGTGTCTTCTGAAGTTTCTTCTACACTTGCACTTGTCTATTCTTCCTGACTGTCTTGATTTTCTGGAACAACTTGTGGTTGCTTCACCAAAACATATGGAATAATATGAAGCAGATTCAGTGTTTGAGAGTTCTTCCCTTGATTTGTATTGTCTTCATCTGAATTGTAGCTACATCATCTGGATGATTTGACAGAGTCCTCATCAACTTTGACATTTGCACTCTCAACAATCTTTCTCAGTCTTCTGTTATAGCATCGATATTCCTTGCTCTTTATGGAGTAACCTAGGAAGATCCCTTCATTGCTTCTAGCATCAAACCACTACTGTATTTGACTCCAAATTTTGATGAATGTTTGTTGAAATACTAATGAAACACTCATATAAATTTCATCACTATTTTTTTGTTTCTTTTTGACAAACTTTTAAATGTCGAAACTACAACCCAACATCATCAGTCATTTCCATGGAAAATGGAACCAGTGTTCGTTGGAAAATCGATGCAAACTTCATCCATCTAGGAATGAAAAATAACCACAACACAATGTGAACTACATCTTTGAAAGTGTCGAAATAACATCAAACATTCAGCAAAATTTCAACAAACACCTTGCAACAAACTATAAAAATTTTGATGGAATTGTTGTACATGTGATGAAAATATCGTCAAAAGTGCGATGACAATATTGTTGCATGTATAGCAACTTCGTCAAAATTTTTATGGTTCGTTGCAAGGTGTTCATTGAAATTTTGACAAATGTCTGTAGTTTTTTTTTTTAATTATTCATTCAAATGAATGCTATTACATACATTTGAATGAATTTTGTAATTCCTATTATTGACCTATTATTCATGCAGAAAAATGTATGGCATGAAACTAACTAATAATAAGAATGAAGAAAATGTAAAAAAATATCAATGAATACAAATATTTAGTGAATAGGTTTGGATTCCTTCCTTGCATTCAATACTTTGACTTGGAGTACTAGTAAATATTAAATAGTATAGGGAAAACCAATTTTTTTTAAAGTAATTATTTTGGATAATTAGATGTGTTTATGTGATTTATTTCTTGAAAAAAAAGGAAAATAAATTCTAATATGACTTCAATTGTCATTTGAACCAATATTGAGTGAACCATAAATGTAAACCTATAGCTTCACTTACATTCTCATAAAATATTAGGCCTCGATGTACAGGGAGAACTAAAATGACTCTTGTAAAATACTATAATAGTAAAATATGAACTTAAAAAATGTAGCAATAGTTGATTAAATAACCCTATTGACATTTTTATCAAATCATTGTACTAAGATATGAAGAATGCATCAAGAGAAGCTCAAGATGTCTTTTAACTTGAGCATAGGCAAAATCTAGTCTGGCCATCAAAGATATTCAATGAAAGCTTCTTTTATGTAGTAAATATCTTTAGAGGAATGCAATCAATGGCCAAAGCATAACAATCTCATAGAAAGAGACAATAACAAACTTCCAAGGTGCAACCCTCCAGCTGCAAAATACGTTCGCAATTTCTAATTCTAAACTAGAGAGACAAACATAGATCACATAAAAGAATTAGAAATAGAGAAGTCAAATAACCTCTTATATTCATTTAAAAAAAATTATGCATTTCTTTTCTCATGATTAAAATAGACAACCCTTTTCTAGCATCCCTCAAAAACATAAAATGTTGGATTTTAACCATTTGTAAATAACTGATTTGAAATAGTTCTGAAAAGATTTAAGATTGAATTTACATTGATGAGTTTACAAAACATGTGACAGCTTGTTAACACTAAGAAATAATTAGAAGCCTTAGCATAGTGTTAGTTGTTGTTGTGTAGTTCTACATGTATCAGCATGTTGTATGATTTTATGTGGCTACTAGTAAAGTAATTTTCACAATTTCCAAAGAGGATAATTGATATCATGCTATTCAAAATATGCATATATCTAAATATTGCATCATACCCAATTAAATAGGACATTGCACTTCCTTGCGGATATCAGATAGTTTGACTAGAACATATCTATAAAATAATAGCAAGGCACAATTAGAATATAGATAGGACTTCCTAGGAAAAAATGTTTAAACCATCAAAAATTTATCACAACATTGATTCATAATTGTTCAACAATGAGTAATTCCCATAAATAACAAAAGAATATTAACTTGAAATTTAAGGACAATTCTCTAGAACTATTATCAAAGAACTCTTTAAAAAATAATAAAGGGATTCATTACAAAACTCTGGTATAGTTATACTTCAGAGGAAACTCTACATTCATATGAGCTATAATGACACTCTAGAATGTACAAGGTAAAAATAACACTAATGATCAATAGTTGTACTTTTCTATGAGATAGTTAATGGACATAGAAATGACGAGTTTCTAGCCATGAAAAATTCTTGGAAACTTAAATAGCATTTTTTTGCAGGTAGCTTCTTCTGAGATTGCATAAAGCTCATAAACATGAAATAAACTTTATCAGATAGTTCAAAGAGAAGCTTAGGAATTGAGTAGAGTACACAATTTACAAATTATTTAGTCAGTAAATAAGATGTATTCTCCACAAAAGCCCTTTTCTATTCTACATTATGCACATGTAAGGTACTGAACAACTTTAAACTATGCCTACAAATTGAAATTCTAAAAGAGCTTTTAAAACTTGTTTGTTATCAAATCTTACCAGAGTCTAGAATAAACCATATAGAGGTTAGAAGCCTAAAATGGGGGAAATGGAAAAAGTTACCCAAATACAATAAGTTTCAGAAATGGCACTCCTAAAAATTCAAGAAATAAGAGAAGCATATTGGCAAATAGATATGCCAATAATTTCAAATCTAGAAAATTTAACAAGTGATAATAGCAGATACAAAGAAGGACCTTAGACAAAATAGCCAAGAGTGTAACTAAATTACTCTTATTAAATGAAGGATTACTTTTGCTTCTCTTTTGTTTCTTGATCTTGGTTGGTTCTAACATTTTATGGGTTAAGCATTTTAACATGTATTCTCTTATGTTTATGCATTTTCCATAAACCAAATGTCTAATTCATTTTTCTAATCATCACTAGTTGATGAACCAAAATATCCCACTTCGTATGGATAGAGAATGTTTCCCAAAATGCAAACTTTTCCAAGTTCTCTGAAATAGTTTCTCCTATACTCTCATTTCTTGAAAATATTCTCTAAATAAAACCAGGAGTAAAAAAACATTTTCTGCTAGTTAATTTTTATAAATTTAGTTTATTCTAAATTACAAAAACTTGAAAAATCTTGTAAATATTTTAGGTCATCACTATATATTGGAAAAATCATATATTAATGGATTCTTGCTGCATTTCTATGTTCTTAGAAACTCTAGCCCTCAAAACTAGAGACCAATATATGACTAACCTTGAATCTCAAATACTAAAAATTAGGAGAATGTGAAAGATAAGAAAGTTGAAGAGAAAAAAGATAAGGAGGACTGGGAAGTGTCCCTGGACGCCCTCCTAGAAGATTGAAGCTTGATCAACTAGCTGGGTGTTTGTGGTTTTTGTTCTCTCTCATTTTCATCTTCTTAATTTTGCTATTTTCCTGGGCATGTGTTCCCTTTAGCTGTTTGTTCAGGCCTGTGTGCCCTTTTCTACTATTTTTATGGTTTTATATTTTTTTCCTTAAAAACTCTTGGGATTAGGGCCCTTTCCCTACATTTTTAATCAAAAACAATCTTTGCTGTAGCAATTTGTATTTCCTATGGGCCTATGGAAATACTATCAATTTTAGTATAAGCTTGATGGCAATACTAAAAAGGGTGTAAACAAGAAGAGGAGAAGATTGCACTAATTCAAGCTCTAATGAGTAGGTAAAACTGCATGTAGCGATGATCAAACTAAATCTGATGACTTCATTGTCAGTCCACCATTGTTTTGAATCTTCTGATACTTCCCATGCCTTATATGCACCTCCAAAGACACTTTTGTCTCTCTTTGCAAGGACCATTAATTATCCTATGTTTCCTATGATCTTTAGGGACTATTCAAGCTCACATCATATCCTAGAAGGCTGATGGTTATTTGGACCTTGAGTTCTCTCTCTATAGCCTATCACTAATTTGTTTCATATTGATGACTAGGACTTGATGGTGTACATTTTCTAGTTATTTCTGCTTTGGATGACAATCAACATGTTTATAAACTAGGTAAATCTCCTTAGGGAATACTATCCTTGGTTGGTGACACTGGAGACCTATATTACATGTCCTATGGCATCACAAAAGTCTCACACCTTAATCAATCATCTAATGGGCCCCAATAATAATTTTTGCACATTATCATGGGTTTTTGACTCACTTGAGGCATCTCTTATGGAATAAAATTTAAGAAGTACAAAGCCATTGTGCCACTGAATTCCAATAGCATGAGTGTCCCTTTGATAACATATGCTCTCACAATACAAATATGCAAACAACTAGTTTATTTCCTTATAATTCAAATGTTTCTTATTTTAAAGGACTCTTCAATCTCCTCATGATATACTACTGATGTATTAATGATCCATCGTGATGTACCATTTGATCTACTAATTATTCGTATGATGTAATCATCATTGGCTTCTACTAACTAATCTCACAAATATCGAGGTTTTAAGCCATTTCCTATAGCTAAACCTCTCTCATTAACTTAAAAAAGGGATTTGAGTATGAGATCCTTCACATACCTCCATTTCTCGCCATTGAATCTCTTCTCTCATATCTAGTGCACCCTTCCTCCCATTCTACTAAGAGGTTGCTTCACCTATGGATCTTATGGCTAGGAGACCAAACATGCTACTAACATCTACACCATCTAAATTGATGGTCCATCTAGACTTTGTGAAATTCACTATGACACAAGCATCAAAACTTGAATAGTTGGATCAACCCTTTTAGTCACCAATTTGATGGTTTAGCATCTTCAAATTTTAAACCACAGGTCACTCTTTTAATTGTTGAATTTCTAGTAAATATTAGTGTGTTATTGGTGTCTTCATGAACTGAACTGCATATGCATTAATGCACATATAAGGTTCTAGGAATGGAAACAATGCATTTGCATACCATATCCTTAAAATTTTCTGTAGAAGGAAAATAAAAAGTATTAGCATATCTCAATAACACAACATTCAACCATTAGAACTAACTCTTAAAAGAAAAAGATAATTCTAAAGTCAAACCAATTACTACCACTAGAAATATTAATGGGAAAATGAATCAGAATACCTCAATCTATGAACAAATAAATCAATCAAGGATACACTTTACAAATGGAAACTCAATTAAGGTGACAACTCTACACTCTAGGGGATGTTACAACCCAAGAAGCTTAACAATATAAGATGAAATACACATCATTGTGTTGCCATTTTCAAGAGCTTCCAAAAAATACATTGAGAGACCATGTTTAGTGAGATATGTAATCTAAACTCAACCAACCATCTATGATTCTATTGTGGAAATCTTGACCTCCATGAAATACTCAAGAAAAATATGGAAATGAGATAGAATTGTGGAGTGAGAATTACACTGTAAATGCCAAGAGCTTTTTTAGGCTATTCAGAAATATATAATATGCTCATGTTTAGTCAAATCATGAACAAGTGATAATGATAAAAAAAAGATGCCTAAAAACCCAAGTACAGGGCAAATGTTAAAAGTGTAGATGAATAATCACCAAACTAATATGAATACAAATCAATTTCATCACTTTGCTTCAATGTCTTGGATATTATTGCAAGTTTGCATAGCAAGTTCATCAAGTCTTAACCTCTATGTTTTAACATCTGCTAATGATTATTTCCATGTACATGTGGTTAGTTTCTTACTCGAGTAAGAAATCTAGCTTTGTGTTTAATTCTTTTTATAGATGCTTTGCATCTCATATTTGGAAATGCTTAAGAATCTTACAAATTACCTCTAATAAACCATTCAGAACTTAAATCTTTATTTTTAGCTAGCCCTTAAAGTTGGATAGGATGAGAATGGAATCATGCATTTTATTTAAGGAAGATATCCCATTCTCCATGGCTACCAGATCTGATCATAGGGATTGCATAATCATGAACTTCATAACATTTGAGGTTGATCACAAACCTGCCAACACTTGAAATTGAAGATAAGGAAATATACTAGGGTACAACCCTTTGACTGTAGCAAAATCTGACTAGTACCATCAACCTCTCATAATTTCAAAGGTCGATCCATTTATCACAACACCCTCCATGAGTGGTCAACATCTGACCTACAATTTAATACCCAATGCGTTTGATATTAAACATGTAATTCTGAGATTTGTATGTTTCATGCACCTAGGGTTTGTAAATCAACCCTTCATTTTATTTTAATACAACCCAGATCTAATCAACAAGGTTGATTGAAAATCTGAGGATTTGGAGTGCTCGTTTTAAGATTTCTAGCTACTATATTTTTTGCTTTGTTTCCAAATATTGGAAAAATACAAAAAGATAATTTATTTCTAGAAATTCTACATTGGGACATTACATAAGAGGCTTTTTCTTTGCATCAATAAAATATAGAGATTCCTTGATAAGCAATATCTCATACTAGTTGATAAGTATTTAGCTAACTATTATAATCAAAAGGATTTGTAGAGTTTAGATCCCTTATCACTTGTTTTTTGTATGCTCTCACCTAACATTCTTGGGAATGTAGTTATCAGAAAATGACAAGTTCTTGACTCAAGCATAGACAAGAATCTCAAAAATACTATAGGGTTCCTTGAAATACTAAAAAGGGACATTTCACCATCTCCCCTTCACCACCTGCCACTCTTTTCTCTCTCTGCTTTCTATGTAGTGCCCCTCCATTCTCATAGTGGATGTGCAGGAAGTTTGGCTTTAAAACTTGGAGATGAAAGTAAAATAATAGAGATATTTAAAGGTATGTGCTAATGATGTTAAACAATTGATATTGTATATCATGAATTTATAGACTAAGTAAAAATATTAGGAAATTATTTATTAAATGTGTTTAAGGATATATTTATCATGATGTGTGTGTTTAGACATGACCATTACTACGGTGTATGCTATTGACATATTGATGTGATGAAAGTGTTTTGTTACCTTTGAAGTTTTTACTTGATTCCAATATATTATCATTGTATTGTCATATTATTATGATTTTGATTATGATTATTTTTATTATTATAAAATATACTGATTTGTGTTCAAGCTTTGTGGTTGCAAGATGGGGCATGAGCTTCTATTAGTGTTGTGGTGAGTATGATGCATATTGTTATGTTATTGTTATTATACAGAGATTTACTTGAATAACTAAGTGATACAATAGTATGTTTGTTAGGATAAGTGGAAAGGGCGGCATCGTACCATTAGACGTATGAGATACATACGAGAATGAGATACGATTGCTAGAGCCTCTTTCCTAGTGCTTCGGCTATTATGCACATGTGCTCTAATTTGTATGCTTAAGTGAACAGGTACTAGGCTACGTCTCTACCTAAATTAGTAGGTCTGAGTGTGCCTCTAATCCCAATGGTGGTTGAGGAGATAACATCTAGGCCCAAATTATAACCTAATCCTGACCATTGTTCTCAATTAGAGACAATTAATGAAGAATGTGTTAACTTTTTTGGGTTGTTATGAGACAATGCTCGATCTTCTTTACCCTATATTTGGAGTGTTGCATTTATTCAGTTGTTTCTTATGTGATATGTGATTGTTTGATTTTGTTATCTAACCTTAGTTTTGGATCCCAACCTGTTGGTGTTAAACCCCGTGGTTAGTTGTGTTGTTATGATTGTGATTAGTGTTATTTATCTTTTGATGTGAATGTTGCTCTTTCATGTGAAATTATTTTATGATTTATATTTTACCTTATTTGTAAATTATTTGAGTGAAGTTAGATATTGAATCTATCATATTTATTATTATAATTTTTATTAATGTGTTTGAGGTGTGATATAATATTGTTCATAAGTGACATTTATTTATGTTATGTTTTATTATGATATTATTTTGAGGAATAATTATTTAATTATTGTTTATTATTATCATTATTTGGTATTTGATTATTGTTTATTAAGTAATATTTGTTTTTACTTTTATTTGGATATAATTTTTGCATTATTAGTCTCTTGATTCATTTTATTAAAATGGTCACTAAATTTATGTTTTATGGAGTCTTTATGTGGTTTTAATGATTTAAAATATTTTCTATGTGATAGCTTTATGGGTGAGAGGTATTTTTATTTTATAAAATTATATTTTTTGAGTCTAGAACCCACCCTAATTACTTCATTATGAAAAGTGACGAAAAAGGAAGTTGAAAGGGGGTTGGGAGGTTGTCTTTTAGGGGGGAAGTGTTCTCTTTATTCTGGGAGGAGATAAAGGTTTTTCGTGCTGTTGGGTTATGGGATTTTTGGCACGCATGTTGGATTTGGATTGGGATTCTTTTTCGGGAAATTTTTTTTTATACTTGCAAAGAGGAAGGAGCAATGAAAAATTTGTGGCAATTTGAGGGTTTTGAAAGTTGAAAACCTTGGGAGTTCAGCATCAAATTTCTGTCATTCCCAAGCATTAGATCCAGGTTGGATTTTCAGATCTTGTGTTAAAATTTTCTTTCGTATGCATGAATGATTTGATTGATTTCTTTCTTTTGATTTTTAAAAATAAATATTGGATGGTTTTATTTCTATGTGTGAATGAAACATTTATTCTATAATAAAAATCAATACATATTTATTATTCTTGTTATTTACCAGTAAAAGGGTCTGATTGCGTTGCTCATAAATCTAAATTTACAAATTGGGTTGGTGAGATTTTTAAAGAGTTTTTTCATTTCGTTGTCGTTTAAATCCTGTCCAAAAATCTCAGAAACCTAGATTGTAGTTTGTGAGATATAGTTAAAATACGAGACTGCTGTCAAGTTGCTCCTCTATGACTGCAAATATCTTTATTTCTCTCTGTAATCAATTAATGAAAGATTGAGATTTTAAATTTATAGGGCTTTGAAATAGCTTAAATTAATTTTAATATTCTTTTTTTTATATTTTATTTTGGATAAAATCTAGTTGTTAAATTACTCATTTTGTCATTTAACTGTAATCGAGTATTACCGAAAATAGAGTTTTATGGAATCCGTCTATTATTTTGTATTTTATGAAATTATTATTTATTTTTATTCAATTTTTTTCATGTTGCTGAGTAGTCGACGTCTAAATCTGAAATGGGTATTTTACAGATTTTGATTTCGAGTTCATATGACTATTTTATGGTTGTTTTATTGTTAACAGATTTGACTGTTGTCAAATGAGAATTAGTTTAGTTTTAAAAGTTGTATTTGAGGGTATAACTATATTCTTTGATCTGTATTGTGTTGTACCATTTTTATTTAATTATGTTTACTATTTTTATATTATAAATCTCTTCATATTTGTGAGATCTTGCATTGAAGTTTCTATATTTGTAAAAATCAATTATGTCAGGGATGTGCATTGTTGGTCTTGATTGTGAATTACTAAACTATAGTGTGTTATTATGTTATAATATTGTGAGATTGATGTAATATACTTTATTATAGTGTTGTGGTTTAATGATAAGCTTTTTAGTTTTCTATCCATTTGTGTTATGTGTTTGGGTCTATAGAAGTGCCTAGAAACATTTGTAAAGTTATTATAATTTTTGATTGATTCTTATTTTGGTAGTTTTCTTAAGATGTTTAGTGTCAGTCACTTGTTATTTCTGTTCTATTGTTTGCTTGTCTGTGGGGCCTAGTGTTGTCTCCTAGCATGGAGGGAGTAGGCCTCAAGGTTCCATGTGGTAGGGTGGTATTTTCGAACCATCCATTGGGATTTAGGTGGTGCAATTCGTACGCAATATGGAGAGTCTTTCTTTTCACTTCATTCTATAGTTGAATTTATATGCAGGTGATATTTTTATAAAAAAAATTATGTTTAATGTATCTTATACATATATACCTCTTAGATTAATGAAACGTGTTCATGGTAGCATTCTTGTATAGGAAAAGTAAGTGAATTGATACAATCTTGTTTATACACATTTTTACTATTGTTTAGTATGTAATAGAGAGGTTTAATATATAAATGTTGTATTTATAATGCATGAGTTTAATTAAGTAGTAGATATAATATATCTTTATGTACTTATTTTATAACATTGATTAATAATAGATTTGTATTGGTATAGTGTTAGATGTGGTTGATAATTTCGATATATTATCATATGTAATTTGATGTATGAGATTAATTTACATTCAAGTGTTAGTAAAATATGGTCATAGTATATCAAATATGTTCTTTAGACTTAATTAGTGTAGGTGTATCTTAGTAGCGACGTTAGGGGACCATGGTGGATAGCTGTGCAAATGGGTTATGTTCAATATTATTTTTAGGTTATAACATGATTATAATATCATGTTGATGTAATAATGTTATTCATATTAATTGGTTGAGTTGCATTAGTTAGTGTTATTTTAGTTTCTTTAAAAAAAATAAAAAAAAAATAAAAAAAATTGGCTTGATGTTGATAGCCTTTTGTGTTAATCCACTTGGTCCCTTAGCGGGGCGTTACATTCTACCTCCTACCATTCATCTCTTTCACTTTCTTCTTTCCCACCATGCTGCCCTTCCCTCTTGCTCACAAGAAAAGGAATTGATATCTAACAAAATGGGAAATGGAAACATGAAATATATCAACATAATCTAGAAAGGAATGCTCATAGATTTACCATGTAATACTCACTCCTTTAAAAAAAAATCATACATACAACACATGTAGGGTTATTCCTGCCATTTACTTAACTTTATTACTAAAAATCAGCACCATTGAAATTGGCTGATATCATAGAGTGAATAAACTAGACTGAAATAGGTTAGATAGGATAGTAGTGTGAATTACAAATATTTTGTTCTGATTCGAGCAACAGTCTTTCACTTTCCTCAAGTAGTTGAGGTACTATTCTATATGGACACCAACTCCTCAGTTCAAAAATACTGAGACCTTGGATGCAAGAACACTTCTATGAGGTAACAGCCAGTCGTGCTTCCATAAGGTCAATAATTATATGTTCTTAGTTATATTTTGGACTGAATTGAGAATATACTTGTAATTTATCATGTGGAGCTGCAACATTTATTTTTGGAAAGCATTTAAGCTATAAATTAGTCTATTGAAAAACATTGAGCACTTTAATAGTATTATTTCTGCTAATGCTACTATCTATTTATAATCACTATTTTGAACAATTTTTATCACTTTAACAAGGTATTCTTGACAACTGGTTTCTATTTCATCAAATTTTGTAACCAATCATGTTAGCAACAAGAGATAAATGAAATAATGATTACCTTTCTTAAACTTCTCATATCAAAAAATGAGGAGTTGCCTTGCTGAGAACTTTCCTAGTCTTTGGCACTACTTGATTCTATCATGTTCAAGGCCTTTTGTACAACAACATTCCATGACATTTCATTTGGAGTATTGCCCTTGTTTATCACCGTTAAATGATGCATGTTTGGAGATATTCTGATTTGAGAAGATACCTAAAATAATTGTGGCAATAACATCAATATATTGATTTCAGATTATGCATGTTAAGTTTGAGAATTTAGGAGGTTCATAACTACTCTCTCAAATTTGAAACTATTGTTGTTAGGTCAGTTATAGAAGGAATGAAGTCGAAGGTGATACCATCCAAAAAAGAAATCCATTAATGCTAAGCATAAACTCCTTGTTGCATACCAAAAATAACGTTAATTCATATGCATCTATAGATTTATTGAAAGGGCCAAATCAGGAAATAGTACCATAACATGATGCACCAATCCACTGAGCAATAGTACCATTCACAGTAGGTGGATTGGTCAAAGTTCACATTTTCACTTACAAAACCCTTAATGCAGGAAAATAGGGCATTCCCTGTGTTTTAGAAATTTCTCACTCAAGATTAAGAGTTAGATCTTCAAACCAATGGGAAATGGGAGAAGACACCTTCACAAACAAACAATGATGATTTCAAAGCATAATCTGACAGTATGGCTCCATACAACAACGTACAAGTTTAGGAAATCAATGAAAAACACAAAAAAATTCTTGAGGATGTGCTCTTTTATTGCTTATGACTTTGTAAATCCTTCACCAACCTTGGTTTGAGTTCTTCAGGGTGTTTTAAAGTATTACATCACATAACTTCCTCCTCCATCATTCACAATTACCTCGTCAACTAATTACCTTGAAAACAATACTAATCTTGCAAATTTTGACAATGTTGCATTTAGCAACTTTTGCAATTTTTTTTGTATTTACTAACTAATTGACTCTTAGAACTTGAAACAACCTTAGACAACTAACATGTGTACTTTTAGACTTTATTCAATCCAAGAAACATGGCACTACTCAAAGGAACAAAACCCTATGAACCTAGACCCTATTTGCCATTATTGACAGCATGTTTGACAACTTTTACAATGTGGATCAACAAGACACCAAAATCAATATTTACATCAAGTATGGTCTTCTTAGACCTCATTAAGAGTAGATAGACTCAATCCAATCATATCAACCTACTGATTACTCATCAACCTACACAAAATCAAGTTCCTTGTGGTTAAGGTGTAGGTGCTCGTGCACCAGTAGTCCTATCATGCCCCTTGTAAAGTCTATTTAAATCTGCCATTTCTTCTTCACTTTTGCTTCATTCCCATAAATTATTTTAATTTCTTGAACCTGACTCAATCCAAAGGCTTTGCTCATATTTTTACCATTTGGGCATGGGGAAATTCACCAACTTGTTGTACCTTTGAATTATCTCTAATATCTTCCACCTCATAAGATTGAGATGAAACCTGCTTATCATCTAAACTAATAGTATTTACATCACTAAAACTAGAATCAATGAAATTTGAATTAAGTGAACCAATCACCATAGTGAATACTTAATGATTTTGGAGATCTTTCATTTTTTGTCCAATCCATAGTATATCAAATTCTTCTTACTAGGATGAGCTTTCTTGCTTTCCTCACTCTCTATTTTCTGATTTTTTTCTCAACCCTCATCACATGTGTCTCAAGTTGAGAATCATCCATATTATTTAGTTCATCAAAATAAAATCTCTAATGATTATGAATTTCTGATTGCAACCAACTTACTTCAATCTATAGCCTTTCCTCTCATTAGTATAGCCAGTGAAAACACATTTAACACTTCTAATATCCAGTTTCTTGCTAAACTTATTTGGAACTAGTGCATAATATTCAGTGTTTCTTTGTGTTTCCTTGACATGGGTATATTAAAAATATATAAAAAGGCCATAATTTGCACAAAATGTATAATATTAAGTAGAGAATTGAGAACACAACTACTAGTTGATAATCCAATGTCAATTGCAAAATCATCAATGTTAAAAATAAGTCAAAATGGTACATTCAATTTATTTGCTAGTTGCAATGCTCCAATGAAGTATCTATAAGAGTGAGAAAGACCATTTTTGATGTGACATGTCATAGTTCTATCATCTACTTCATCAAACTTGTTTTGGCAATTTGTGAGCAGAATTTTTGCATTTTAGACAAATACTCACTAATTCTCTGTATTTGGCAATTTTTTATTGTACAACTCTAGCACTAGATGAACCTGCTTGTTTTGTGGCTACTTGTCATACACAAACTAGTAAGTGTGTGCCATGCCTCTCAACTAGTTTTTAATGAGCCTGTGAAAATATGTCTCTATGTGATGGATGTACCAGCATGATTGAAGGTTGTTTTTCCTATTACAGGATGATTTTAATGTGTTAAAGACAATAGTTGAGCTAGGGAGGTCAGGTATATGTTGTTTCTCTAAAACCCTAGTGTATTGAGGGAAAATGGATGGTTTTGTAGAACAGTGACAAAAGGGCCATGGCTTAGCCCAACAATGGTGAAAAATCAATTAAGCTCAACCCCATGGACATTCATCTATAATCTTTTAAATTCCTACCAACATTTTTTTAGATTTAGCTATGTAGTTTTAGATTTATGTGACAAAATGGTTTTATCTATATCTATATAAGTTATATTCACTTGAGAAACTACAATTTCTCATCATAATAGTTCAAATATTAGAAGAACAACATGGGATTTCAATCACTTACAGTACTCATTGTCCCTTGGTCATCAATTTTCCATGAGTACCCTCAACCTCGTCGCTCTGGATTTCCTCTTGCCCTGTTGCACTAAGTTATGTGTTCTCTTGCTCGCACATATTGATATGCAAAGTTTTCACTCCTCTAAACTCTTCTGATTGTTGGTATTGACCTTTCACTTCTCCAATTTGACAAGCTACAACTTGAAAATAAGGTTTCGACAAAGGTTTTAGAGTATGTTAATTAAAATGAAAATTATAGCACCACTTAGGTTTTAATATTTTACATAGTTAGGTATATATTAGCTATATTTTACATAATAAATAATATAATTATTCTAGACTTATTATAATTATATATTATATTCTTTAACAAAATTATTAAATACATATAAAATTATTATAATTAATAATTAATAATAAGTATATTTTTATATAATACAAAATATAATTAATATAATATATATTTAATATAATAATAATAACAGATTAAATTATATATAATACAATTATATTTATTATTATATAATAGTATATATAGGCTTTTACCTGATATTTTAAAGGATTTTACCATTACACTAAAACTGGTTTACCATTAAATGGTAGTTGAAACTTGTTTTCCAATGACACAATAGTGGTTTCCAGGCATGAGATTTGTTTCAAACTCAAATCTCACAATATATGTAGCCTATTAGCTAATACAAAGAGAGAAACAAAAAAGATAGAGAATGAGAGAAAGAGATGAACTTAGATAGATAGGGAGAAAGAGAGAGAGAGAGAGAGAGAGAGAGAGAGAGAGAGAGAGAGAGAGAGAATGAGAGAGAGAAATATAAGAGATACAAAGGAAAAGAGAGAGGGAAAATAGAAACTAAATTTTGATTGGTTGTTTCATGTCAAAAATCCAAGGATGGCATGTGTCCTTGGGGAGTTATGCTCAAGGTAGCATGCCATTTAATTAAAGATATGATAATTCTCCTTTAAGAACTTCAATCAAATCACTCATCAGGAATGTAAGGATCCATCAAGTTTGAAAAGGGAGTAGAAACATTTCCTTTTACATCTTTTCTAATTTTAATGTTTCAAATTTCATGGTTTGAGAGTACCTCTTTATCACCCTTGGATTCCTTGGCATTGATAATTTCTCCTTAGGAAAATGAACACCACTTGCTTACACTAGTTGATTCTAGACTTTGGGTATGCATTTCTTTTCTTATTGTTGTTCTATATTCTCTCTTATCTATAACCTTATTGGTTGGAATAATATGTCTATCATCAACATTTCCCTCTTCTTGTCAACATTAGTCTTTGGAGCAATTACATCTGTGTTACCAAATTATTACCCCTATACTGAGATAGACCTATTTCTCATCTAGTAACCACTATGGACCTACATTATTTCTACACCAATGATGGTTTTGATGTCCTCATTTGATGAACTCATTCTCTTATACCTTCGCTACATGAGAGCCTTCAAATGCTTGAAATCACGAGTTAGAAGTTTATGCTATTATGGATCAGCATTACCTTTGTACTAGAAAACTTGGTCATATACCTCAAAGTTCTCATGAAAAGCTTCATCATTGAAAAATTCACTAATTTGGTCAATGTTATCCTCTTATTACTCAAGAACACCCTCTTCATTTGGAAACTCTTCATCCCTACACATGTAAAGTGCAATTACATAGTTCAAAGGATCATGAGGAAGAAAACAAAACTCACACAGATTTTCTTCTTGAAAGCTCATGTGTTCTCTCCTCAAAGGATTAGGTGTGTCCTTGTCTTGTTTCTTGAAGCTTACATACTTGGGAGTAGTCCATCTATCTGTTGGATCTCAGTTGTGATCATATGGTTTGTCCTTGATGACAAAATCCCTTTCAGTTGGTTCTGTTTGATGATCAATCTCAGTTTGGATCTTTATGATTTATTATGGCACTTCTTTAATGTCTCTTGGCTATTACAGACAGTTATTTGTTATGATTCAAATTCATGGTGATGAGATCTCTAGTTCATGTTATGAATGCTATTTCTTTGACTGACAGAGTTTGACAGATGGTTTCTATGTTAGGATGGTTCTCCTTGCATACCACTGGTGTATTTCACATGATTACAAGCCATTTGACTACATTCCTTGAACTCACATTTGTAAAGGCATTACAGTTACCTTGGTTCTGACATCTCATTTGTCTAATGTTTTTGGTTGTTTCTCATTCGGGCTTACACTTATCATCGTGAGAATGGCAGGGTCTCCCCGATCCATTTTGAAATGTCTATGTTGCCTATCAGCAAGACATTTCTGATGTCATAATGATTTGTTTTTACATACAGGTAGCTTTCAACATGACATTCACATGGTCTTGGCGACATAAAAAATTCTATCGGCATGAGGTTTGTTCACCACTGAGAGGTCTTACCAAATGAGTTAGGTCTCACCGACTAATACATGAGGTGGTTCATCAGCGTAAGCAATCCCTATTAGCATGTTGTTTCATCGAGCGCTTTGTGTCTTGGCAAGGTTTTCTTGTCTTGCCGACTGAAAATGTAAAGGTATGCATCTCGATAAGAGTTTGTGCATCAAAGAAAGGTCTTGGCGAATTCAATTTGTTACACCGACTGAAAACATAAAGGTAGTCTCTTCATTAAGAGCTAGGGTTTTCGGCGAGTGACCTTCGGTCTCACTGATGGAACATAAAGGGACTTCGTCAGCATAATATTTGGATTGTCTTAGCGACACCGGATGAAAGGATGACTTTCGGTATGACTCAAGCATTCTACAAGAGGTCTCCCTGACATTGATATGTCTCGCTGATGGAATACAAATGGTCTTTGTCAATATAAGAATTGAATTCTCTTGGCAATCCAAGGTGTTCAGGTTGTTTCGGTATGACACAATATAATCTACAGGAGGTCTCCCCGATGTTGGCATGTTATAGGGACCCGCTTGGGATAGATGGTCTCATTGGAAAGAAAAACCATGTGTCATAGCGATTAATGTGTATCAAGTGGGGTTTCAGTAAAACAAAAGGTATTCTATATAATGTCTCCCCGATTGTTGAAGGTTACAGTGACGAACAAAGGGATGAATGACTAGCGATAAATTTTCCTTTGGCATAGGTATTGATTTATCTCGATGAACAAGAATGATCACGTGGGCTTTCTGTAAGACACAGGATGCTCTATGAGATGTCACCCCGACTAGACATTGTCTTGGTGAAGGCAGATGAAGGACACATCTTGGTGAGAGTGTGCTTTTGTCACAACAACTTAGAATGGATAAGGTTTAAGTCTTTCGGTGAAACTTGATGTGGTCTATGAGAGGAGTTTCTGACTTCTCTGGGTCATGGCGAAAGCAAATAAGGAAAAGATACGCAGCTCGCATAAGGTCATAGCGAATCACACAGAACATGTGGCGACTGTTGTCTCAGCAAATTATTAACGAAGACTCATACACTGTGGCCGACATGATTTTTTCTAAGTATAGTTTCATGGTGACATTTTTTGTTGGCATCAAATCTCTGGAAAAATATTCTCTGAGAATTTAGAGGATATGATTTTCTACTTTGGGCAATCATGGCTTTGATGAAAATATTTCTGTTACAATTTGAAATCTCCTGATTCAACGCAGAAATTAAAAGCTCTATGGATAGGTGTTACTCTAATTTTTACCATCATCTACAGATCATTATGAATTAGCTTCATATTCTAATAATAGCAAGAGATTTTCAGAATCTTGTGAAAAATGCTTGTTGAAGATTTCTTGATAACAAACATACTTGAAATGTATATAAAAACCAGTGTTGAAAATAGTGAAAGTGTTGATGGCCAGTTATTTTGAGAGATAGTTATTTTGGCCATATCAAGAGATGTATTGGAAAACTCTGTAATACAAGAGTTGGATTCCTAGAGTATTAGAAGCAGAGTGTTATGAACTTAACTAAAAATAAAGAGATCCTCTAATATATTATTATTTTAATTCTAAAATCTGAGTAAGGGGTTGGCGCTCCTTAAGATTGGTGTCTCTAAATGAGGGGTTGGTGCTCCTTGAGTTGGTGATTAGAAATTAGCCTATAAGGCATTGTTAAAAGTGGTTTTTGAAGATTAAGCCAGTAACACAGTTTAGGAGTGGTTTTTCTACCCCAGGAGGGTTTTCCACTTGGCAAATCTTTTGTCTCTTTGTTCTTTTGTGTGCTCACTACTTTTCTGTGTTGTTGTTGTCTCAGTTCACTGTTGGGTTTATTACTGTTCTCAATTCTTTTTATGAATGATTACATTCAACTCATGAATGCATTAATCAAAGTAATATTGAGATCAAATTTGAGCTATGTTTTGGAAAATGCAAGATATCTCACTCAAATCATATTTTCATAAGTTGTCAAATAGACTAAGTTAATCTTGTCATATCTTTGTGCTTTCAAAAGTGATTACTCTACTCTATTGTTGAAAGAAAAGGAAATCAGAATGAAAAATCTTGGTCGAAGTTGAAAAAGTTTTGACACTAATTCACCCCCCCCTCTTAGTGTCTGCCCATAACTCCAACACTATCATCTTATTTTTTCATTTTACATTAATTAGTATTGTAGAGCCTATTGTGCAACCTTTTCCCTTTGTCAAATGTGTGGGTGTACCCTAAAGTGGGAGCCCCTTCTTGATTCATGCAAATTTATAGGACAAGTCTTTCATGGAACCAATTAGCTTATCCAACCTTTCTTCAGTTAAAAGTGGTCTATGTTCAACAATCTTATCTGATTGTGACAATTTTATATAATATCTTTTCAATTGCTTACCTAATGCCCTCATATTTATCTCAATATTGATGGAAATTGAATAAGATGCTCTAAGTGTTTGAGGTTTTTTTTTATCTCTAAAACAATATCCAATATTATAGTCAAAGGAAGCACAATATAACATAAGAAACATTGAATCATTAACCTTAAGGTGCTAAGATACCTTTTCATATAGTAGGATGAATTGGTTGTTGAAGACAATCACTATTTCGTTGATATTTTTCTTGATAGTGGTGAGCTCATGGATGACAAAATTTGGGTCAATATTGTCCATGTATTATGTTTTGAACATACTTACAAATTCCTCCCAAGAGGTAATATTACTGTTAGGGAGATTGATATACCACTATTTTACACTCTCCTCTAGAAATTATACAAACAACTTCATCATTACATCCTCATCATCAATTTCATAGTCATTGGTGATATTGATGAAGTACCTCATGTGCTCTTCTATTTATTGCACTATTTTTTTTGAATCTTTCCTCAAATCTAATTCAAGATTGGATTGGGATAGTTTGGAATACCTATAAATTCAAGCTGCATGTACCTTTCTTCCCCAAAAGGCTATCAAAAAGTGCATATATTTGAGCCTCTCTACAAGCTTGATGGGAATTATTTTACATATTTCCTCCCTACTTGTTCCAAAAAATATGATTATGAGTCCTAGGACATGATGATGATTAAATTTTTTCTATTGTGCAACACATGCATGTTCCCAATCTATTTGATCACATTCACTTTGTATTTCTTGTCTTCTTCTTAAGACCTAATCAATTAAATTTATCTCATCATATGGAAATTTATAGGAGAGCTACAATAGTTCATCGAATAAGTGACGAAAATCACTATTCATCAAAATTTTGACAAAAATCACTATTTGTCAAAATTTTCATGAACGTCGGGCACAATTTTTTTTAAAAAGCTGAAAAGTACACATTAAGTACCAATGTACCTGATGATTCATCTAATTGTACATCTTTCATCAGAAAGTTTCATCATATTTTGTAGTCAAATGAGCTAGTGAACTTGCCTATATCATCATCTCTCCTGATATAACATTTCCTTCCAAATATCTTGAAATACTTAATAGTAGGCTTGTAACCAAACCATAATTCATAAGGGGTCTTACTAGAATTATCATTCACATTTACCTGGTTCAAAGAATATATAGCAATGCTTACCACTTCACTCCAGTATATTTGAGACACATTCCCTTCCATCATCATTGTTTTGGCAACATCCAGAATTGTTCTATTCTTTCTTTCTGCAACTCCATTTTGTTGAGGGGTTTGAGGAGCAGATAATTGTCTTTTAATTCCATATTCTTCAAAATAAGAATTGAAATCTTTTGAAATGAATTCACCACCTCTATCAGATATCAAGCATTTGATTTTCAAACCTTTTTCATTTTCTGCCATGGCCTTGAAACTTTTGAACTTGTCCAATGCTTCACACTTTTCTCTTAAAAAGGAAACCCAAATCATTCTAGAGTAATCATCAATGACCAACATAAAATACCTTTCTCCATGAATACTTCTAACTCTAGAGGGACCACAAAGATCATTATGTAGTAGTTCCAACACATTATTTGAATGAAATTGTTTGCTCTGGAAGGAGACTCTAGTTTGTTTACCCATCTAACATTCTTGGTAGATTAAATTAGCAGTCTTCACTAACCTAGGCAGATCTCTTACTACTTGAGTACAAATTATCTTGATAATGTTTTCAAGGTTTACATGACACAACCTCCTATGCCACAACCAAATTTCATCTACTTGAGAAATTAAACAACTTCCACTAGCAGTATTCAAGTGAAAAATATTACCTTTAGTTTGCACACTAGTAGCAATCATGTTTCCAGGAATCCCATGAATCTTGCATTTTCCATTCTTGAACTACAGTTCATATCCCTTGTGTACCATATGTCCAAGACTTAACAAGTTATGCTTTAGGCCTTCAATATAGAGAACATCATCAGTGTTTTCCTTACCACCAAGGCTAATAGAACCTCTTCCATGAATCACACAAGCATTGTTATCTCCAAATCTTACAACCCCACCGTCATACTTCTCTAGACTCACAAACTTGCTTTTATCACCAGTCATATGATGTGAGCATCCACTATCAATGACTCACTCATCTTTCTCTTCAACTCGGGTTGCAAGAGATTTCTTATCTTTAGTACATTCAATAGGAACGGGTTTATTTTCAATGGTAGCAATGAAATCCCATTCATCTTCATTTCCATCATCTTTATCAGACTCATCATCAGATATTGCTTCTTCAATAAAGTAGCATCTCTTTTGGACTCTAGGTTTTCTAGGCTTCAACCTAGGAACTCTTTTAGGACATATTGATGCAAAATGACCTATCTTACTACATGAAAAACATTTAATAGGAAATACATCTTCATACTTACCTTTTCCTCTTCCTTCTTGCTTTGCAATCAGTGCTTCCAGTTCTTGTACTTCTCTTTCTTTGTCTTCTAGTTGTTTCAATTCTTCATCATATTTAGATATCTTTCTAGAGCACTCTCCCAGTCTGTATCTTTGCCTATAACTTCTGGATACAGTAGCTTTGAATGTAGATTCGGTTTTTGGTGTAGACTCACCAAATTCACTTATTTCAAAAGCAGCAAGCTTCCCTATTAGTGTATCTCTTGTCATCTTGTTTACAGACATAAATTCCTCAATAGAATGAACCTTCATTTTGTAAGGAGGTAAAGATTTGAGTATCTTAGCCACAATTTCATCCTCACTCACTAAACCACTGACACATTTAATACCTAGCACTATTTCATTTACTCTCTACATAAAAGAAGTAATATTTTCATATTCACCCATCTTTATATTCTCATACTTTCCTTTTAAGCTCTGTAGTTTAGCCATCTTCACCTGTGTATCTACTTCATACAAAGTTTCCAGCTTCGTCAAGATCTCATAAGTTGTCTACAGACCTATCACATTAGCCATCTATGAATCTATTAGAGCGCTCAACAATGCTTCCATAGCTTTGGTATTACTTTTAGCATCTTTGATCTCATCAGCAGAGGAGGGACCATTTTGAGGAATAGTATATTGATCTCTTGTAATCTTCCAATAAGCATCACTAATGCACTACAGATGAAATTGCATCCTGACTTTCCATAGTGAGTAGTTGGTGCCATCAAATCTAGGACTGTCCTTCTTGAATGTTACCATCCCGGATCACCTCAAGTTGTTAGATTTCTTCAGAGGAACTAGCTCTGATACCAATTGTTGGAAAAACAAGGACAAACAACTGAGAGGGGGGGTGAATCAGTTGTCACAAAAAATTAAACTTTTTCTAACTTAAGTTATCCTTAATCTCAGATCTGATGAATGAAAAATTAATCATAAGCAGTTAACACATCAGAGAGACAAAGATTACCAAGATTTTTTACATGGAAACCCTGTTAGGGGAAAAACCATGGTGGATGTTAGTCCACAAGATTATACCCTCCTAAAAGTATAATGAAAACCAATAAGTGGAATGCACATGCATTCAAGCACATTTCCTAGAGCTCACTGCTCAATTACAAAAGGGGCTCACTACCCAACAAAGTTGGATTAAAAATCCATAGGATATGAACTGAGAAATTAGCTTATGCTCAAGCTTGATTATAGTTCCAATTATGCTCAACACTTCTTCACACTCTGCTCAGTAATCATATTAACATATACACACATAGGAGCAAATGAAACATACTTTCCACTGATCACACAATCGCTCTTATATATCCGCTACAAGAGATTTCATCACAACATGGTCAGCCAAGAAAAATAAATTATATTTTCAATGTCGGCCCAAATTAACAGCTAAATTTTAATGTGAACCCACCATGGTCAGCCACAACATAGTGGAGACCCAAACAAATATCTCCAACACAAAAATACTTTAATTAATTTTTCCTCTAACATCCACAACACGCTATCATCAACATGTCGGCTAGGAACATGAAAAATCGAACATGTGCAAGAAAAGATCTTCAATCACGAGCTCACTGGATCAAGTGGACATAACAAAAAGATAGAGAATGAACTAGAGACATTTGAGAACACAAGAAACAACAGAGAAGCATCCGCGAGAATTGAGATAACCAAAATCACACAATCTTCATTTAGGAACATTGACAAAGACCAACAAAACACTGTCAAACCATAACTCACATAGAACTTCATGCAAACCTCTAAAACTTCTGGTAGATGATCTAGACATACTTAACAATAAACCCTTTAATCCACATCAACTAATATTTTACATAGAGAAAAAAACACCTTTATGACCAGCATAGTTCCACTAGGAACCTGGAACACTTTTTCTTATAATTTTATCAATATCCTTGACATATACAACAATAGATACACCAAATGCTAATAATGTTGGCATCAATGACAACCACATATTAGCAACACATCCACAACATCTAACAATCTCCAATAGGGTATACCTATATGGATGAGTAGATTTAGGTGATGTGTTTCCTATTTTGGCAATCTATCCACAATGGCAAGTATGAGTGGGATAGATCCAAAGCAATATCAAGCAAATGAATGAATATGTTCAGTTAACATATGTGGTTAAATAGAATATTTTCTAGGGTAGTGGATATGGGTTTGGATTATGGGATGAATATGATCAGTGCCTTATTGGGTGATGGAGTAAATGAAGTTTAATGCAGGACTACTGTGTAGAAAGTTTAATTATTTTGCACTAAGAAAAACTGTATCTTGTAAAAGTATGTAGGCATGTGGCTATCAAACTCTTCTTATTGATCCACTAATTTATTACTAGATTGTTGTGACTCATCCAAATGTATTTTAACCCTTTCTTGAAGGAGGTAATTGAATAAGACCACACAATTATGCACTGACAACAAGGTATATACTTTATATACGTTAATTGAGCAACCAATAATAACACAATGGAGACAAAATGATAGCACTCAATTGATGATTCTTCTTCAATAATCCAGAAGCTTAATTTAATTACTGTGATATATCCACATGACTTTAATTCCTACTTGAGAAACTCAAATGAATAAACCACACAAGCATGAAATAGGCCCACTGAATTTAGATATTCACTTGGAATAGATTTAGATAATATAAGATAACACTACTGGATACAATCAAGCAATTGTTTCTGGTCAACAAATAATAAACACCACAGATGGATCAAACTCATTGATTCTTCAAAATTTAGAGCATGCAACTGATTCATGAAGAATAATAATTTTATTGGTAGGAATTCTAATTTAAAACTAATGCTTAAAGATTGCCTTGGGTTCCCTTATATATATGGGAAGCAAACAAGCTTTAGGCTAGCTGGGTATGTGCAGGATCATCATGGAAAAAATAAGCCCTTAAGTGGCGAAAAATTCAAAAAAATCAGAGTTAAGAAACTTGACGTAAAAGTTTGAATAAGTTAACTATATTATTTCAAAAATATGTAAGAATAGAATCTATAGAAAATTGAGTGTAGCTTCTAAACTACTAGGTTTATTTAAAAAAATAAATCTATTTGGTGAAAATTTGAAATTTCAATGGAGTAGTACATAAATTTCATGGAATACTAAGAAGTAGGTGTTTGTCTAACCACCCTAACCATAATAAAATGATAATATTTTTTTATAAGATTTTAGATATAAATAGAGGACACATGTCCCAATGTGATGCATATTTTTTTGTAATTTTTTTCCAAGTGAATAATTAATTATGAATTTTTTATTAAAACTTTTAAAAAATATAAAAAATTGTATGTCTGACCACCTTAACTTGGTCAAAATTTCATGAAATTCATTTTTTTTAATCTTATAATATGTGAAGCATAGAATGTGACACATGTTTCGGATTCAAAAAATGTGATACCATTTGAAAGCTATAGATGTTTTTCAATTAGCCTATCAATTAGGACTTTAGTCGTAATTCAAATAGAAAATGAATAATAATTATTTAATAAATTCAAACTAAAGCATAATTTATATTGGTGGAAAGTTGAGAATCTCCTTTAAAAACCCTTTTCATTTCATCAATTGTGGGTAAAAAAAGTCATCAGCCACATACCCTACACATGCCCATCATATCGCCACTTTTTGGCCCATCATGATCCTGCACATACTTAGTTACAACATTTCACAATGCCTTTACATAAAGTTTCTTAGACATAACTAAAACATGAATTATGGAGATTATCAAACACATCTGGCCACTTAGTTAATCTTCATAGAAGTACTTGTGGTCATCGAAGACCTGTTCAAGATATTTCCTCTTCGTGATGTACATAATCAATCTTCTTCAGAGCCCAAGTATTTTTTTTGTTACTTATTAATTGTCAGGTCACTTGGCCATTTAAATTCCTATGTAGCTGCGAAGTTTGTAAGGTGAATCTTCCATCTGTTATCTAGGAGATTTCTAACATCCACCATGAACTTTGTATATCCACTTTCCAACATGATGATCCCATCGAGTAAAGTATGAAACTTGTTGAGATTGATCTCCCCATCATCCCAGGGATATAACTTGCTTTGAAGAATTCCCTTTACTCTCACAATTTGAGCTCTTCTACAACTTGGTTTGAGCTATTATGAGTGAAGAATCTCAACATGTTTCATGTATTTCAACACCAAGATACATTTACTCCTGGCTCATAAATTCACACAATTCAAATCTTTGTGTCAAGCTCAATTTTATGTTTTGACTGATGTGATTGGTGTGTTTTAAATGACCCAATGACTTAGTTACTACACTACCTCATGCCATTTTCCACTCCCCTATGGTACTACAGTGTGTCTTTAGTACCTTTCTTCAATGTACCTCTCTACCGCAGGCTATGTCTTGACCCCTCGAGGTATAGTGGTATAGTGTGGAGGGTGCGGTATATGGTAGTGGCTCCTCTCACCATCCTACCGTAAGATGCATGGGGATGAACTGTGGTAGAGAGGTATGGTATTGGTGTTATGAGGGGTAGCTAATGTGATAGCGGTATCGTGGTAAAGGGTAAAAATGACTTTGTGAATGGTGATAATGTGGTTTATAAGAGTGGGAATTTTGGATTTTTAATTGATAAAATACTTAGAATTTTTATGAAAATTCTGGTTTCAACAAGTTGCAACAAACACATACCTTCCTTTGTTTATGCACCATATTTTGATAGAGAAGGATATACCAAGAACAATTAAGCCATCATATAGAATGGTGAATGATTCTCATCCAAAATGTATCTTCCAATGCTCTAGAAATGGCCACTAAAGAAGTCCTTTCACTAAAGCGTACTACCTCTATGTTTGATTGATTGTTCCCTTCCTTATAGCCTTGCATGTAAGACATTTCCTTCTAGATGAAAATCCAAAAGAGGAAGAAGGGTTTGTAATTACAACATTCATAGTAGTAACATGTGCTAGTATCCATATAACATATTTAGGACTCTCATAAGAAAAAAAGCACCAGGTATATAGCAATCCATCAAAAATACAATCAAGTCTTCTTCAAATGTACCTTAATAGCTAGCATTTAGTACCACTCTCTGAAAGTTGTTTACCAACTACATGTAAAGAGTGTAGTACATGATCAAATTTTGTGCATAATTAACAAATAAGCTCTATAATGAAGAAAATGAGGAAATATCTCCATTAGTATCAACTATAGGAATGAAAAAGGCCATGTAACTAAAATTTATATCATCAGGAATCTCTTGAGAATCTTCAATATCTTTTCCATGTCAAAACCCTACCCAAATATAAGATAAACCGATTTACTAATTAGGACAATAGTAACAAATTTGATATTTTCCTTAGAAATGACCACTGCATTTTGCAAAATATAGAAAGGGACAAATCATTAGGCTTCACCCCTATCTGAAATATAGATAGCACCTTCTATTTCAATCACCAATTGCATTAGATGCATAAGAATATTTTTAGTTGCATCCTCTTGAAACACAACTTTATGCTTCCTATAGTCTTATCATTTTGTTTTCCTTCAATTCTAGACTATCGTTAAGCTTTTTTCACTAACTTTGTACTTCACTCCACTATCATCATGTTTTCTCTACCATGGAAAACTAGTTATGCATCTCAGTCACTGTATTGCTTGTACATAGTTATTACTCCACTATCCTTTTATCATGAAATCTAGCCCCTTTTTTCTATTTTGGCTTGACATGTTATGTATGAATAACAAGATTCTATAAAAGTTGAAGTCCTATGATTTTTATAAAAGTTCCTCACATAAGGAAAACAAGAGTCTTCATAATCATAACTTTTGATTGTCACCTAGGAGGTTTTGTTGTTTGGAAAATACTACCCTATATGCCATGTTCTTGTCTCTTTTGACTACATCTTTTGATGTGCATGCTCTGTTGTACACAACATATGAGGGTTTACTGCTTTTATTTACTTCCTAGAGTTCCAAATGTATATTGAGATTGACATTCCCATATCATAACACTAAGTATCATCTATGGCTGCCCTATTAACTATTTCAATGAATTTTGGGAGTCTTAACAACACATGTTCTATCAAAACTATAAAATGATAGATATTCATGTGAAAAATGTGAAAACCCTTACACATTAGAAATATTTCATCAAGTTTGTAATGTATATATGAACATTGTTTATTGAGCTTTCATGAAGATAGAAGAAAATGCCTTGTAGTGTGAATAAAATTTTGTTGAACATATTTCATGAAAAGATTTGAACACATAAGAAAGATGTGTTGCAATCCCCTAAAATGTCTCACCCTTAGAAGCATTTCCATTCCTTCTTCATAATATTTGCAACATGCTATGTCTGTGGAAAAAGGTGTCTAGGTGTGGAGAGACTCTTTCAATGCCTTTGGAACATGTGTCCAAGATCTATTGAGTCTCTTGAAGACTCTCACTCTTCCTGCAACGTGCCCAACAATTTCCCTTTTTTTCCTGGACTCCTTCAATGCTATCAAACTAAAAAACCCTAAAGTTTTTTCTACATGGTGTTAGCTCTCAGAAACATAGATTTGAACCATGAAAGGTTGCCAAGCTTTCACAATGTTTTAGGGTAATAGACAGGGTCAACAGATTTAGACCTTCTACTCTTCAGGTGCTGCTAGACCTAGGTGGGTGTACCTATATGAATTGGGAAAACTTGACTTGTGATCTTCTTTCTTGCAGTGATTTGTCCATGATGGCAGATGGAAGTGGACAAATGAAATAAAATTTGGTATAGATTGTATACCAATATTCAAAGCTAAATCCTAATATGCTCAGTTAACAGATGTAAAGAAAATGAATGAATCTAAATGGTGAAATGCAGAGACTAGTGCCTTATTGGGTATGCAAATTCAAATGAAATAGAAATGGGCAACCTATTTCTGGAGAACACTCAATCTTTTTGGCATATGTTTTGTTTATAAGTTGTATAAACATGCAAGACTATGACTACCAAGTTCTTCTTTAATAATCCAAACGAATTTCCCTGATTACTGTGATCAACCAAAAGGATTTAATCTTTTCTTGAAAGAAAAAGTCAATTAACCACACATATACAAAAAATGTGTACTGATAAACTGAATATAAACTTGTTATATCAATTTAAACAACTAGAAAGCATCAATCTTGGAGACAACTTAGTAATACTTTCAATAAATTCAATAGACAATTGACACCATAAATGAGCTACGACATCAACTAATTCTCATTAAAAACTCCATTTTGAAAACATGCATCATGGTCTCTGTTCTGTGGAAAATTTTATCCAATTGTATATTCTCTACCCTATCTACTCTAATCTATCTCATCTGATAATCTTTAAAATTGAGAATAAAAATTTATACATTGGCATTCAAAGAAACACAACACTTCCCATTCACTTGTCAGCAACCAACTGTATTCGATCTTTTCTTAATCATCACTGAAACAATCACTGAGACATCACGTAGTTTTGCTGAAGGAAAATGTATCGCTGAAAGTCATCCTTCTGTCCATTGCTGTAATGTTATGTCGTCTTGTCAACACATTGAGTCTCATCGATAGTCGCCCTTCGTCATAATGTGTTTTGCTATGATATTTTGATGTTGGGGATATGTCCCATAGATCATATTAGTCCTATCAAAATTTGTCCTTCCATCTTGTGTGTCACTAAGACAATACTAGATTAGGAAGAAGCTTCATAGAACACCTTATGTCTTACCGAAAATCTCCTTAAATTTATATTTTGTCACTGTGAAAATATCTTTTTCTCACCAATGAGACAATATGTTGGCATGACATTCAGATCGGCAAGACTACAAGACTTCATTCTGAAAGCTATTGATATAATTCCTTTGCACTTTGTCGGCAAGACTGGGGCCATTCGGTAAGACATTATTCTGAGACCTTTTAAGTCTGGCTGATATAACTCCACATGCATCGATCGTTGAGACATAATGTATTCGGTGAGATCTCACTTTGATGGCTTAACACCTGCCGATGCGTATCTTTATCATCGGTCGGTAAGACAATTCAAACTCGCCGAGACCTCACCGTGAAAACCTTTTGTTATATCAATATGTTTGCTTTATCGCTGGTCGGAAAGACACCACGAATTTACTGAGACTTCATATCGAATACCTTTTTCTTGGGCGAAGTGTTTGCCTAGACCCCGATAGTCAGTGAGACAAAAAAGGTTCGCTATGACATTACTCTGATGAAAGACCCTTCACCGATATGTGTATCCCTTTGCTGCCAATTGGTGAAATAATAAGATCTCACCAAGAGCCCACTTCGAAGAAGACTCTCCTGCCGAAAGATACCTACATGTGAACTCTAATCACTGTGACATCAAAAACATCTTGCTAATAGGCAACACAGACATATATTGATAAAAATGTATTATGGGTTAGGGAAACCTTGACAATCTCATGCCGATATAGATCACAAAGTGAAATACTTAGACCTAGATGGATTTCATGGGACTACATAGCCAAATATGGGGAAAATGTGCTCATGATAGGACTTATTTGGAAACTAATGAGTATGAACAATATGTAAAATCATCAGAATTTTATAGTTCTAACAGTGGCTCCATCTGGGGATGAATGGTCGTGAGATCATTGCAAGGATCCAAATTTCTGGGTGAGTAGACCAGAGCAGACTAGACACAAGATGATGAAATAGTAAGCAAAATGGGAATGGAAATGAAAGCAAAATGGAGATGAACAAAACCCTAAACTACTGTACATGGAAAAATTATTTGAAAGAAGGAAAATCAAGATTGTCCATGTACTAGCAAGTCTTGTTCCTTTTATTTCCTAAACTACTATGCATGGAAGATATAATTTTGAGATGATTGTCAAGGATTGTCCATGCACTGGCAACCCTTAATCCTCTGTGCTTTAACTTCATCTGTTTTGAGTTGTTACTATTTAAAATTCAAACCATAAATGATGGCTCAAGGCCATCCAAAAGAAAAGCCAATACTTCCCTCTGTCAAACACCTAGTTTTGCCTTGAGTTCATCATATTCATCTTGAAGATCTTCATGCAGTCTTCCCTATCATGGTTGTTGAAAGTTCTTAGAGAATCACCATGCTTAGTTTCGCCCAAATTCCCTTCATCATTCAGTAATTCAAATTCTCCATCATTATGGGACAAATTTTTTGTTATCCTTCACATACAAAGTACATGCATATTCAATGCAAAAATTCTCATTATCTTTCTCATTGTTATGTATTATGAGACATTATGAAACACTCTCCCAGCTATATTGAAAATTCACCATCAAAGTGCTCCTCTTGAGAAACAAAATTTTTTGTCACATCAACACTATTTGAGACACACGAGTCTGAAACCTTTTGCACCTCTTCAGTATCACCATTTGGAGAGAATACTGGATTATGACTCATATCTTCAATATCAAGCATATATGAACCAATCAATTCTAGACTTCTACCATCCTTGGTATGCAAATAGATGTCTTCTCCACATGAGTTAAAAATTTCAAAATCACATACCTCATCTTGAATGGACACAGATTTTTGATCAACTTCAAAGTTTTCTCCATCATTTTTAGAAATGTATTGGGAGTCATATGAATCATTGCACAAAGGAGTTTCACTGTCAAAACAAATGTAAGTTGGACACAAGACTTTAGAATCACCTTCATGTGCACATCTCTGGTATTCAAGAGTTAGCAAGTCTGAAATTTTCTCACTGCTGAGTGAACATGTCTCTACATTTTCATCACTACAGTTGTATTCTTCACTTTTATCATCATCAAAAAGAGGTCCAAAATCCTCAAAGAGTGAGAAATCAAAAATATTACCAACACAATCATCTATTCCATCATTTTGTTTGTCTAAAAATATCTCCTCTTTACCATAAAGTAGATTTGAAAATACCTTTTCTTCATCAAATGTGTCTTCATGGCACTCAACCATGGCTAGAAGTGTTACTTGTTCACTATCAAATGGATCCACATTTTCCATTGCTTCTTCTTCTTGACTATCACAAGAACTGCAATAATCACTTAACTGTAGATCAGAATCCACAGGTTCCTCTTCATAATCTAAATACTCATTGGATCCCTTATAACACATACTGCTTTCCTTGTCATAATTTGTTATGCAAGAAAGAATTTCAATATCTTCATCTTCCTTATGCAGGCTATCACAGGAATTGTTTTTGTATCAATGGATTTATTTTGAGGATTAGATTCAATCAATAAAGCATATAAATCATAAATGACAATAAACCCAAAGTAATTACAAAATACAAAGGAAGAACAAAGAACAATTATACCTGAAAACTGTTGAGACTTCCATGCTTCACTTTTGTAACACCTTCTAGCTTGATGGTTGACATGTTGCCCTCATATTCGACATGCAAACAATCTGAAATAAAATTGTAAGTCCTACACCAAACTTTGAAGGATTTGATAAATGCCCAAATGCCTATGACTATGACAATATAATTGAAATGCCTATGTCTAAAATATTGCCTAATGCCAAAAAATGAGAGGAAAATGACATTTTATAGAAAATGCCATTTTGAACAGATGGAAGAGATTGACTTTTGACAAAGACCTAAAATCAGCGGACAAGATTTAATTTGACAATCCCTAATCAGGGTTAGGACAAAATCCTTAAGTGAGCGGTCAAGATGTCATCTAAGAGAATCAAATCGACAGTGGAGAATAAATGAGGAAATTAATTCAAAAATAAATATTTTCAACAATCAAGAAGATAAAGACTACCTGATTTGTGAGATTCAAAAAATCAAGAAGATAAGAGTTGGAATGAAGATCAGATTTGGAAAATCAAGAATCTACCCGATTACTTGATTTTTAGAAGATTAACTACTATTTTGAATTAAATTAATTCAAAATAATGATTTTGTGAGACAATACATAATCTTTTTCAGATTATTTACCAAAATGGACTGATAGTTAAGATTGTGATGACATTTTAAATATTTTAATTTATTTAAAATGAGAGGAATATTAATTTTGACAATTAAATAATTAAAGATAATTATTTAATTTAGCAGATAAGATTCATTAATTAAATAAATTAATCAATTTATTTAATTAAGACAATTAGTGACATATTAAATAAATAAATAAAACTTATTTATTTAATAATTAGGAAGAAACATATGACAAAGGGTAATTAAATAAGTTAAGAAATTTATTTAATTAAGGGAAGACTTAGACAATTAATGACGTATTTAATAAAGAAATAAAATTTATTTATTTAATAATCATGAAGAATACAAAGAAATGAATTAATTAAACAATTATAAATTATTTAATTAATAGTCGAATGTGGACCAAGGACATAATTAAATGTATTAATTATGCTAGGACGAAAGTGGTAAAAATGTAGCTTGCAAGCCTAGGTCATTTTTAAGTGTCTACATTTTTCCCCTCTTTGTCGTAATGTCGCTTGTCGCATTGTGACAAAGAAAATAAGTCAAAGATATGCCCCAATGCAAAATAAGATGAGGAAGAATGATGAGGAGGGTTATGGTATGCCCCCTTGAGAGGAAAGACAGGTTCCAAGAACATGGGTGTGCTCTCAAAATGGATGAGAAGACTAGAATATGAAGAGACAAATAAATGTTAGTGCAAAAGATATGGATGATGATATGGATGCAATGCCTATATGAGATGAGTGAGAGAAGATGACAAGACTAAAGAAGATGCATGTTAGTTCCTAGACCAAATCCTTCAAAGCCTGACCATAGGAATTTAATATTTATTGTTCTTAATCATTATTGGGCAGTAAAATGACACAAATGGACAACAAACACCATGATATGATGTAGACCAAGGTGTGCAAGGTCATCCACTTGAAAAATAGACAGTCACAGGCAAGGAATGTCCTAACTCATACTAAGGGTCATGTTGGCCCATTCTTTTTGTCGAGACAATCCATAGACATCAGTCAAAGAAAATAAAATAGGCCAAGAGATGTCATTGCACCTCTAAATCCTTCATGGGATATCCTCGAAGTAGCTAGTAACATGACCAAAAAGATAAGACAGTAAAAATATAAGACAAAAATAGACAAAATAGTCAAAATATAAGACAAGATAGACCAGAAAAATTAATAGCCATTTAATTTTGTTTTCCAGTGTTCGTTTGTCAAAGATTGAATTCTTGTCAGTTTGACAGTTTTGACAGTTTAAGAGCTTTGCCAATTTGATGGTGTTGACAGTTTGAAAGGGCCTATTGTCAGGAAGGACACATCCTGAAAAAGCAAAGGACATTTTGACAAGGTCTAACTCCAAGAAGGACACATCTTGAAGAGGACCAAAGAGTGACGAGACTGACATTGTTTTGAGTAATATGTTTTGGCAAGTTGACTGATGTTGACTGTATGATTGATTGGACTGTGTTGTCTAATTTTGACCAATTTTGACATTGACGTTTCAAATGACTGTCTTGTGTCTAAGTTTGACTATGTCTAACTTATTTGACCGATGTGATGATTGTGACAAATGCCATGATTTTATTTGGACCAACCTAAAGGGATTGACCTAATGTCTCGGGGACTCATCGACTGATGGCCTTTCCTACGTAGCAAATGTGCAGAGACAACTTAGTTTGACAATGACATGGACTGACTGACATGACTGACTTTGACTTCATTTTTAGGATTTTGACATTGATTTGGATGTTTTTGTGTTTTTCTCTAGAAATTTTATGATTTTTAGGTCTTTCTCCAGGACATTTTATATTGTTTTTGGTGTTTTTTTAAGATGTTTGTGATGTTTTTGTCTTTTTTTAAGGACTTTTGCCATGTTTTGGTCTTTTTCAGGACTTTTGCCAATTTTTTTTCTTTTCAAGACTTTTTGATGTTTTTGTCTTTTTAGGACATTTTACCATGTTTTTGGTCTTTTTGAATGGTTTAAGGGGATTATGACAAATGCATATGACTGATTCCTACACATGAGAATCCAAGGAAAACATGATTGCCCCTAGTCAAGTTGAATACCAATTGACAGGTGATGACAATGTTGTTTGACGTGGGAAGGACACATCAAAACAACATGAGGACAATGACAATAAAGTGAAAGTATGGAGGTTTACAGCCGAGCCAAGAATGCAGTCAAGTAAAATTTTGGATAATGTGCTTGTATGTATTAGACTCATTGCATTTGGAATGACTTGGTTAGGACTAGATGGGATGATGATTATCCTTAGACCGTTTGACAAGGGAAAGCCAAGATAGGTGATAGGCATGAAAGGATAGGGGGTGGCCTTGGTACAAGATGAGAAACATGAGACTAATGGAATTTTCATATGATTTTCAAGGACTATGACAGTCAATGACATGATGTTTCATGAATCGTGTATGACTGAAGGATAGACATGTCAAGAGTTTTCCCAAAGCATGATTTATGTGTGCCAATTTTATGTCAAGAACAAGGTAGGTGGAAAAAAAATGTGTGGAAATGATAAGGCTTAGATGGACCTTAATGTCATGAGGAAGGCATGGGAAAATGAGATGACTTGCCCCCAAGTATAAAATTCCACATAGACAATTTATTTTACACATGATGCCTATTTGCCAGGTTTTGATCATGGTACTTATCTAGGGTACTTGTTTGCCAGGTTTTCACCATTGGATAAAATTTTTATCTTTACTATTTTCTTGACTTTTTGATTTTTTTAGTGTCACCAAGATGCCTATTTGCCAAGTTTTCATCAGGGTGATGATTTTTTGATTTTTGATTTTTTTTGGTGTGTTTTTGATATTGTGGATAGCTTGGATGCTTTAGATGACCATTGACTATTCTGAATCCACTAACGGTGCTGATGTAGAGACTGGTGCCATGATATGCCAATAATGACCTTGCTGAAGGAGTTGTCTTGTCAGGATCGTAGCACTTGTATACAATTGATCGATGTCATTGTGATCCTTTCTGATACTAGAGTTGGCCTTATCAAAATACGCACATCGCAATAGAGTGCCATGAGATTCCTTGTGGTAAAGAGTTTCTGCCATGATGTGACGGATTTGTGACGTAGGATTTTTGGATTTTAGGCGAGATGTAGGATTACGACAGATGATGGTAGATGTGGAAAAGTTGTTTGGACATTTGGATGAATCACCTTTTATTCTCCAAACTTGGTATGGTGTATGATGGATTTTGGAGGGATGGTGTTTGGAACCAACACTCTTAGATGCCTTGTTTGATGACCATTTTGAAGGAGGTGGACATGTGTTATATGTGGGAGTCCTCTTGTCTTGTGGCTCCACATCATGATTGACTTTTTTATTTGACTTGGTGTCTTTGTTTGATCCATCTTTCTTTGGGATCCATTTTAATTTCAATTGTCCACTTGTCCTTTTTTTTGATTCAATGGCCTTTGACATTTGATTTTGATCTTTTGACTTGTAAGAGTTTTATTTTTGTTGGTTCCAAAGGGAAGGTTTATTTATGATGGAATGATGGCTCATGGTGTGGGTGGATGGGGTGTTGGTAGCAATCTTATGACAAGGATTTCTCATGGATTCCATTTTGACATTTGTATCTAACAAAGTTGCCCCTAGTATCGAGGAGGTACCACTGACATTGTTTGATTTGCTATATGAGAAATAGCCAAGACCTTGATGTCTGCAATTTTCTTGAAGTTGTATTGGTTCTAGAATGCCTTGCTTGTGTATGCCTAGTCTTTTGCCTCGATATTGCATGCTTTGAAAGATTATGTTTGTGATGGGGTATTTATTGTTTTGAAAGCAAGATGCTAACCCATCATGATGTCTATGGACACTGTCACTTGTAATATTTTCATTTGCAAGAAATCCTGCTCTGACAAAGATAGATGACCCTAGTTGATAAAGTGTCTTAGTTTCATTTTCATGTTGGACATATTCCTGACTGATATCTTTGGTCTAATCATGTGACATGTCAGGTTCAGATGATTTTGTTGGTGCTTCCAAGGCACTCTTGAAGCCATCATTATGTTTAGTGTCATAGAGTCCCACGATTTTAGCTATAACTTGATCATATGCAAGCATGTCCCTAGTGGAAGATTCTTGTTTTAGAGGAATATCATCTATGTGTCCCATGAAGGCAAGTGTCTCATTGTGGGAAGTGTCAATAGTCGAGGCCTTTATAGGGTCGGAAAATGTTTGATCATGAATGGCATAAAGGTCAAGGAGTGGATTGTTTTGGACTTATTGGTCAACAATAGGGTCTTGGTCAAAGATGGGGTTGTCGTAGATGATATAATCAGAAATAGAATTTTCATTAAGGATAGGTGTGTTTTGGATGTCATGATTATTTTGAAGGACATCTTGAATGGACTTTGAGGTAGGGTCATGGGATGGACTACCTTGTTCTTGACATGAGGGTGACATTATAAGGTCATGCTTTGGACTTTCATTTTGACATGTATCCTGAAGTTTATTAAATGGGATTTGACTTTGGACTATGATAGAATTTCCATGACTAGATGTGGCTTGTGAGGGGGTGACTTGAAAATGATTAATAGATGAAGGACTAGGATAGGACATGGATACTTGGACTGGACTAGTATGTGAAGGACTAGGATATGACATGGGGACTTGGACTGGACTAGCATGTGAGGGACAAGGATAGGACATGGAGTCTTGGACTGGATTAATTATTGAATGACAAGGATATGACGTGGAGACTTGGACCAGATTAATATGGTATGATGTGGGGACTTGACATGAGTTGGTAGATGGTTGATAAGGGATGTAGATTTGGATGGGATTAATAGGTGAAGGACTAGCATATGATGTGGAGACATGGAATGGATTAGTTCATAGTTGGCTTCCCTTGTCAAGGTTAGGATAAGGGTGATAAGTGGACATTTGTTGTGAATTAATGGCAGGATTTGTGTCAAGTGACTGTTGATTGTGAGGGTAGATAGATGGATGTGGCAAAGTATTTATGTCAAATCCTTGTGGTAAATTAGCCCCTTGGTCTAAAAGTGTAGACACGTCAAATTGACATAATGCATCCATTCGACAAATAAATCAAGTTTATTTATCAATCTCCTAAAGTCATCAGTTTAAATCAAATAAATCAAACTTGATCCTATCATCATCTCTTTGATTAAATAAATCAATCATTTATTTAATTAAATCTCAGATCATCATTCATCTCCCTTTGATTTGATTTAAATCCCTAAATCAAGTCAAATTGGTCAAATTGGCCTAATCATCATCTTAGCTAATTAATCCCGATCTAATGCTAATCTCACCCTTGCATTCTCTAGATTTAGCCACTTGCACATATAAATCAATTTATTGATTTATTAAATCCAAGATTTTCCATCAACATGGCATTTATGGGGAATATTCCCTCAATTTTGAATTCAAAGGCAAGTTGATTTGTCCCTCCAACATTGCATTTATTGTTCATTTTCTTGTCCCCCACTTAGCATTTACTCTCAAATTTGAATTCAAATTCTCCCTCTCATGGGCACTCTTCCCAAATCTTACACAACCATTGGCCTATCATCACTTGACAAGTGGCCTTATCTTATTGGCTTGATCTTTGTCCCACATTGGTCCATTTTCAACACTTAGCATTTTGAAAATCTTTAAATAGAAGCTTCAACATTGAACAAATCCTTCACAATCTTTATGCAAAGTCACTCTCTTGGTTTGAGAACTGATTTTGCTCATCATCACTCCACCATCTTCATAGCATTTTCATCTTAAGATTTGATCAAGGATTGGGAAAGGGTCACTAGCACATGTGACACCAATCCACTATGGGATAGAATTTGACTCTTATTTTTCTCATGCTTTCACTTAGATTATGTTGATAACTTACTTTGTTTGCATAGATAACATGAGCAATTATTTCATAGGGATTCTATATCTGATTTTCTTGATTTAACTAACAATACTCATGCTTGTTTGTTTTTTGAGCAAAATGCAGATTTAGGGTCTACAAAATGGCGCTAGAGGGAGGGTTGTCATGTTTTGGATACCCGAATGTCATTTGATATGATTATGAGAGTCATTGATATGCTAATATTCTTCTCTTTTCTTCCATGTTATTTGCTTTTCACTATTTGAGAAACAGAACGTTGGTGAACTAATTCTGGCTCATAACTATTCTAACATTACTCTATTTTTTATGGATCTGTCTTACATTTACTTCTTTTCTTTTAAAGGTAAATGCCAAGTTTGACTTTCAAAGTAATCTACCCCTCTAGATGCATAATATTTATGGACATCTTGCCATCTTATTTGGCAAATCTATTTTATAATGCTGAACGTAGAGTGACAGAAACAAGATTTTTGTGTGTGCTTTATTAATTGGATTGTTGGTGAACGCAAGTTCAAAGTCTTCGCCAAGGATATAATGGTCATTATTTTATTCTATCTAACGTTGCTTATGGATGGCTTAGATAGATTCTCAAAAATTAATATACTTTGAATGTCTATCTGTCACATCATTATTACATTGTGCTTAAATCTGCATACTCGCGTCAACAATCATACATCTTGCATTAGTAACAAATGAGACTTGTTCTGAACTTTTATCTGCATTAATAAGGAGGTTTTCTAACTCTGCTGTGTCCACTAAGGCATGATTTAGGCTGTATTTTGAAAGTTTAAAAGCAACATTGAAACCTCTGTGGTCTTGTATTTAGGAACGCTACAAAAACTCTGCTTGTCTCCATTCATTATTTGAAAAGCACATTCCTTTAAAACATTTTGAGCAGTCCATTTGCCGCGCTCAAGCCTCTTATGCTTGACTGAAAGGTGGCATTTTCCTTTTAATGATTTATTGTCTAGACTGAGCAATTTGAATTCCACAGGTTTGATAGGATAGAAATTAAGTTCTCCAGTCTGCCCGCACTTCCACCAAGATTGTGTAGCTGTGAAAGTGGGATTGTGTCTCCTATAAGTCAAAGCACACTCTAAGTATTCGGTGACAAGTCTTCCTGTTAGGAAGGTAGTGTAGAAGAGTAATAAATATAGGTGTGTTCAATCTTTAAGGCATCTTCCCCATAAGAAATCTATGGCATAGCTTGTACGCATACCAAATACTGTTGCTGAGAAGACTTTAAATGCTTTTCAACTTCCATTTTAAGCATTTCTTATTTAGCCTTTATGGTTGCTGGCTTTTCACCTACCATCTGAAGTTACTTTGAAAGCATTCCCTTGATGACATCTTGTGTAGGCTTAATGTTTCTACCAGTGCTAACCTGATTATAAGAGAAGCGAGTACCTTTTGACCAGCATTGCATCTTCCTCGCATTTCCATCTCAGCATCACCACTTTGCATCACAACCCGATAATTACAAAGATCGTATGCCTATACCTTCAAATTTTCTCCCACAATAGACATTACCAGCATTGCCTCCATAAGCAAACCTATTATGCAATAGACAATTTTTGGTCTTTTGAAGAGCGTGGCCTTTTGAAGGTCCCCCAAAAGCTTTCTGTAGTCCTTGGAGATCTCTGAGACCTCGTAGTCTTCAAGAAGTCCTATCATGAACAAGTCTAAGTACTTCCATGCTGAGCCAAGATGGTATATAATGAATGCATTCGTTACATCTTGACCTTTAAAATTTAGCAGAGGCAGATCTCCTCCAGGATGAGTGTTCACCCATTTTGTTACATCGTAGACTTTGCCCTGTGTTGATTCTTGACCACTTGCTATGGAATTTTTCACTTGAACTATCTGCCATGACGACCTTTTAGTAGCCTGAGATCTAAGTTTTGCATTATTCATTTGAAATGGTATAAATATTATTATGCAAGAGGTAAAATAAGCCAGGTTTACTTGACAACGGTTATGTGGTACAGTTGTAGATAGGTCAAGTGGCGTGTATACTCCTTTCTCATTCTGCGTAGTCAAGAAATTAACAGTCGGTCCTTCTGGTCTCTAACTGACAGGTGCGGCACATGGTAGGTGGTTTGAACTGCCATTGATCTCTGACTCTTGTTTGTTGATTGACAGGTGAGGTACTGCCATAGCCAACCACTGTATGACAGGTAGAAATATAACACAGCAACCAAAACTCCATCAAAGAATGCTCATAGGATCGATTACTGTGCTTGATCTTTGTTTATATTTAAAAGCTTGAAACCTTTGTTGGAAAAAACCATGAGAGGGCGCATGCTATCTGCTAACCACTGACCTTTGGAATAAGTTGCTTATTAGATGTGGTGAAAAATATTGTACAACTTGCAAGATATTTCAACATACAGAATTTATAAATATTTCTTGAGGCCTTTGCTTTTGATTTGATTTGCGTGATCTTCATCGAAACCAAGAAAACATTTGCATTTATTGGTGTTGTTTGTCAAAGTTTTTCTAGTCGTTGCTTTCATTGCTGGTCAAAATTTGATCATTACTTCCATTTTCATTGCTGGTATAAATTTGATCATTACTTCCATTTTGTGCTTTCATGCTTTTAAGAGAAATTTGATTTCATCTTTATGTTTTCAAAATGTTGAAGTCTGACAAGACTCCAACTACTGCATTCAACCCTCTGCCATATGTTTTGTGAAACTACTTTGATAGAATGGCTCAAACAAGGAGTATTACTATTGATATGAAGCTTTGAATGACGTGCTGTCCTTTTTAATCATTCCAATGTTGTGCTGTGTTGTCCTTTATGTTCAATATTCTCAGTCATTCCATTAGGCGCACCCTACTTTGGAGTTTAAGGGCAGTCACACTTTAGGAGAGATTCAGAACCATTTATGACTGCTTTGTGTCAGCATCTAGGACTCTTTGCTATGGAATTCTAGAACAAAGCTCATCTTAGATTCTTTGGTAGAGTAATTCTATGTTCGGGGTCTACCTTTGAATTAATTAAACAAGATTTTTTTTGCAAAGAGAGGCATATGGGGTGAATGTTTTGAAAGGCTAAGTGAAGAGGAGTTGAAATCTTGCTTATAACTATTGTAAATCTTTATCTAATCGCAAACTGGGACTCTAATTAAAAGCTTCATTTTATTGGATTGAAATCATTAATGTTTTCATTTCATTGTTTGAAGTTGATGATTAAAATGATTTTAATTTAATAATGATCATCACACAATTATCTTTTTCCTTGAATAGGTACAAAAGCAAACGAAGGACAACAAAGGTACAACGTAAAAACAAAGGAAAGCAAGGAGAAGGCTAGCAAAGGAAAATGAAAGGAGGATATGTTGAAAAACCAAAGTGTTTTTAAACTCTTTAAGTGTTTGTTCAATGCTTCTTTACGAAATTGTTACCTTTTCGCTCCTAGGACACTAATTTTTGTTTGGGTCTAAAAAGAACAATTTGATTTTTTCCATTTGCAAAAGGTTAAAATTCAAGCTTAGACACTTACTAGATTTCGTTTTGGGCTAAAAATTGGACAAGCAATCTTCATGTTTCATTTGGTGCTTAAAACGAATCACACAATTGCTTTGAAGGCTATAAAACAAACAAGTGCTTGAATTGTGTGATTTTGTCTTTTGAGTGCATATCCTCTCCCCTTGCGCTTCATGTGATCTAGGGTGCAAGAGAAACACTCAAAATACATTTTATTGCTTTGAAACACTTCGATTTGGGCTTAAAAATTGAACATCTTGTGCGAGTGTGAGTAGGGGCATTTTCAGGTACATTCTCTTTCTTTGTGCCATCAAAGATTGATCGAGTTACGGATTGTGTCTTTGCTTGTTTTTGTTTATCTTAGAGGGCCTGCCTTGGGGAAAAAGTACTCACCCAAGGGAACAACTCAACCGGTAACACTCTAAAGCCAAGAGTATTTTCAGCCGAGATATAAATGTGGGTATTGGTTAAATGCCATTATCACGCGGTTGGCTCTGACAAGATGGATCTAAAAGGGGACTCTTGTCATATGGGTCAATCTCCATGAATGGAAAGTCCTTACTAGAACTCATGTACTAGAATTTTCCAAAATCCTTAATCTATTTGTTGGTGCAAGAATGGTCATTCTGAAGCTACCCCACACTTTTACGGTCTTTTGTAGAAATGGAAAACATGCCATGGGAGTTTCATGGGTGTTGATGCTTGGCTACCCTGTATAAGTGAGTGTCGTGGAGGGGAGCCAGTAGGGTCAAGCATCTAACCATTCATTGAAGATAGGTGTAGCTAGACTTGTCCAAGTGGGGATTCAACAAATATTGTCTTACACATCCATAGGGCTTGTACTTGTCTTGGTTTGAAAACACAGTGTTGTATTCGAAAACATTTGCAAAACAACATTCAACATCATCATTAGAATTTCAAACCCCTCAGTTAGAGCAAATACCTTTGACAAAGCCCAAGAACTATTGCTTACCCTTGGGATTATGTCCTTAGAGGTTCCTAAGTAATTGGTTTACATCTTAATTTGCTCTTACAAAGGTCAACATTAGGCAACCCTTGTCCTAATTTTTGGAACTTCCACATAGCACTTTGTGGGACAAAAAGAAGTTGTGACATTGGACATTTAGTTTGAAACCTAATCAAGAAGTTTGTTTGTTGTAAAAAGAACTCATTAAGCAAAAGATAAAAAATTGGACCCCACACATGTGCTTGATATCTTTTGGTCATATTGGTCTTTTGATTGCTCTTAGAGAAAAGTGTGTTCTTCAATACCTTGGCCTAGTAAACAAAGTCTCTCTAAGTCTCTTAGGATCAAATCAAACACTTCATCCATCCAAACACTTATCAAAATCCATCCCACCAAACAACTTTAGAACTTTGGAAATGTCATTCTAGACTTGGGTAAATCATCCTCAAAACCAAATCAAATTCAATTGCTTAGTTAAGTGTGTTTGGATGAATCCTTCCTCACACACTTAATTAAATTACAACTTTCTTGAAAAACGTTTATCCTAAAGATCACATCCAACATTTTAGGGTTTACGAGTTCATCATCCAAATCAAACCAATCAAAAATCAAGCCCTAAGTCTAGCATTGATCCAAAGTCCTAAACATTCATCATCCATATCATTTACACCTTTCATCCTCCATCTAGTCATTGGTCCTAAGAACCCTAGAGTTCAATTTTGCGACAAGGTCAAAACACAAGAAGAACATGGAATACAAACTTGATCCATACATCTTGAGTAATCCAAATTAGTTGAATCTTCAAAGCCTTGCAATGCCTATCAATTATCAAAGTCCATGCATAGGATCATTTCCTTCGACAAATGTCAATGGTACAACAAGTGTGAGTATGCCCAAGTCAAAGTTTGGAACACATTTCCCAATGATAGATCTAAGTCCAAACCTATAAATCCACCAACCAAACAATCAATGCATGAGCCTTGAAACGAACAATGTCATTCCACCAAATCCCTACAAACCAAATGTGGATGTACCAAGTGCAAGTTTTCAAAACATGAATCCTAACTTGGAAAACTTTGGAAAAATGATTCCCAATACCAACAATGTTCATCCTATCATGCCAAATCTAAACATCATCCCAAATCAAAACATTATCCAAAGTCAATTTTCCCATAATCCTAATCAAAAACCGCAAGTAGGCATCCCAAATCCGCTTAAACAAAAGCCAAATGAACTATCTCAAGTGAGTCAAGATCAAAATCAAAAACAAATTTGGCGAGATCAAATTGCGGAACTTTCCAAAATAGTTGAGGCATTGCGCCAAGGAAATCTCTGCCACCATTACCTACATCATTCCTTGGTTTAGGGCTTTCCCCTTTACCTAACACCAATCACACCATCTAAATCAATCCACCTAACATCAATCAAACCATCATGACAAATCCTTTGAATATACCATCGACATCACACTAATGGATGGTATCTAATCAAACAACAATGTTGATCCCAACCAATCAAAATACGGTATCCCAAGGACCTATCACCTTGGTCATTCCAACCATCACTATCCCTTCAATCATTCCAACCACCACTATCATGCCCATCACATCTCAAACACTCACTATCGCTCCAAATGTATCTCAATCACTTGTCACTGCATCCAACACGATTCCAAATACACCACCACTACTGCCAAAACCAAGTGCAATAAGTCAATATCATAGCATCGCACTTAAAGCACATCAAGCCTACCACCAAGGGCTTCAACAATCTCAAGCTACCCAACCAACACAAAAGATGACAACTATTGAAAATAAGGATCAAGATCAATCCATCACTGAGCACACGTTTACTTCATCCAATGATCAAATTGACATATGTCAAGAGTCATTTTTGAATCACGATCAAAATCAACCAACAAAACTTGACAATGAGCCAATTCAAGAAATATCAGCATCACTTGACTCTATGGTCGAGGACATTCACAATCTCTACACCACAATTGTCGAAAACAATGATCAAAACCTCTCCATCGAGGAACACATTTGAGGATGTATCTACACAATCTGATGATCAACTTGCTATACATCAAGAGCCACTCTTTAGTGATCTATTTCAAGGAGTGTTAGGATTATTTGATCCTATTGACATAATGCATGATCCATCGACCTATGATCATGTTGAAAATGTTTCTACATTGCCTTATGAGGTAGAGGACATATCTCAAGAATATATTCCAAAGCATGATCAAAATCTTTCACCAAGGTCTAGCAATGGTCATTTCCAAAACATGTTGATCCCCTTTGACCTCATGGTTATAGATGTTGAAGGAACCTTGAACTTGACCATGCCTAATGTCGACATCCAAAAGTCCTTTGTAAGAAATCCATCCTTTGAAGCTGCCCCATGTCAAGAACTTGATCCAAAGCATGTCGAAAGCAACTCGAAATTAATCAAGATCAAGAATTTGTATCTTCAAGATACTACAATAATCTAATGAACACTCTCTTATCCATGCAAGATGATCATAACCATGTAGCACATACTCCTCCATCTACCCATGAGATGCTTTCTATAGATGGGCACATAGATGATCTTCATCTAGAACAAGATTTTGTTACACAAAAAGAGCAGATTCTTAACTCCTACAATCAAACGGAGTTGTCAACATCAAGATCAAATATGTTCCAAACTCAGATTGAGGACATCATGAATAAAGATATCCATCATTATCCGCCCAAGGAAACAAGTCAGATAGAACATCCAGAGTTAGCAGAGCAGCAAATTGAAACAATGTCATCTACAGTGGTCATTTGTCAGAGCATGTTTATTGAACAAGATACCTCAAAACAAGCAGAATCAAGGAATGAAGGTGATACTATCACCATACTAGGGGCAACTTCGTCTCAAGCAAACGTCAACATAGGGAGCACGAAGAATCTTTATGGTGAAACCATTGCCAATGCTACAACTAGTCACGTCACGAATCTTCATCCACCCATCACCCCATCCATGAATTGGGACCAATGTCAAAAGAAATATTTGAATCAAAGCACAAAGAATGTTATCAAATCAAGAGAAGCTAAGAAGCATAATGAACAAATCAAATATGCATGGATACCAAAGCATACAAAGAAAGATCATCCCTATCAGACTCCATCAGTCAAAGAAACTATGGGGAAAAATAAAAGAGGGAAAAGTATCCATCAAGAATGTCTGCAAAAGTAAAAGAAGGATTTTCAAGCGACGTACAAAGTGTATCAAGCAGTTGGTCCTAATTCCACGCACACTTCCATATCCACCCATCATTGCTCATCTTCCCAAGTTTGGAGAGTCAAAGGTTCCAAACTGTCAACCAATCCATCTCTTATTCCTAAGCGCACTCCGTCCACGCCTCCACGCATGATATCCAATTCTTACATTGATCATGTATTGGCACCGACCCTTCATCATAAGGATACTGAAGGCACTTTATTACGATGTGCACACCAAGACAAAGTTAACTCCAGTATCGACAAAGCAGATCATGAATCTCAAAAGTTATATTCAAGTGCACATATCTTAGTGAAACAACTTCTTCAGGCAGGATATCGGTGGCACATTTTGACAAAGGCACCTACATCAGCAACACCTTGTGGTTTAGCATGAGCTTTAAATGTTTCACAGAAAAAATACAAAAAAATCAAAAAATATGAAAATCCAAAAAAATTAGAAAAAAGATTGAAAACAGTAAAGAGAAAAATCATCCTCTAGTGAAAACTGCATGGGCAGCACTTTGGGCAAGACCATGATGAAAACTTGGCAAACAGGCGTCATGTGTAGAATCAAACATCTACGTGCGCCACTTCAGGTGAAAGCATCTCATCCCATCTGTAATAAATCCACCATCCATCCATCTCAGCCATAATAAATCCATTCATCCTTGAATCATTTATCCAATCCATTTTCATCCATCTACATCCATCATCTAAGTTATCTTGATCTTGAAAAATTTTGGGGCACGCTTTACACTTGCTTATAGTAAAAATCTTGACATGGGCCATTTTCATTAATCTTATCCTATGCAGCATTATCTGAGCTATGAAGCATTATGAGCATTCTTTATCTGAACACCTTATCTTATCGCAAGATAATCCTTGGCATCCTTTGTGTATCCATCCATCCATACACTTATCCAAGAATCTACCCATCGCACTCCATACATTGCTAGACATTGGGGGCAGATATGTACATCTTGCTTCAAGAATAAATCTTGGTCTATATCCTCCAGCTTATGTGGCGATCCGAACATTGGAAAACATGAAATCAAATTAGTCAAAGCATTTGTGAGCAAAAATCTGAGTCACTAGCCCATGGCATATTTTGACAAACAAACATCACTTATCAAGCTCCATCTTCAATCGAACATCAATCCAAACAATCGATATCAGTCACATCTAGGTTGCACTTCAAACGTCAACATCACATCATCCAAAACATCTTTTGTTCCAAAATCAAGCTTCATCAATCCTTATTGATCAAATCATCATCATCAATCCATCATCATCTTGGGATATCCTTCCCGATCATTGTGTTGCTTAACACTATCCTTGCATTGTTGTGCATCCTCAATAATGTTATCATCACCAATCTTGATCAATCAATCCTTGCATCGTTGCGCATCCTCAACAATGTTATCGTCATCAATCCCGATCAATCAATCCTTGCATTGTTGTGCATCCTCAACAATGTTATCATCATCATCAATCCATCGATTCGATCAATCAACCTTAGCTTGGTTTTAATCAAAAATCCCAAACAAAGTACTGATATCATCATTCATATCCATATCCAAATCATCAAAATTGTGCGAAAATCCAAAAACATCCAAAACATCAAAAAATCCAAAAACAAGTCAAAAATAAAAAAAACATCAAAAACATTGGAATCCGAACTACGTCGTCTCTGAGCTTAAACGTAGGCAAGGATAATATTTGATCAGCCCCTGAGACATCAAAATCCAAAAACATTCAAAAAACATCAAAATCCAAAAACATTTGAAAAATGCAAAATCCAAAAACATCACAAAACTCAAAAATCAAAACAGCCTCAAAACATTTCAAAATGTCAAAAACATCCAAATATTTGAAAAAATCCATCCTTCTCATCTCGCTTGCACTCAAAATAATCAATCATCCATAATAAACTAATCATCATCTTCATCCTTTGACAACGCAAATAGAAACAATCATAGCAGGCAACAAAATCAAGCTTCAATCGTAAAATCAAAATTGAAACAACGAACCATTTCAACACAAGATCAAACTCTTGATCAGTCGCAAACATGTCAGTCAACCTTATATCAACAGCCTATCAATCAACTTATCAAACCATCATCATCCTATACAATGCATGTCCTAGGATATATCGTTCTGACAATGGGCATCATTTTGGATATCTCTTTGGATTCTTATCCTATCAAAACACATCCCTTTGGATGAAGGTATGAAGAACATTGACTTGTTTGTGTACTTGATCTTTTCTTTTGATTTATCTTATTGCGCTCATTCCAAGGACCTCTCGATAATATCCGAACGAAGGATTTAGAGAGATAGGAATGGGGCAATGATCATTATCTTTTGTATGCTGTGCTTTTGGATATTCTTGTAAAATAACTTGGTGAATACTTGCTTTGTTAGGTACTCCCTAGCAAGGTTTCTGTATGTCAAGTGTGAACAAGAATACTCCTATCTACTTGTTGAGTCAAAGTCCATCACACTAGGTACAACACCATCCTATTTCTTGATACCTTGATGCATCGTACCTATGTGTGTTATCAAACATAAAGTAAGTGACCCTTTGAAAATCCCAATCCTTGATAAGCAAATCATCATCATTTATCATCATCATAATTTATCATCATCATCATCTATCATCATCATCTCTAATAAAGTCTCGACCAATCATGGACTTGTTGGATCCTCTTGTCATCATCTCATTTCCGTACTAACATAATATCGCCAATGCATCCATCATGCATCCATCATACATCCATCCATCTTGCATCCATCATGCATCCATCCTACATCCATAAAACTATCAGCATACCACATATCATCCATATCATACATAATAGGAAACATCGATCATTTCACATGCATTGCATAATATCATATGATCTGTTAGTCTAAGCATCTCATAAATCATCCATTGCATAATCATCATTATAATCATATCAATCTCATCTCATCATCATCATATCATATTTAAGTTGTTTAGGATAATATAGATTTGTTATTCTAAGCATCTTGAAATCATCTCATTTGCATCATCGTCCATAACCATCCATTTTGAACCTCTTTATCAGATGGACGCCCTCAAATCGGTCTTTCACTTGGTCTCGAGGGCAATGTACCAAGTCTTCTTCTTTCATTTGGGGCATCCAAAAATCAGAATTTTTTTTGATTTTGATCATGGCAGAAGTTTATTCTTTGAACCAGCATAACAAGTACATTGCTTCAAGAGGGAAAAATGTAGACATGTCAAATTGACATAATGCATCCATTCGACAAATAAATCAAGTTTATTTATCAATCTCCTAAAGTCATCAGTTTAAATCAAATAAATCAAACTTGATCCTATCATCATCTCTTTGATTAAATAAATCAATCATTTATTTAATTAAATCTCAGATCATCATTCATCTCCCTTTGATTTGATTTAAATCCCTAAATCAAGTCAAATTGGTCAAATCAGCCTAATCATCATTAATTTAATCTAATCCTGATCTAATGCTAATCTCACCCACTTGCATTCTCTAGATTTAGCAACTTGCACATATAAATCAACTTATTGATTTATTAAATCCAAGATTTTCCATCAACATGGCATTTATGGGGAATATTCCCTCAATTTTGAATTCAAAGGCAAGTTGATTTGTCCCTCCAACATTGCATTTATTGTTCATTTTCTTGTCCCCCACTTAGAATTTACTCTCAAATTTGAATTCAAATTCTCCCTCTCATGGGCACTCTTCCCAAATCTTGCACAACCATTGGCCTATCATCACTTGACAAGTGGCCTTATCTTATTGGCTTGATCTTTGTCCCACATTGGTCCATTTTCAACACTTAGCATTTTGAAAATCTTTAAATAGAAGCTTCAACATTGAGCAAATCCTTCACAATCTTTATGCAAAGTCACTCTCTTGGTTTGAGAACTGATTTTTCTCATCATCACTCCACCATCTTCATAGCATTTTCATCTTAAGCTTTGATCAAGGATTGGGAAAGGGTCACTAGCACATGTGACACCAATCCACTATGGGATAGAATTTGACTCTTATTTTTCTCATGCTTTCACTTAGCTTATGTTGATAACTTACTTTGTTTGCATAGATAACATGAGCAATTATTTCATAGGGATTCTATATCTGATTTGCTTGATTTAACTCACAATACTCATGCTTGTTTGTTTTTTGAGAAAAATGCAGATTTAGGGTTTACAAAAAGCATGGCTAGATACCTTTGAGGGTCACGTAAGATTGAGTTTTGTACAAAGGAGACTATATTAGGATTTTGCGCTGCAACTTCTAAGTCTTCAACATATGCTCGTCCATTTTGGTCTCTTTTTATTAATGGCTCAAAAATGTTTTGTGATGAAGATGGCATGTTCATGTTGTGAAATGGGTCAGAAAATGTCCAATGTTTGTTCATGTCATAAGTGTTATTGTCGATGTTGGGATTAGAATCTTGTCCAAAGTTTGTCATTTGTTGTTGTCTTTGAAGCCTAGTCTCAACCGTAAAAGGGATTTGCTCAAATGAGGACGATGAGAATCACAAGTAAATGCAAGGATGGCACTAGCCTATGTTTTTGTATTTTTCGATAAAGGGTGACAATGCAAGGTGATGACTGAGGAAATGATTGATGACGAGGTTGTCAAAGCCAATATGAGGATTAAGATGATTAATACAAAGTCCAGGTTTAAAATGAGGACTAAGTATGGACAAAATTTGGAGAAAGGTTTGTCTAACCACTCTAAGCTAGACCTATGTGTCAATTTTGATTATCAAAGGACTTACTAAGGGGACTAAATGATGAGGTCAAAATGACGAGTGAGCCTGCCGAACTAGACTATTGAGTTGGAGGTTCTCACAAAAAGACAATGACTGAAAAGAGTAGTAATGACTAAGTCCCAAGATAGGCTAGTTTTGAAAACAAAGGTTTTGCAAGGTGTGGAGGTTTGGCTTAATCCAAAGTTTGCTAAGATGAAACCTAAGGATGATTATGCCACCTAGGGAATGCACCTAAAATTTGGAAATGAATGTAAATGATGGACGTTTTGAGCAATTGCAATTCTGGTTTCTAATAGAGACTGTTTGAAAAATATGTTTGACAGTAGGCGACAATGTGTGGACTTAGATTCTGGTCTAAGACAGTGTTTAAATTTTAGCTAAGCAAATGCATTGTTTCATGTGGGAAAATGTGTTGCAGTGTGTAGATGCATTGCAAATAGAATGTATAGACCAGTTTTGACTGAATTCTTGAAGTTTGACTTAGTTGTTTCTAGATGTTTGACCGTTGTTTGGTTTGTTTTAGTATCCAGAAAACACTTGCAAGCACAATATTTTGATTGTAAGCAAGCACACATGAGACAAGTACAATCATATGGCTAGGCCAGGACAATATTCGATAGATTCCATGTGGGTTTCCCCAACCGCATATCTGTAGCGTGTGAATTCAAAAGCTTGGCTACATGGGCTCCCCCTTATAGTGCACTCTCTTCTCAGGCCAACCAAGCTTCCAACTCCCATGAAACTCCCATGGTGATTTAATCACCTCTACTACAAATTGTGAAAGTGTGGATGCCTTCACACCGACCGGTGCTGCACTAGCAAATAGAGGGTTTTTGGCTTACTACACAAAGGTGTTTAATTCGGGACCCCTGTTTGAGTGGCCATACATGGGGCAAGAGATTAATCACCAATAAGGTGGCACTCCAGCCTGAAGAGGTTAAGCTCAACAGGGTTTAAGGGAGTATAACTTTGTTCGTATGACACATCCGCACTCGTAATCTTAGGTTTTCCTTTAAGATTCACATTTATATACTGGTCAGAGGTAGCTTGGCCTTAACTCTGTTGCTGGTTTGAGTCACGTTGAGGTGATGAAATCCCCAGGCAGGCCCAATTTCTAGAGTTAGTAACTGTTTCTCTTACACCCAAGATTGCCTGAAAGTGCAAGGGGAGAGGATACTCCAATATACCAAATCGTCAGATAAGAACAAATAAAAATGAGTTTGGGTTTTTGATCACCGAGTTTTCACAAGGTGAGAGCATACTCCCCTGTCGTTTTACAAACACATTCAGACATAGAAAACAGAGGTTCGTTTTAATTGCACCAAAAATAAAATGTGAGTTACACTACTAAAAATGCAAGCACATTGTTTTACTATCTAGCCTTTGACAATCGAACCTACAAGACAATCTGTTAGTAGTTGTAGTGTTTGTCTTCAACCCACGAATAGTAACCGCTAATAAGTTGCAAACCTTGATTAGTAACAAAAAAAATAAAAATAAAAATTTAATGATAGTAGAAAATTAAAACAGTGATAACTTTTTCAAAACTTAACAAAATTTTAAATAGTAGATATCTATGGAAAGCTAAGAAATAGACCTTCAAAACCCAGAAAACGTTTTACAAAATCCTACAAAACAAAAGTGTTATAAACAAAAGAAGATTCGGGTTTTAACAGTTAAAACTTAAAAAACTACGATCACTAAAATTGTCATAACTTTCTCAAATCTTAATAAAATTTCAAACCGTTTGAAGTTTTGGAAAGCAGAGACTGAGATCTACAAAACCTAGAAAATGTTTTAAACAATTCTATTTACTTATTTTTTTGTGCTCAAAAGATGGTGATGAGATTTCATATGACTTCTTGGCTATAACCTGTAAAACAATGCAAACAAACAAGAAAACACACAAATTTTCTATGAAACGTCAAGTTCACCAATGTATCAATGGATTTATTTTGAGGATTAGATTCAATCAATAAAGCATATAAATCATAAATGACAATAAACCCAAAGTAATTACAAAACCCAAAGAAAGAACAAAGAACAATTATACCTGAAAACTATCGAGACTTCCATGCTTCACTTTTGTAATAAAATTGTAAGTCCACCAAACTTTGAAGGATGTGATAAATGCCTAATTGCCTATGACTATGACAATATAATTGAGACGCCTATGTCTAAAATATTGCTTAATGCCAAAAAATGAGAGGAAAATGACATTTTATAGAAAATGCCATTTTGAACGGACGAAAGAGATTGACTTTTGACAAAGACCTAAAATCAGTGGACAAGATTTAATTTGACAATCCCTAATCAGGGTTAGGAAAAAATCCTTAAGTGAGCAGTCAAGATGTCATCTAAGAGAATCAAATCGGTAGTGGAGAATAAATGAGGAAATTAATTCAAAAATAAAGATTTTTGACAATCAAGAAGATAAAGACTGACTGATTTGTGAGATTTGAAAAATCAAGAAGATAAGAGTTGGACTGAAGATCAGATTTGGAAAATCAAGAATGTGTCCGATTACTTGATTTTTAGAAGATTAGCTACTATTTTGAATTAAATTAATTCAAAATAATGATTTTGTGAGACAATAAATAATCTTTTTCAGATTATTTACCAAAATGGATTGATAGTTAAGATTCTGATGACATTTTAAATATTTTAATTTATTTAAAATGAGAGGAATATTAATTTTGATAATTAAATAATTAAAGATAATTATTTAATTTAGCAGATAAGATTAATTAATTAAATAAATTAATCAATTTATTTGATTAAGACAATTAGTGACATATTAAATAAATAAATAAAACTTATTTATTTAATAATCAGGAAGAAATATATAACAAAGGGTAATTAAATAAGTTAAGAAATTTATTTAATTAAGGGAAGACTTGGAAAATTAATGACGTATTTAATAAATAAATAAAATTTATTTATTTAATAATCATGAAGAATACAAAGACATGAATTAATTAAACAATTATAAATTATTTAATTAATAGTCAAATGTGGACCAAGGACATAATTAAATGTATTAATTATGCTAGGACGGAAGTGGTAAAAATGAAGCCTATATGCCTAGGTCATTTTTTAGTGTCTACAGTTTTCACCTACACATCTGTCATCTTCTATTGGTTGCAATGTTTGATCGATCTCCTGATGCTCATCCATGATATCACCATTGTCTTCACACCTCTTCCCCTGCATAGTATCAATAAATTTATTCACTAGATCAAAGGTACATTGTTTTGATGACTTTGGCCAATAAAATAATTTAGGCTCTCATTCTCCACCAAAGTACATCTTCCGCACAGCACTGCAGTCTTGTACAATATGCTTTTCAGTTGGATCAGTATTGATAAACTCTGGCTGGACTGGTTTTATCTTGAAATTGCCAAGATCCACATCACAAAAATAATTGATTTGATCTTGAGGTACACAATCAACGACCTGGTTCATCCTTGGCTCCTTATACAACTTGACTTCTTAACCATTCACTCGAATAGTTGCATAAGACAAATCAAACTGGATGTTTCCCCCAACTGCTGCTATCCACTATCTTGATAAAAGCATCCCAAACTGAGGAGGGGTATCAATTACTATTATATCTATATTATAAGCCACCTGTGGATAAGTAGCCAATTTGACTTCAACATCTCTCATGATACCTACCATAGGAACAAGTCTGTTATCCATTGCATAACACCTTCCTCCATTAGTATCAACCCACATGCCAAGCTGCTTCATTACTCCCACTGGCATAATATTTATGGTAGCGCCAGAATCTATCATGCAATTCCTTAACAATTTGTTATTTATGAATAATGTAGTGAAAAAAGGATCAACTTGTGGGGGATTCACTAATGCATTATTAAGGCACACCTCTGGAATATTCACTTTCTCTTGCTTATTAATAGTTTGAGTGGCCATCTTGCTTTCAGAATTACCATTTGTTATCAATTGAACTGCACTATCCCTATATTCCTTAATTTTCATCATCTCAAGTAGTTGCATAGACATTTTTACCTGAGATAAAGCCGGAGTGAAGTCAAAAGAAGAACCCTCAGCCCTAATTATTTTATTTTGTTCTGATGTTTCTCCTTTTTTCTCTTCCTTTTCACTTTTATTTGGTTGATCGGTCTTTTGCATTTTTTTATGCAATTCCTTTACTTCCTCCCTTTGGACAGGCTTCTATTTGCTTTTACCATTTTGTTTGTTTTATCTTTTCTTCAAAAATCCTTGTGTAGGATTTTGATTCCTCATAAAGATTCCCCTAGGGACACCTTCCTTCTCATTCACTATCCTATTACTAAACCAGTACTTACTCTTTGCCTCTTCAACTGCACCAATAGTTAGTCTCTCTATTTCCTCTTTAGTAAGTTTCTTCATACTGCATTGAGTAGGTATTTCAACAGAATGTGGCTCTATATATTCTTCTTCAGAGTCAGAAAGAATTTGTTGTTTAGCCATATGGACATTGTATTTTTGATTTGAAACATCATATTCATAGCCTTCATCCTTTGAAGATGAGTACCTCTCTTCCACATGGTGAAAAGTGTTTGAAGTCAAATACACTTTGTGATCTTTTCCATTATTTCCCATCAACATTCCTTGCTCTTGCATTCTTTAGGCTACAACACAATAATTTGGGGAATGTGTCTTATCACAAACTTCATAGAAATAATTGTTATTCACCATATAGGTTCCCTTCTTCCTCAATGGATCAGGAGTTTCTTTGCTTCTAGGCTTATCTGTTATAGGTTTTTCATCTTTCTAGTTTGTGCTATAAGGCATGTCATGCAACCTAGGCCTTTCATTCTTGTATGTGTGCTCCTATTTGTATTGATAATTATTGGTTTGTTGGGGAGCCCTATGATTGTCTCTTTTATCAATTATCCTAGCAGCCCTCCTATTGTTTTCAATTGTTAATGTTGTCTTCTAGGCTTTAGCCAAGTCTCTTGGGAACCTATTTCTCAGTTCATACCCTATTTTAGGATTGAACACATTCAAATAAACACTCAAATACACAGAGTCTGGCAGTCTTGATCCAGGAGGTATTTTATTCTGCAGTTTATTGAATCTTCAGTTGACATCATAAATTGATTCATTTTGATCCTTCTGAATCTGCATTAATTCATGAAGAGTAGCATTTGGTGCACTTAGATTCCCATATTGCTCAAGGAATCAGTCCAAGAATCCCTAGAGAGAATTAATAGAGAATGCTGGTAGGCTGTTGAACTAATCCCTAGCTTCTTCAATAAGTGACATCATAAATAGCCTCATGTGTAAATCTTCATATGGCACATCCAAATCTTGGATGAAAGAATTGAAACTCCTTAAATGCTCTTCAGCAGTAACTACATTACTCCTTATAAACTTTGGAATAAGCCCTCTCCAACTTCCATCCATTAGATAAAGGTATAATTGAAACCCTAGCAAGTTGAATTGTCTGATCATTGTTGTGTATTGAGGGGGAGGGTTAGGTGGGTACTGATATTGATACATCAGATTATTATGTTGTGTATGATGATGTGGCACATAATGCTAACCATGAGGCAGCTGAATATTTGTATATTATGAGGGAATATGTGGTGGATGGTTTGGCTGTCTCTATTGATTCCCTATTTGATTGTGAGGAACCATCGATGGATCAGAAGGCCCTGCACTATGATTATCCTACTTATGAGGTGGTACATACCTTGGGAAACCATCTATCTAAACAATAATTTGGGCTTTCTACAATTCAGCTTTTAGTTCTTCTATCTCCTTCTTCTGTAACTTAAACCGTGCTATTACTTCTTCAGGAGTTCAAGATTCACAATTGTCCTGAGGACTTTCATGATCAATAGGTTCATTCTGATTGCCTTCCATTTTTTTATCATATTCATACTAAATTCTGATTCCCTCAGCTTCAAATTTAGCATGCCACTCTACCTGCTTCTGGGGATTGTAAAAAGGATTTTTTTGTTCTTCTGGGGTATAAGGTTCTGCACTTAAATTATCTCTCCATGTATCGTAACGGTCATATGTTTCACCATGTGGTATTGATGATTTGTCTTTATTCGTCATGCACATGTCCTCACTTATCCTTTAACCCTTATCAACCCTATCATCCTTGTGTGTCCACTTACTACTAGCAGGGGCTCCAATATGACCTCCCCTGTATTGAGATCTTCTTCCATTCATATTTGAACAGATGCAATGTTTATGTCAGAGTCACCACTCACTTTTTTCAAAAGTGAGAAAGTATTTGATATTTCTTATTCCCAGCAGAGTCTGTACAAAGTTCTTGACTCTATGATTAAGGCACAGATTCTGAGTTAATTCCTCAGCAGAGTCACCAATTTTTTAGCTCTCAAAAATGTAGGTTTGAACCATGAAAGGTTTCCAAGATTTCACAACGTTTTAGGGTAACAAACAAGGTCAAAATATTTAGACCTTCTACTCTCTAGGTGCTACTAGACCTAGGCGGGTGTACCTATATGAATTGGGTAGACTTGACTTATGATCTTCTCTCTTGTAGTGATTTGTCCATGATGGTAGATGGAAGTGGACAAATGAAATCAAATTTGGTATAGATTGTATACCAATATTCAAAGCTATATCCTAATATGCTCAGTTAACAGATGTAAAGAAAATGAATGAATCTAAATGGTGAAATGCAGAGACTAGTGCCTTATTGGGTATGCAAAGTCAAATGAAATAGAAATGGGCAACCTATTTCCGGAGAACACTCAAATTTTTTGGCATATATTTTGTTTATAACTTGTATAAACATGCAAGACTATGACTACCAAGTTCTTTAATAATCCAGATGAATTTCCCTGATTATTGTGATCAACCAAAAGGATTTAATCTTTTCTTGAAAGAACCAGTCAATTAACCACATAGATACAACAAATGTGTACTGATAAACTGAATATAAACTTGTTATATCAATTTAAACAACCAGAAAGCATCAATCTTGGATACAACTTAGTAATACTTTCAATAAATTCAACAGACAATTGACACTAGAAATGAGCTGCGACATCAACTAATTCTCATTAAAAACTCCATTTTGAAAACATGCATCATGGTCTCTGTTCTGTGGAAAATTTTATCCAACTGTATATTCTCTACCCTATCTACTCTAATCTATCTCATCTGATAATATTTAGAATTGAGAATGAACATTTATACATTGGCATCCGAAGAGACACAACGCTTTGTATTCACTTGTCGGCAACCAACTATATTCGGGTTTTTGTTAATCATCACTGAAACAATCGTCGAGACATCTCGTAGTTATGCCGAAGGAAAATGTATCACCAAAAGTCATCCTTCTGTCCATCACTATAATGTTATGTCGTCTCGTTGACACATTAAGTCTCATCGATAGTTGCCCTTCATCATATGTGTTTCGTTGTGATATTTCGATGTCGGGGAGATGTCCCATAGATCATATTAGTCCTATCGAAAGTTGTCCTTCCATCTTGTGTGTCATTGAAACAATATTGGATCAAGAAGAAGCTTCATAGAACACCTTATTTCTTACAAAAAATCTCCTTAAATTCATATTTTGTCATTGTGAAAATATCTTTCTCTCACCAATGAGACAATATGTCCGTGTGACATTCGGATCGGCAAGACTAGAAGAATTCATTCCAAAAGCTATTGGTATAATTATTTTGCACTTTGTTGGCAAGATTGGGGCCATTCAGTAAGGCATTATTCTAAGACCTTTTAAGTCTGGATGATATAACTCCACATACACCGGTCGCTGAGACATAATGTATTAAGTGAGATCTCACTTCGATGGCTTAACTCCTGCCAATGCGTATCTTTATTGTCGGTTCATAAGACAATTCAAACTCATGAAGACCTCACCGCGAAAACCTTTTGTCATATCGATATGTTTGCGTTATCGCCGGTTGGAAAGACACCATGAATTCGCCAAGACTTTATATCGAATACCTTTTGCTTGGCCAAAGTGTTTTCCTAGACCCTGATAGTTGGTGAGACAAAAAAGGCTCGCTACATAATGACATTACTCTAATGAAATATCCTTCGCCGATATGTGTATCCCTCTACCCCTAGTTGGTGAAATAATAAGATCTCGCCAAGAGCCCACTTCGAAGAAGACTCTCCTGCCGAAAGATACCTACATGTGAACTCCAATCATTGTGACATCAAAAATGTGTTGCCGATAGGAAACACATACATATATTGACAAAAATGTATTATGGGTCGGGGAAACCTTGACAATCTCATGCCGAGATAGATCACAAAGTGAAATACTTAGACCTAGATGGATTTCATGGGACTACATGGCCAAATATGGGGAAAATGTGCTCGTGATAGGAATTATTTGGAAACTTATGGGTATGAAAAATATGTAAAATCATCAAAATTTTACAGTTCTAACACAAGGGATATCAAGAATGAAAAAAAATGTTCTCTCCTTGGCGTCCAAAAATGACTAAGTCAAATATTCACCACTTTTACTTGCAAACTAAATTACATTGTCCCCTTTTCTTTTCTTAGCATGAGATTGGATAGAAAATAAACATTAAACCTCATTTTTTAATTTTCCTCATCAATTTAGGCCCCCAAATATTATTTTTTGATTTGGTTTAAGATTTTAACAATTTTGAAGCTATTTTAACCTTAAGGATTATAATAGGCTAACAATTTTGGTGACCTATACAAAAGTTTTGCTTGCTAAAACTCAAGGACCAGTTGCCTTAAACAATCCATTGGCATAGAAGTCATGAAGAAACTTGAGAACCTACTAAAAATTAGACCTTATATACTATTATAACACTCCAAAACAACATTTGACACCCTCAACCTACCTAAGAAAACTCAAAGCATGATTGAAACTAATTGACTAACTTTGCATCAACACTTAGAGGAATGAAAAGACTTCTAAAACCTATGTGCAACAATACATATTGAATTAAAGAATATAATCCAATACGTACAAAAAATGATCATACCTCAAAAAATAGTTTAAGGTGTATCCCATTGACTAGGATAGGAAGTACCTCTCCATCCATCTTAGACAGCTAAAAGGCATTATGCTATTTGCACTCCACAATGATGAAATGACCACTCCATATGGCATCAAAATTCATGTGTTTCCTAGGCCCGCTCTTAAATTCATCCCATTTGAGCACCATATCTCCTTCCTTGAACACCCTTGGTGTTTCCTTCTTTTCAAAATATTTCTTCACTTGGATTTGATGGAATTCCATTGTTTTCATGGCCTTATTTCTTACTTCTTCAAGCTCCAACAACTGTGCATATCTAACTACCATGGGGTCTTCTTCTTCAAACATCTCAAGCTAATTTACTATGTCAAGTGTTGGGAGCTCAATGGAAAAAGGAAACCTTGCTTCTTTCCCATAAACCAACAAATATGGAGAGTTACCAATGGACCTTTTAGGTATGATTCTATCCACCCATAGGGTAAATTTAACTTAGTATGCCAAATTATTTGGTTATCTTCCATGGTTCTTTTAATGATCTTGATCAAATTCTTGCTAGTGGACTCAACCAAACCATTTCCTTAAGGATAATAATTTGATGAAGTACTCAAGAATATCCCTTGTTTTACATCCCACTCACTAATCCTTATACCAATGAATTCCAAAGCATTGTCTGAAATAATGGAGTTGGGAACTCCAAACCTTGTTACCAGTTCCTCATAGAAATTCAAAACAACACTTTCAGTTGATTCTTAAAGGGTTGTAGCCTCTGTCCACCTTTTGAAATAATCCATAGTAGTCAAAATCCATTTGTGACCGACACTAGATGGAGGATGTATGTCCCCAATAAAGTCAATACCCCACTTTATAAAGGGTTGTTCAACTTGTATGGGCTAGAAAGGAGGAGTTGGCAATCTTTTCTTTCCTACAAACATTATACATTTGACACATTTTCTTGCCCAAGCATGGGAATCTTTGAAGAGGCTTGGCCAATAATACCCAACCCTCATAATTTTCCATGCTATAGTCCTTGGAGAAAAGTGACCACTAGCTGTTCCATCATGAAATTTATGGAGTACTTTGTTAGCTTGATCAACATCTATGCATCTCAATAATACTCCATTATGACCCTTTCTAAAAAGAACATCATTGACAAGTACAAATGGAATGTACTACAATCTAAAATGTCTTCTTTTTTCCTTTTCCAAGCCAACTAGACACTCACCAGTTTGAAGAAAATGTACCGTTTCTTGTGTCCAACTAGTACCCAATGATGGTGCAACAACTTGTGGCTCATCTTTTGTCATGAGGACAACTTCTTTTTGAGTTTCTTCACCATTTTATAGCCCAAGAACTAATTGTTCACATAGTCCCTTACCTCTTACTAGCTTTGTAACTTTGATTTCCACATCATATTCCATCACCTTGGTGATCCACCCAGCCCTTTTGTCACTCAAATATTTACTCAAAAAGAACTATTTAATTCTTGGGTGAGCAACCATCAATTGAATTTTGTTATTAGAAACCAAATGATGAAATATTTTGAGACTTCTAATCACAGCAAGCACATTCTTCTCAACAAAAGAATATTTTTGCTCATAACCAGGCTCTAAGCCTTGACTAAAAAATGCTATTGGATACTCTAAACCATCTTCATTTTCCTATACCAACATAGAAGAGATAGTAACTATGCTAGAAAAAGTGTGAAGGATGAAATGTTTGGTAAAGTTAGGATTTACCAATGTAGGTGTTAACAACAACACTTCTTTGATAGCCTCAAAATTATTTTTCCCTTCTCTTGTCTAGCTGAAACTCATATTCTTCTTCAACATTACAATTAGAGGTCTCAAAAGATTGGCTATATCTGGTATAAACCTTCTCATGAAATTGATTCTACCAAAGAAACTTTGCAGCCCCTTCTTATGGCTAGGAAAAGGTAGAGTAAGAATTCCACTTACGCTTTCTAGATCAATGGTAATTCCATGCCTTGAAACCACATGTCCAAGGAGTTTACCTTTATGGACAACAAAGATGCACTTTTTGGGGTTAAGGGATATGCCATACTCCCAGTACCTGTCAAACACTTTCCTTAAATGAGAGAGATGTTCATCAACATTTTTTGAAAACATAGTTATGTCATCAAGATAAATCAACACCAACTTATAAATTAAACCTTGGAAAGCCATGTCCATTTCCCTTTGGAAAGTTGCACCAAAATTGTACAAACCAAAGGGAATTCTCTTGTAATCCATTGTTCTTCACTTCATGGTGAATACTATATTATACTGATCTTCCTCTTTAACTAGCACTTGATTATACCTAGAATAGCCATCAAGTAAAGATAATCTCTCTGAACCTACAACAACTTGTAGAATTTGTTCCATAGAGGGCAGAAGGTAATGATCTCTGAGTGAGGCCCTATTCAAGTCTCTAAAGTCCACACAAAGTCTTATCTCTCCATTTTTCTTCCTAAAAAGAACAAGGTTGGAAACCCATGAGGTATGTTTGATTGGGAAAATAATATTACCCTCAATCAATTTATTCAATTCGTTTCTTATGAGTGGCTCAAGCTTGGGGTTCAAAGCCCTTTGTTTTTGTCTTACCGGTTTTGCATTTGGCTCAATTTTAATGGTGTGTTGGGAAATATTAGGGTCAAATCCTTTCAAATCAGAATATTCCCAATCAAATATATCATGAAAATCTTGACAATGTGAAACAAATGCTTCTCTATCAATCTGAGAACAAATCTTACCAATCTTAAGAAGCTTACCTTTGAAAATTTCCACCTCTTCATAATGTTCTTCCTCGATATGCATGCTGGTTTTCCACTTTTTAAGCTGATCATATGAACTGAAAATGGACTCTAAGGTGACCAAACCCTTTGGTAACTTGTTTATTTTTAGCTGAATACTCTGATCACCATACTGTTGTTGTAATTTTTCTTGATTTCTAGCTGAAAACTCAACTTCCTCAAGAAAAAAATTGAGCACCTGTTAATCACTTTCAAAGAATTACCAATGGAAATTATTGTTAGGAATAGATGGCCTTACTACTACCTTCACATATTGTTGTACCTTATCCTTTTTAATGTCATTTAATATATCAAATTGGGCACCTATAGTACCCATCCTATTAGCATGCTTGTTTTAACTTCTAAGTATGAACAACAAATTGAAAGCATCAAATTCCTCTATCATATCCCATACCCTATGCTTATATGACTTAAGAACAACATTTTTGGTCACATGCAAGTTTCTTACCTGGTTCACAATCATATCGCTATCACCAAACACTTGTAGACAACTTATTTTTCTCTTCCTTTCCTTTTCCAAACCTTGTAGAAGACCTTCATACTCAATTTTATTATTAGTAAAGCTAAATGAAAAACAAAAAGATGAATAATACTTTTCACCTTGTGGAGATACAATTATAGCACCCCCACCAGCCCCATGTATACTTCTTGAACCATCAAAAAACATCTTCAAACTTTATTTTGTTGTCGTTCATTCTATTGTCCATCACTCTTTTCAATGTTAGGAATGATAGAATATTGCTCATGGATCATGTAAACACCTAAACCTACCTCTTCAAGGTTTTTGTTTGGATCAACTTCAATGTTTTCAACTACCCATTCATCCAAAAGAATATTTGGAATGCTCTCATTTTGGGTACTTGGTTCTTGGACTACAAGATGCTCATCATGGTCAAAACTAGCACAATTAACATTAGCAACACGAGGTACATATGGATCAATGTGGTCTTTTTCTATTGATTCAAATTTAATAGTCACTTTGGTTCCATAGCTTATCCTAAACAACATATGTGACCAATCTGAAGATAAATAGCCACCTATCTTAGTAGTGAAATCCCTTGAAAGACAAAGGGAAAAGTAAGGTGGAAATTCAATTACATAAACATCTTGTGGAATGGAAAAATTGGGACATGCATGCAAACTAAGATTCAAATCCTTAATAACGCCTATAGTATTAATGGCTGTCCCATCGAGTTGAACTACCCCTTTCTCAAGAGGCTAATATCCCAAACCCAACTTATCTATAACTTATTTAGGCATGATGGAACTACTATCCCCTGAATCAATCATGCAGTTATAAACAAAGCTATTTCCTATGATTAATGACACATAAAAAGTTGGTGTCTTGACTTCTTTGCTTGGTTGTTAACTATTGTTTTGATGTATATTAGTGAGTACTTGTTTGTCTTGGTTAGTAGGATGCTCACTTGAAAAACTCAAATTTGATAGAGAAGATTGCAACAAATCCTTTTTCTTGTGATAGACAAAGAGTCCCACATAGAGATGGTAACATTTGATTTCTTCATATGCTCAATGATATTGAAAGGATCAATGTTTACCTTTTGACGAGTCTTGGTAATAGTAGTATCTCCTTGCATGTATGTTGGTTGTGACTAATTCCCAAGCTATTCTTTGGTAATTCCTTGCTGACTTCTTTGAAGTATATGTGGTACATGAAATGTAGATAGACCAAGAACCCCTTTTCCACTCTAGGAGCTTGATAAGGCTCTTTATTTGCTAGTTGTTCCATCTCAACAACTCTCTTTCTACTCCTTGTGTTAGCTGCTATAGAATAATAGTCTTGGTTAGCTCTACAAAACTACTCTCCTTTCCAATGTAGAAGTGTAGTGTCACTTGGAGGAGGTTTTTACTACTGTGAGGGTGTTTCATTAGGTGTGTTTGGCTATGAGATAGACATATTTTGCACCATTAACGCTTGGTTAATAACCCCATTTGAACAAGTGGATTGGTTATGGGGATGATTATAAGGGAAAAACCACTCATAATCTTGAATAAGATTATTTTGGACAGGAACTAACGTTGTAGATGAGATTGGCACATTTGGATTATATGACTAAAAATTCCTTGGTAATTTGCATTATAGGGCAACCTATTTGCTTGACTTGGTTGGCCTTGTGCTTGGTTATGGGATTGGTAAGGCTTGTAGCTTTGAAATTGTTGCTATTTTATGTTAACCAACTCATTCCCAAATGATTGAAGGAGGCCTTTTATCTATTGCATCTCAAAAGATTGGGTTGGGACAATTTTATCTTAAGTAGGAGCAGCTAGAATAAGGGAAATTTATGGAGTTTACATAGGAATTTTTGGATGTATATCAAGGAAAAATGGCATTGGAGGTCTTGGGGCTATTTTTCCAGCCTATAAAAGGTTGTTTTCAGCTCTAATGGCTATCTCATAAGCACCTAGAAGTGTAGTTCCACCCATAGATTGTATCATAACTAATATATCACTATTTAAATACCTCAAATAATACAAAAAAGCATTATCAAGTGAAGGCCTTACCAAAGGTGGGATCCTATCCCAAGAATTTTGAAAAGAGAAATGGAAATCTGTCATATGTTTGTGAGGAGCCCTCTTGATGGTGGCAATTTGCTCCACCAATGACAAGTGATCAAACTTGTATTCAAAGAGCTTACAAAGTGTTTCTCCAAGCTGGTCCAATGTAGTGATTGAGTTAACAACCAATCTCCTAAACCATTCAAGAGATTTTCCCTTGAAAGATGTTGCCAACAATCTAAGAGCTATATTTTCAACAATTATATGATGAACTAAACACAAGTTTTCCATATCCTTGATGTGTTCAATCAGTGTAGTTTGGTTCTCTCCCATGAAGAAAGGAATGTTCTTGAGAGATACTACTGGAATATCATCATGTTGAGCCAAATTCAAAGGGATACCCCCATCAAATGGTGCAAAAGGCTATTGCCTAGGGCCTGCCATTTGTGCAACAAAAATCTACTTTTTACTAAATGTGTAACAACTGTCACATAAGGTGGAGTTGATTGTGTTTTCCTTGATGAAGGAGTTATTTTTATGGTTCTACCTTGTCTCCTTAGTGGAGAAAACTACAAGTACTCAAATGAACTCACACTCCATGTTTGTATCCTTCTCATAAGATGTTACAACACTAGTTTTACTAATTTTCCACACCTAGAGTCGCCAAATATGTAGATTTCAACCCCTTACATGTTAGAATATTACTAGTTGCATATCAAAACCAGAAATAAGGCAAATTCTTTGAACTTTTTTTATTTAAACAGTCCCACCAAGCATGCTAAAAATGGCAGTCAAATATTCATTACTTTTACTTGCAAACCATTACATTGTCCTCTTTTCTTTTCTTAGCATGAGATTGGATAGAAAATAAACATTAAACCCCTTTTTTAATTTTCCTCATCAATTTAGGCCCCCAAATATTATTTTTTGCATTTGGTTTAATATTTTAACAATTTTCAAGCTATTTTAATCTTAAGGATTAAAATATGCTAACACATAGTTCTGAGCAAAAATAACAGGCATAAAGCTGAATTCCATGGCCTTTGTGAGTATTCTCTCTATTTGTGCTAAAGTGAGATCTTTGAAACAACATAGTTTCAATGACCTTTGTAGATATGTATGTGCAAGTGTGGAAGCACATGAAACATTTAGCAAAATGCCTCACAAAGATGTCATCTCATGGAATGCAACAATTGTAAAATATGTACAAAATGGTCTTTATTGGGAACATTATTAGCATGGTTTCAAGAAGGTACTCTTATCAAACTTTTATGTAAACTATGGATGCATACACAAAGTGTAGAAAATGGAGAGTATAAGTTCATCTTGCATCTACTTTAGAATCTCTTAACACACATTTGTAGGTTATTTATTTCTTTAGATGATATCTCCTTTTGGATTATCATACCATTATTTTTCTTGCTACCGTCAATACTACCATTCAATGTCTATGAGTTATCTTCACACTCTTGATACATGATTTTCATATTTTTTCATACTCAACTATCTTCCCCTTCTTCACTATGATACCTACCCCATCAAGAATCTACATCGCATTCTACCAAATGAATTCCTATTGTAGATCATGATGTTCCATCACGAGGGAAATTTTCTTTAATCATGTATCTCAAAAAGTATCATTTTTCCAATACAAATTGATTCATTTCAAAAAGATAAATATCAATGTATAGAACATCTTCCGATCTAGGATGGTCCATTTTAGGTCTTTGGTGAACACTTTTTAAAACAAGGCCAAAATGAATATCTTCCATAGGTTTGGGAGTACTTTGCACTATTGTCTTGTTGTACATATCTACCCCTTATTTTATTGACTCTTATTGTTACCTTGAGGTATTAGCATATCTTCTCAATTGTGATTTGCATTGGATATGAACATAGATTAAGGTCACAACATGATGTTCTTTGTTGATGGGTGTTTTTACACTTCTCAACATAAGTAATGCTTAGGTGCATCACCTCTCTTAAAAGGAAATCTCCAACAACAAGTTGCTGAAAATTACCACAAGGTCTCTCGGGTGTTAGGTCATGACAAGCATGAAATTTCTTATTTGGTTCAATGTGATTTTATTGGTAATCATAGGGCAGACTTACATAAGTTAAGATGGGAGGGAATTATATCTTTGGAAGGAGATCTTGAGATGGGAAAGCCTTTCCACTATTGTTGTAGGTTCAAACAATAGTCTTGAACTCGTATTTGAGCTTCATATTTGGCTTTATAATGTGCAATGAACCTTGCTCAAAGTCACTACATAAAAAAAGGAAAAGGGTAGGGGAAGGGAGAAGTTCCTAGACCTAAAACTAGGAATGAACAGTGATCATGGAGGACTCTACAATGGACAACCTTGCTAAAACTGAATTCCACTTAACCAAATTACTTCATAGTCTCATGAAATTAGTGCAAGCTTCTAAGGACTATAGGTTTTCAACCATTCATTCACCATAAGCATGAATAAAAGATAGAAATTTAGTGCAACTTTCAATCTATGACCAAACTAACTTTACATAGCCATTTACCATCAATAAAAATCCAAAAGTATGGACAAGGAAGGAATCAACACTAAAAAATTCTTCAAGACCAATGAACAACATTAACTAATCTACAGACAACTTGCAAAACTCATAAACAATAAAGTAAATCTACTCTAATACACTAACTATGAGAAGAAGAGTCATGCAACATGAAGTTGGAACTCAAGAACCCACCAAAAGCCAATGAATTTCTATTAAAATTCTAGCAACATGTCTTTACAACAACTCCACTCTCTCTTGAAAATCAAAGGAGACCCCCTATTTATAGTGTCCAAAAAGAAAAATGAATGGCCGAGATTTAGTCTATTTTGTCCTTTAGTGAGAAACACTATAGCTCTTTTGTCTTCTAGTTGATTTCCTTTGTTGCAGCTACTTGGTAAGGAACTCATCATCAATCATAGGATTTCCTTCACTTTTCTTCACAGTGGCATATTCTACAAACTTTACGATCAATGCCTGGAGCTTATATTTAATTTCCTTGATTTGCTTGTAATCTCATCCTAGTCTTTGTCACATTTCTACGTGTTCTTTACTACTTGCTTGGATTGAGCAAAGGACCGTGCAAGAAAACCCATAAAATCTGGCGTCAATGCATCTGTGGTTCCACTCTCCATCTTCTTATGGAAGTAAGGCTTTATTTTCTTTAGGTCCAACTCAATGGTGGGAACATCAAAATCTGTCATTAATTTTAAATATTCCTCATAGGCTTTCCTGATTTCTTTGACCCAATCGATATCCAACTCCACTTCATGGAGCAATCATTCCAATACTTCCTTTATGTGATTCTGTATAGCTCTCGGAAGTCGGTGTAGAATTTCCTTATTCCCTCAAGTATCTTTTTCACCTCTAAGAACTTGTTTTCTATTTTTACAACATGACCTATGCCCATGTTTTTGTTGTAGAGGACTTTCCAAAATGAATCCCATGTGGCCTTTGTCCAATTCTTTCTTTTCTCTAGCTTATGAATGTGATCCTTGGACAACAATTGTGGTGGTGTCGAGGACCTGGTGGCGAGCTCTTTGACTGATGACCATTGTTGGATGTATGCTATTAAGTCAACCACCTGTGCCTTCAAATCCTCCTTGGAAGTCTTATCCTTATGAATTTGGTGCACAATAGTGGCAATGAACCCATGGAGGTGATCAATTTTTTGCTCTCTCGTGGCCATCCTTAAACCAAGGGTGGAGATATTATAACTTACCCCTTCTTCTCCCACAACTGGAGTGGCTATTTGTATAGTTTTGGATTCAGATGCATCCATTTTCAGATGGGATATGACCTTTGGCTTCTTCACCTCCTTTGTGCTAATTTGGGCTCGAGCCAAGATGGTTTCCAGTCTTGCTTTTAGATCCCTCGAGGTTTGGGTTTTGATGTAGACCCAGTAGGTCCAAACTCATTCAAAGTGTCAACCTACCTTCAAGAGGAATCTAACAAGATTATAAGAGCCTATTAGACCAATCTAAACAACTCCCAAATTTTGACAGAAAATAGAAGTGAGATTTCCCACTTTCACCCTTGCAACCCTAGCAGTAGTGCAAACTCGGTTTTAGGCCCTTTTCCTCAATACTTTCCAAAACACTAGAAAAAATTAGAGATGATTAAGATACCCATTTGTAAGTTATATAACATATGTAAACCCCAACATCAACTCCTTTGTACCAATGTAGACTTTCAATACACCTACTCTACCCTAGGCTTCATAATTAGCCCATTTTTCCAAAGGACGTCCCTCTTAAACATCTTCCCTTCACAAAATCGCATCAAACAATCATTACTCATGTATCAAAACATCAAATTCCACAATTTATTTATAGGTTCAAGGTTTCCACCACATTGATCTCACAAACCCTTTTTTTAAATGCAAATACCAAGGGTTTTGATGGAAAACATAACTCCAAAGCTTTACCAATCAATCCAATGCCCCAAAAATCTCTCAATACCTCTACACAAACTCAATAAACCCTCACAAGGTCCCTACATGTATTAGTTTGCAAAAAACCAACTTTAGTTCCTCATTTTCATGTCGAAATAACCCTGCTCAACCCTAGGGCATCGCACAAACGCCATGAACATGACTCCCCTTGATCCCAAATGCATATAAATATCTATAATAACATGTTACAAATCAATCCACTAAGTCACAGTGTCAAACAGTAGGTGGATTAATTAATACATTATGATTTTCCTTTCAAAACCATGACTCAGCAAAAATAGGGCAATCACTGTATTTTGTTGATTCCTCACACAAAATAATGAATTAAGACTTAAAACCAAATGAAATTGAAGGTAAACACATGTTTCCATAAACATGGATGATATAACAAAAAATAACACCTAGAATCTTAGGAAAATAGTAAAAATACAAAAAAATTGCACAATGAACGTGGTGTTTCTTATATAGAATTTTATACAAACTTCTCAAACCCTTTTTCGAGCCTTGGAAAGGATTTTTCAACCATTTCAAGCCAAACTACCTCCAACCAATTTCCATAACTAAGATTTGAATTACTTGACTCCTAAATTGTAATTTTTGTCAATGTTGTTCTTGACAACATGTTATAACTTTTGCATTTTTCACCTAATTGACCTCCTAAGACACTAAACACCCTCAAATACCTATTATATGATCTTTTAGACCTTATACATTAAAAATCAACCTAAACCTCATTTTTCATCATTAACGTTGATTGACACTTTGATATTGTTTCATGATTTAACATATTTTGCAACTTCCTCATTGCTCTTTGATTAAAAGAAATTTCAAATCAACCTTTGATCCCTCAGGATTCCATTTGATTTCACCATAAGGTGTAGGTTCCCTTGCACCATACACCCCCCATAGAAAAGACTCTTGTCCCAAGAGTTGTAGTGTGCTCCATGACTCAACATTGCTACTCCATGTATCTTTAGACCTGCTGACAACTTCCTCCTTATCCTTGGATGAAAACCTGATGCCATCTCAGTCCTTAGACCTAAAAAAAACAATTAATAACCATACCTTTACTTTTCACCATATTTGTTTCATTCATACAGTTGTATCTCCCTACCACACCTTGTATACTCTGCCTTTCCCTCTCTATGATTAGACTTGTGTTTCTCTATTCATTTTGTTCTTTTCTCACTATCCCCAGACCTTCCATACTACCATCCTCATGTATCCATGCATTAGCAACCTTATCCACCCCCACACTAGCAAATATCACTTTCTTAGTAGCATTGGACTAACTGATAGGAAATAAAATGGTCCCAATTATGATTCCATCTTTCTCCATGAACTTCTCTCCAAGCATTCCACCCTGTTGCCCATGCTGCCTTGTAGACTTTTCATCATTTACCTTAACTGTACTAGACTTATATGAGAGTCTATCTTCCACTTTTTGAAAAACTAGACTCCTAGTTTTCCTTGCACTATTGACTTGTTCATTTCCTGCACTCTAACACCAATATCCTACTTCAAATTAGCAAACATATCATTCTTGTTGTCCTCGAGCCTTAAAGGCTCCTTTTTCCCAAAAATAACAACCTTGGTTTTTCCTTTATCTCTTGCACTACCCTGCAAAGGAGTCAAATTGAAACTATTATCATCCTTCCTAATTGTATAGGTGTTTTCCAAACCATCGTACATGGACCTTATATCAAATTTCCATGGCCTCCCAAAAGCAAATGGCAACAATCCATTGGAAATATATCACATAAGACTCTATCCTTGTACTCCCCAATCTAAAAATCCACATAGGATTTCACATTCACCACTAAGGTTTGACTATCATTCACCCAAGAAACTTTGTAAGGTTCTACATGAGGTATTTTTTCTAGATTTAACTTGTCTACCATCTCCCTAGATACCATATTATCCTGAGAACCTAAATCAATAACAACTTGGCACACTTTACCTTTGCATTTGCATGAGGTTTTAAAGAGACTCCTTCTTTGTCTCATGTCTTCCTCCTTAGGTGTTTGCAACAAGTTCCTTCTCATTATGAGTTCTTCTCCCACCTTTGGATCTGCAGGTCTGCTTGAACTTTCACATTCTTCTTCTTGGATCAATTGTGTTCTTCTTTCACTCCTTCTATCACCACTTGATGGTGAACCTTGGTTTTGAGGACACTTGAAAGTTGGGTGTCCAAATTCATTGCACCTATAACATATTCCTAATAATTCATTGTAGTCTCTCCTTTGTATAAAGTTAGTTCTTCCACCTCTGCATCCTCCTCTTGCTTCAAATGCTTGGTCTTTGTTCTTATTAGCATTTTCAATGTCTTCCTTGGTCTGCCTTATGTTGAAGTTATTCCTCTACCCCTAGAGGTGCTTCCTCTTCCTCTTACTGCCTTCTCTTGTCTCTTTAGTTTTTCTTTTGTTCTCATTTCCATCTAAAATCATTTTTCAACTGATTTAGGTGCCAACAAGCTGATCTCATCCTGGATATTATACCTCAAGCCATTCAAGTACCTAGCAACCATTTCTTCCTCATCTTCTTCATGTTTAGTCATTATACTTAGCCTATAAAATTCTTCATTATATGCTTGTACATCTAAATCCTTTTGTCTAAGATTTTGCAACCTTTTAAGCAACTGAACATTATAATCAAAAGGAAGGAATTTACCTTTTAGTTTGGTCTTCATCCTCTCCCAAGATGTGATCTTGCTCTTTCCTTTTCTTTCCCTTTCCTCTTGCAAAAAATTCCACCACAGCAAAGCATGTCCTTTCAACTTTGTTTTTTCCTTCTTCACCTTGTGCTCTTCATCAATCTCTTCACTCTCAAAGTAGTTCTCCAAATCCCCTATCCAATCCAAGAGCTCTTCACTGTCAATTTTACCTCCATACATAGGCACATCCATTTTTTCATGCCCATCCTTATTCATAGCCTTCAAAAGCTTCACCATTCTCACATCATCTGGATCCATCTATTCCTCTTCACTGGAAGTCTCCTCTTCTTCAGTTTCACTTTCATCCTCTTCCACTCTTTTCTTTGCCTTCCAAGCAACCATCTCTCTTTTCAAGGCTTCTATCTATTTAGCCTACCAATCCATTCTTCTAGAAACTACACTCCATTTAGGAGGCATCTTCACAATACTCTCTTCACCTACTTTCAAAACCAATTCAAAACACCAACACAAGATCTACTACTATGCTCTAATACCAATTTGATGCAGACCCTGTAGGCTCAAACTCATTCAAAGTTTCAACCTACCTTCAAGAGGAATCTAAAAAGATTTTAAGAGCCTATTAGACCATTCTAAACAACTCCCAAAGTTTGATAATAGACAGAAGTGAGATTTCCCACTTTCACCCTAGCAACCCTAGTAGTAGTGCAAACTCAATTTTAGGCCCTTTTCCTCAATATTTTCCAAAACACTAGAAAAAATAAAAGATGATTAAGATACCCATTTGCAAGTTATATAACATATGTAAACTCCAACACCAACTCCTTTGGACTGATGTGGACTTTCAATACACCTACTCTACCCTGGGCTTCATAATTAGCCCATTTTTCCAAAGGAGATCCCTCTTAAACATCCTCCCTTCAAAAAATAACATAAAATAGTCATTAATCATGTATCAAAACATCAAATTCCATAATTTATTTATAGGTTCAAGGTTTCCACCACATTGATCTCACAAACCCTCTTTTTTAATGAAAATACCAAGGGTTTTGATGGAAAACATAACTCCAAGGCTTCACCAATCAATAAAATGCCCCAAACATCTCTCAATACCTCTACAAAAACTCAATAAACCCTCACAAGGTCCCTACATTCATTAGTTTACAAAAAACCAACCTTAGTTTCTCATTTTCATGTTAAAATAACCCTGCTCAGCCCCAGGGCATCACACAAATGCCTTGCAAATGTCTCCCCCTGATCCCAAATGCATATAAACATCTATACTAAAATGTTACAAATCAATCCACTAAGTCATAGTGTCAAATAGTAGGTGGATTAATTAATACATTATGATTTTCCTTTCAAACCCTCGACTCAGTAAAAATAGGGAAATCACTGTATTTTGTTGATTCCTCACACAAAACAATGAATTAAGACTTAAAACCAAATGAAATTGAAGGTAAAAACATGTTTCCACAAACATTGATGATATCAAACCATGGAAATCTTGTACAAGTCTGTACAACACCTAGAATCTTCAGGAAAATAGTAAAAATAACAAAAAATTGCACAATGAACATGGTGTTTCTTATATAGAATTTTATACAAACTTCTCCAACCCCTTCTTCGAGCTTTGGAAAGTATTTTTAAACAATTTCAAGCCAAACTACCTCCAACCAATTTCCATAACTAACATTTGAATTACTTGACTCCTAAATTGTAATTTTTGTCAATGTTGTTCTTGACAACATGTTACAACTTTTGCAATTTTTCACCTAATTGACCTCTTAAGACACTAAACACCCTCAAATACCTATTATATGATCTTTTAGACCTTATTCATCCCAAAACATGACCTTGTACATTTAAAATCAACCTAAACCTCATTTTTCATCACTAACCTTGATTGACACTTTGATATTGTTTCATGATTTAACATATTTTGCAACTTCCTCATTACTTTTTGATTAAAAGACATTTCAAATGAACCTTTGATCCCTCAAGATTCCATTTTCTTTCAGCATAAGGTGTAGGTGCCCCTGCACTAGGTTTTCTTCTCCAATTGTTTCACAAGCCATTCAGGCATTTGAGATTCCCCTTTTGGTGATTCATGATCACCTTCTTCTTCACGGGTGTGTTGGATTTCAATTTATTTGTTTCTTGGAGCCTCTTGTTCTATTATTTCTCCTTCTTCTTCATTAGAATCCTAGATGAATACAATTTATTTTTGTGGGGATTCAACAACTGCATATTCTTTGGGGTTGTCCTTCCCTTTAGTAGTTTTATCTTCTTCTTCTTGATCATGCCCATTTTCTTCATGATGTTCCATTTGTAGGCTCTTGTGGGCTTCAGCCTCTTCCTTAGGCCTATCTTCTTCTTTCTTTTCCTCTTCTTTGTGTTGAGGAGGCATTCCCTCATCATGCTTGGGGCTTTTAACTTGTTCTCTAGTTGGAGGCTCAGTATCCTCCATTTCCCCTTCAGTGTTCTTCCTTTCTTCAAAAGGCAGCCTCTCTAACTCTTCTACATTCTTGAGTTGTTGAGCCAAGTCCTTTTCAATCTTCGAGTCAAAGGTTTCCATAACATATTTGGTACCCAGCTCCTCAACATCTTCCTCAAATGACTATGTCTCTTCCTCCTCTCCTTCACACACCACTTTATCGATCACTAGATGCTGGTACTCAAGGTGCTCATGGTAGTCATCTACTTCTTCCTCCATCCCTTTTGTTGCTTCTCTTTATTGCCTCTCCAACTCTTCTGATATTTGTATTGTTGCTTTCATTTCTAGTGGTTCAGTTGGAGTAGGGACAGGAAGTCCCACAACAACCTATGCTAGGATAGCTTGCACAATAGGATTCATAAATACCCCAAAGAGCTCCATTGGCACGTTTTGCATGTGCCTAGCAAAGGCTTCTGAAAGTGATAGGGTGGGCATAGACATTGTTGCAGTAGCTAGTGGAATAGATGACTATGTAGAAATGGATGATGAAGAGAGTGGGGAAGTGGTGGTGGTAGAAGAATCTATTACCATCACTTGCATAGCAGGCGGGGTGGAATCAAGGTGGACCGAGATATCCACCACAGGCACAGACGTAGCAACCATTTCCTGAGAAGTAGGCATAGGGGAAATAATGGCAGTGATGGCAATGTAAGTAGTTGCGGAGATTGCGAGAGTGGAGGTAGCAGGTGGGAACTTTGGTTGCTCAACCTCTTGTTCTTCTCCTTCATGGAGCGGGTCCTCTTGGATGGTAGGAATTTTTGTAAAACTGCCTGATGTCTTTGAATTCTTAGAGGGTTCGCCCTCTGAGGCTTTCTTGAGTACACCTTGGGTTTAGGCTACTTTTTTAGTCATCTCTTTTCTCTTTCTTAACCTAGTGGCTAGAGGATATTTTGAAGTTTCTCTAGATGGGGCAACAATTGTCCCACTATCGGTCTTTATTCCTGGTTTGTCTTCAAGCTCTGCATATGTTAGGGTGACTCATTGTTGCTTTAACTGGGAAATCTTCCTGTCGATCCATTCTTTGGTTCTTGCCTCAATTGGCTTCATCAAAATATTGAGATTATTGACCTCTTCCTCTTTCTAGATGATTAACGATAGTGGGAGGTTGGCAACTGCATCATATCGAGGATCAATTACTATATTTTCATCCTCCACTATTTCTATGGCATAGGGAACAAGTTGACCTTCTTGAAAAAGTACACCATCATCTGCATTTAGTGCCTCATTCACACTTCTTTGTCATCCCTATAGTTGGCCCAAAATTCCTCAACATCATGCACATGGGCATGCTCAAGCCTGACCATCTTTCTGAGTATTCTGTAGGGGTCCATCCATAACTGGGTAGTGTGGAGGTCCAGGTTATATTCCACAAATTTTTTTATCTGAATAGTCCACACACTGGGATGTGTGGACTTCATACATCCCTTGGCCGAAGGAGAGGGGATGGGGAACCCCTACCTTATGCATGTTGGTTAAGAGGGTGTGTGCTCGTTGTAGCTGCCAAGAAAGTTCTAGTAGTATCAACCAATCATTTGGATACCTAGGCTGCTTGTATGGTCTCTAAGAAACCTTCAACTTCAATATAGGTAAACTTTAGAAATCGTATGAACAAGAAGCCGAACTAGTGGATGTAAGAATTGGCACTATGTGAGACCCTTCTTTTGAAGTCACCCCCAAGCAATCTGATAACATGGCCTCTGAAGGTGTCATCGACTCTTTAGTAGTCCTTGAAATTCTTGTATTGGACCTGAGGGTACCTATCATAGACCTTTAATTCCCTGCTTAGAGCCTCATTCAGAGCTCTAAACAATCCTCTATATTACATCCAATCAGCCAGTAAATAGACCAAGTAAGATGTCATGTAAAATCATGAGGTATTTTTTATAGCCACAAATTGCTCATGCAAGCAATTACTAATTATTCATGCCCAGTAAAACTTTTTTTTGCCTCAAAGGATCTCTTCCATGAAGTATAGCATCCACTCTTGAAAGAAGGCCGCAGTTGGAAGGCCCATAACTCTACTCAATAGGGTTACCAAGTCGTGGTAATCCTCATAGAATTCACTATAGAAGAGCTCTTGGGGTACTTTAGCTGCACTGCCACTCTTTTATTTCAACCTGTACTGATTGATGTTCTTTTTGCACTTGAGGGGGTCCACATCTCACATCTCCTTGGCATCTTCTTCATATGCTTCCTCCATCTCACTGAATGTAGGGATATGAAAAGTCTTCCCTATTGATTTGGAAAATAGGTCAGCTAATACATTTCCATCTTTGTCCACAATTCTTTTTGTGTCCGCTTGATAGGCCTCCCTGCAAGCCATCACAAGCTCAAGAGCAACAAGAGTGAGCAGGAAACTAGTAGCTTTGGCCAACCCACTACTTCTAATCTTTCTGGAATTTTCTATTGTAGGGTTGATCTAGATCCTTTGCTTGAATTCATTAATATCTATGTGTCCCGGATTAGTGTCTGAGATCTCCCACCAATCTGTGGTGACTTTGGAGTTAAGGGGCTCCCCTTGGAATTTGTATTTCATCTAGTCCTTATCCTCTTTGCCTCTGGGTACTTTAGTTGGCTTCTTTCCTTTTCCTTTCTCCATGGCCTCTTTTGAAGGTCCTGCACCTGGTTACATATATCCTGTAGGTGAGAGAGCAGTAAACAAATTTGAGCATGAAACATAAGGAAAGTTAGCCAAAATATTCAAAACGATGTTAGATTAGATAATTTATCATTTAAAAATCCTAACATCTCTTTCAGATCAGCATTAGCCTATCATTGGAGCAATTTATTGCAAGGAAGGCCCAAGGGTGTGGACTTCCCTAAGCTAATGGAATTTTTGGAGGCAGCTGCAAGAGGGACGACAATCAGGGCACAATAGCCTACATGTCCCAACCCGCCTCAAGATTTGGTTATAAGGTGAGGTCCACCAAGGAATGCAAAGGAATGATGAACTAACAACATGCAAATGTTATCAACTTACCAAACCCTTGATGATGCAAATCTAAAGTAATGTTAATGGTTGGTTCAAAGTGCTTGAATAGTGCTTGAAAAGATGTAAAATGCTTGAATGCTTGAATGAATAGGTGAATAAGTGAACTTGATGAATGGGGGTTGAAATGAGATGAAAATCACTTATTTATACACACTTGTGCCTTAGTTACCCATTCATACCTCATCACAGGCCAACATCAAGTTTTTTTGAATAAAATCCCAAAAGGAAATTTAAAATATTTTAAATTTGGGGCCAAGGGGGACTCATTCATCACCCATAGTGAATGGGTCCCACCTAGGACCTAAAAATGTGTGTTGGGAAATATTTTTTGTTAGGATAATACTCAAAAATACACTTAATTAAGCATATGAGAGCATAAAGGGGCCAAATAAAGCATGAAAAAGGGATAAATAGTGAAGATGTGCCTAGAAAAGTGTGAAAGCTTGTTACAAGACTTTACAACACTTCAAAATAGGGCTTGTTGATGAATAAAAAGATGATTTTTAGGTGAACTGTAATTAATAGAGTCTGAAGAATGTAAAAATGTCTTACAACAATTTACAACACCTTCACAAGACATCATTCTTTGAATTTTAGTACCTAAATAAGCATGTTCAAGCCATGTTACAACATAAAATTAGAGAAAAATAGTTCCAATACCATGAAACAAGACCTAAAAGGCCATGAAAATGACAAGGGGCCATTTTTCTATGACACACAAGTCAATCCCAAATCATCTAATAACATCATGTCCTAGGATGCATCCTTCCTATAATGGACATCAACATCAGGCATCACTATGGTTTAGTTTTGGCTAGCAGTATGAAGAACATTAGCTTTTTTTTTTCTTTATCTTTGTCTTTTGGATTATCTTATTGTGCTCATTTCGATGATCTCTCAATCATGTCCCAAATGAAGGGATTTAAAGAGAAAGGAATGGTGCATTGATCATTATATTTTTATCTATTGTGCTTGTTGGATATTCTTGTAATATAACCTTGGTCATGCATGCTTTGTTTGGGTGTAGGGAGGATGTTTTAGGTGTCTTGTTGACCACATAGGAATGCTTTCCTTTCTATGTTTTGGTCTAAGATATTTGGAATAATTGAACTGCATTTTGAATAAGGTTTTGTATGTCAGGTGTGAATAGGAATACTCCTATCGGATTGTCAAGTCGAAGTCCATCACACTAGGTACAATGTCATCCTAGTTCTATATACCTTGATACATCATGCCTATGTGTATTTTCAAACATAAGGTAAATAGCCCTTTTAAAGTCCCAATTCCTAGTAAGAAAATAATCATCATCATCATTTCTAATAAAGTTGGCATGTTGGATCTTATTTTCTTCTATCTTCTCTCCATGCTAACATGGTACCATGACAGTTGATCACAAATCATCGCTAATTCATCCATCCTACATCCAAAAACCATAAGCTCAATGCATATCATATCATGATATATAAGAAACAATGATCATCTCACATGCATTGCATTTCATCATTGCATAATATAGGTTGGTTATTCTAAGAATCTCATAAACAATGCATTTGCATTCATTACATAATCATATAACATCACATATATATCATCCATTTGCATCATCATATAAGCAATATCATACCATGTGCATCATTTCATGTCATATACATCATCAAATAGGCATCATTATAAAAATCATAATCACATCATATCATGTGCATCATCATGTCATCCATAAATGCATCACCATATCATACATGAGAAATATATTGAAAAAGAAAAAAGAGCATCTCATACATCTCATGACCATAACATATATCATCATCCATATAGATTTGTTAGTCTAAGCATTTTAAACCATTTTCATATCATAACATTTGCACCATCCATACATCATCATAAAAAGTGCATAGAAAATATACTGAAAAAGAAATGCATCCATAATCACTACATCACATCATAACATCATATAGAAACATACATCACATAAAATAAAAAGCATACATGCATCACCTAAGATAGATTCATCACATCACCTATAGAACATCGCACATAGGAGATTAAATACATCCATCCATCATGCATAAATAAAATAGAACGCATCACATCGGATCAAACCATATCATCTCATATATCATCAAAATAATAATACAATTATCATGGTACATAAATTCGGATCAAGTGTGTTTATCAATCAATGTAATACAATCACCCTTGGGGCTATAAAAAATGGAGCTCGTGGGTCACAAAAAGAATATTTTGTTGGCAAAACAAGGACAGACCATTGAGAGGGGGTGAATTAGTTGTCACAGAATATTTAAACTTTTCAAACATAACTTAACTTAATCTTAGATCCGATGAATGAACAATAAACCACAAAAAATTAACACATCAGAAACACAGAGAACATGAAGATATTTATGTGGAAACCCTATTAGGGGAAAAACCATGGTGGATGTTAGTCCACAATATTATACCTAGTTAAAAGTATACTGAAGAATAATGGGAATGCACATGCATTTAGGCACACTACCTAGAGCTCACTACTCAAATACAAGAGGGCTCACTGCCCAATGAAGATACACTATCTTACAATAATTTGGATTAGATTTGCATGGTATGAACTGAGAAAATAGCTTCTACAAAAGCCTGATTACAGTTTCAGTTAAGCACATAAACACTCCACACTTTGCTCAAACTTCTTCACTCTACTTTGCAATTGAATGATTTGGTCACTATAAACACACTTTCTCTTTCTCTAGCACTTCTTCACTACTTAACTTTGCACTTAACAATCACTCTTATATATCCACAACATGGAATTACATCAACAATTTTGTTGGACAAAATAAAATATAAAACATATACACAATGTCGGCCCAAATTTAGATGCAAATTTTCTATGCGAATCAAACACCATTGGCCACAACATAATGAAGACTTAAAACAATATCCTTGAGCATTCCAAACATTCAAATTTTAATCTCCAAGGATCCACAACACATTACAACCACCATGTTGGGCAAGAACATAAAAACCCGAACACACAAGAGAAAAATCATCGACCATGGGCACACAGATCAAAACAGACATGCAACAAAGATAGAGTATGATCTAGAACCATCCACAAGCATCAAGAATCATCAGAGAAGCATCTGCAACAACAGAAATTACTAGAATCACATCAACTTCAATCAGGAACACTAACTAAAGCCACAAAAAAAATGTCAGAACACAACTCTTCATAACACGATTAAATCTTCATGCGAACCTCTGAAACTTTTGGTGGATAAACTAGATACACTTAGTAATAAACCCTTTAGTCCAAAATGACTGATTTTCAACATACTGAGCAAGACACCTTCATGAACTTCACTATTCCACTATCAACTTGTAACTCTTTCTTTAACAATTTTCTCAATATCCTTGGCATATACAACTTACAATACATCAATGCTAATAGTGTTGACATCAATGATAACCACAACATCCAACAATATCCCCCTTTTTCATTGATGGAAACACATGATGTGAAAAAAACCATCAAAACAACTAACTCTTGACACTTACTCCCCCTTAGGATTTGACTCATAATCTTTCTCCCCAGACAATCACTACTTTTTCACATGACTCTTCTCCCCCTTTGACATCAATGGAAAATATAAGAATTATCTTTTCACATACAAGCTTTGAACCACATATTTGCACATCTGACTACCCTGAGTAGCATCCACAAAAAAATCAATCTAGATCAGAATATAGCTTATGAAGCACACAGATTGATGCAAGTGAATGCATCTCTAGTTCTTATTAGGAGGGGTAATCACCCCTAGCATCCCTTTGAGATACTCAAAAGTATCCTTTGGCAACGGCTTGGTGAAAATGTCTACATTTTTTTCTTTGGTAGGAACATACTCTTGTCTGACTTCTTTCTCAGTCACTTTCTCTGTCAGGAAGTGAAACTTGATTGATATATGCTTGGTCTTAGAGTGTAGCACCGGATTCTTCGATATGTTTATTACACTTGAGTTGTCAAAGTATATGAAAATAGGCTCATCATATACTACTCTTATATCTTTCAGCATATGTTCCATCCAGAACACTTGAGTACAATTATTTGCAACAACAATATACTCTGCCTCAGCAGTAGATAGGGAAATGGAATTCTAATTTTTACTCAACCAAGACACCAACTTCTTCCCTAGGAAGAAGGCACCACCACTAGTGCTTTTCTTATCATCTACATCTCTTGCCCAATCCATATCAATATAGGAAATTAAGGTAATATCATAATCTTTAGGATACCAAAGCCCAAAATCAATTGTTCCTTTCAGGTATCTGAAAATTCTCTTTACAAGAGTCATATGAGATTCTTTTAGATCAACTTGATATCTAGCAACCATACACACAACATTCATGATGTCTAGTCTAGTCTGAGTTAAGTAGAGCAATCCATCAATCATTGACCTATATATTGTTTTATTTTCCTTAGGAGAATCATCATTATGTATTAACTTGCATCTGGTTACCATGGGCGTACCAATAGGCTTTGAGTCTTCCATGCCAAAATTCTTCAACAAATCTCTCACATATTTGGATTGAGATATGAAAATGCCATTGTCTAACTGAGTGACATGTAATCCCAAAAAGAACTTCATCTCTCCAATCATAGTCATTTCAAATTCACTTTTCATTTCATCAACAAACTTTATACATAGATCATCATCACCTCCAAAATAATGTCATCAACAAAGACTTCAATATTCAACTCTTTATCATGATCCAACTTAAAATACAAGTTGTTGTCAACAATACCTTTATTGAATCCAAGATTTAGTAATTATTTATCTAGGCTAGCATACCAAGCTTTGGGGGCTTGCTTGAGTCCATATAGATCTTTCTTCAATCAAAAAACCATGCCTTCCCTCTCAGTCAGTTGAAATCCATCTGACTATTCTACATGTACATCTTCTTCTAACTCACCATTCAAAAAGGCCGACTTCACATCCATTTGATAGACTTTGTAGTTCTTATATGTGGCATAAGCAAGAAATAATCTTACAGCTTCAATTTTGGCAACAAGGGAAAACTTTTCTTCAAAATCAATACCTTCCATTTGTGAATACCCTTTACATACAAGTCTTGCTTTATTCTAAACCACTTCACCTTGTTTATTTAGCTTATTTTGAAAGACCCATTTAGTTCCAATCACATTTTTATCTTTAGGTCTGGGAACAAGAATCCATGTATCGTTCTTTTACATCTACATCAGTTCTTCCTTCATAGCTTCCATCCAGTGTTCATCATTACAAGCTTCATTGACATTGTTAGGATTAGTCTTGGAAATCAGACAATTCTCTTTTGCAATCCTTCTTCTAGTCTACACACCTTTATTCTTAACTCCTATAATTTGATCTTCAGAATGATTTAGCTTTACATACCTTAGAATTTTAAGATTCTCTCAAACTTTTGGTTCTTATGTTCTTTCTTCTTCACTTCCACTTTTCTCTCTTTCCTTACTTTCTTGATTTACTAGAACAATTTGAACTTGATTATGTGTCTAAGCATTCTTCCTTTTTTCTATACTATCTTGCTAGTCATCTGAATCATATCCACAGTATTTGGATGATCTAGCAGAGTCCTCATCAACTCTTACATTTTCACTTTCAACTATTTTTCTCAATCTTCTATTATAGCACCAGTAAGCCTTTCTTTTAGTAGATTAACCTAGAAAGATTCATTCATTGCTCCTTACATCAAACTTGCCTATGTCCTCATCTCTCTTAATATAACACTTGTTTCCAAATATCTTGAAATATTTAACAATTGGCTTATAACCAAACCATAGCCCAAAAGGAGTCTTATCGGAAATACCATTCAAATTTACCTAGTTTAGAGTGTACACAACAGTGTTTACAACTTCTCTCCAATAGATGTGAGGCACATTTCCTTCCAACATCATTGTTCTAGTAGCATCCAATTTTTTTTTGTTCTTTCTCTCTACAACTCCATTTTTTTTAGGGGTTCGGGGAGTAGATAATTTGTCTTTTGATTCCATGCTCTTCACATAAATAATTGAATTCCTAGGAGGTGAACTCACCACCTCTATCTAACCTTAGGCATTTTATCTTTAGACCTATCTCATTCTCTTCCATAGCTTTGAAAATTTTGAACTTCTCTAATGCTTCGCATTTTTCTCCTAAGAAAGCAACCCATATCATCCTAGAGTAATCATCAATAAGCAACATAAAGTACCTTTCTCCTTGTAGACTTTTGATTGTAGAGGGACCACACAGATCAGTATGCAATAGCTCCAATACTCCATTAGAACGATGTTTTTTTCTCTAAAAAGAAACTCTAGTCTATTTTTCCATCTAACATTCCTTGCATATTGTGTTAGTAGGCTTCACTAGCTTAGGCAGATCTCTTACTGCTTGAGTGGAGCTTACCTTGACAATGTTATCAAAATTCACATGACACAACCTCCTATTCCATAACCAGCTTTCATCTACTTGAGCAATTAAACAACTTTCATTAGTAGTACTCATGTGAAAAATATTACCTCTTGTCTTTGTACTTGAAGCAATTACCTTTCCAGAGCTTCAAAGTATCCTACATCTTCCACCTTTGAACTAAAGATTGTAACCATTGTCCACCATTTTTCCAACACTCAATAGGTTATGGTTTAAGCCTTCATCAAAAAGGACATCATCAGTGTTATGTTTACCAAGACAAATAGATCCTCTGCCTTGAATCACACCAGCATTGTTATCTTTGAATCTTACAACCCCACCATCATTTTTCTCTAGACTTACAAATTTTCTTTTGTCACCAGTCATATGATGTGAGCATCCACTATCAATAAACCACTCATCTTTTTCTTCGATTTGAGCTGCAAGAGATTTCTCAACTTTAGCAGATTCAGTAGCCACCAGACTATTTTCCTTGATAGCAATGAAAACCCATTCATCTTCATTTCCATTTTCTTTATCAGATTCTTCATCAATCATACCTTCTTCAGTATAATAGAATTTCTTTTGAAATATAGTTTTTTTAGGCTTAGACCTAGGAACTCTTTTAGGACACCTTGAAGAAAAATGACCTATTTTATTGCAAGAGAAACATTTAATAGGAAACTTTCCTTTATACTTATCATGTCCTCTGCCTTCTTTCTTCACAATCAGTGCTTCCATCTCTTCTACCTCTCTTTCTTCATCTTCAAGTTGTTTCATCTCTTCCTCATACTTGAATGTCCTTCTAGAACTCTCTCCTAGATCATATCTTTGCTTGTTTCTTTCAGATACAGAGGCCTTAAATGCAGATTCAGTCTTGGGGGTAGAATCACCAAATTCACTCAACTCAAAGGCAACAAGTTTACCAATCAACATCTCTTGTCACATTTGTTACTATTTTAAGCTCTTCAATAGCATGAGCATTTGATTTGTAAGAGGGAGGCAATGATCTGATCACTTAAGCTACAATTTCTTGTTCATCCAGGGTACCATCAGCACATTTGATACCCATCACAAGTTCATTTACTCTTTGCATAAAAGAAGAAATATTTTCATCTTTTCCCATCTTCAAAGTTTCATACTTGCCTTTCAAATTCTGTAGCTTAGTGACCTTCACAAGTGCATCTCCTTCATACAAAGTCTCTAGCTTCTTCCATATCTCATGAGTTGTCTTCAAATCCATCACATTTGTCATTTCCAAATCTATCAGAGCACTCAACAAAGCTTCAATAGCCTTGATGTTAATCTCAGCCTCTTTAATCTCATTAGGAGTGGAAGGACCATTCTAAGGAATAACATATATGTTCTTTGTAATCTTCCAGAAGGTTTCACCAATACACCTTAAATGACACTCCATTTTGGCTTTCCATAGAGAGTAGTTTGTTCCATCGAATCTAGGACTGTCCTTTTTGTATGATGTCATCTCATATCAGCTCAAGCTTTTAAACTTCTTTAGAGGAACCTACTCTGATACTAATTGTTGGAAAAACAAGGACAAACAATTGAGAAGGGGGATGAATCAGTTGTCACAGAATATTTAAAATTTTCAAACTTAACTTAATATCAAATCTGATGAATGAACACTAAACTACAAATAATCAACACATCAAAAACACAGAGAACACCAAGATTTTTTACGTGGAAACCCTGTTAGGGGAAAAACAATAGTGGATTGTGGAAACTTGATATCATTAACCATAGTGGATGTTAGTCCACAATTTTATACCATGTTAAAAGTATAATGAAGAATAATCAGAATGCACATGCATTGAGGAACACTTCCTAGAGCTCACTACTCAAATACAACAGGGATCACTTCCCAAAGAAGACACACTATCTTACAACAATTTAGATTAGATCTGCATGGTATGAATTGAGAAAATAGCTTCTACAAAATCTTGATTATAGTTTCGGTTAAGCACAGAAACACTCCTTCACACTTCCCTCAAACTTATTCACACTCTTCTCTACAATTGAATGATTTGATCACTAGTCATACACTTTCTCTTTCTCTAGCACTTCTTTACTACTTAACTTCACACTTAACAATCGCTCTTATATATTCGCAACATGGAATTACATCAACAACTTTGTCGGCCAAAATAAAATATAAAACATATACACAATGTTAGCCCAAATTTATAAGTAAATTTTTGATGCAAATCAAACACCGTTGGCTACAACATAATGAAGACTTAAAAAAATATCCTCGAGCATGCCAAACATTCAAATTTTAATCTCCAAGGATCCACAACACGTTGCAACCACCATGTCGGCCAAGAACATTCAAACCCGAACACAAGAGAAAAATCACCAACCACAAGCACACGGATCAAGGGGGACATGCAACAATGATAGAGCATGATCTAGAACCATTCACAAGCATCAAGAATCATCAGAGAAGTATCTGTAGTAACTAAAATTACTAGAATCACGTCAACTTCAATCATGAACACTAACTAAAGCCACATAAAAAATTTTAGAACATAATTATTCATAACATCATTAAATCTTCATGTGGACCTATGAAACTTTCGATGGATAAACTAGATACACTCAGCAATAAACCCTTTAGTCCAAAATGACTAATTATCAACATACTAAGCAAGGCACCTTCATTGCCGTCACTATTCCACTATCAACCTACAACTCTTTCTTTAACAATTTTCTCAATATCCTTGACATATACAACTTACAATACATCAATGGTAATAGTGTTGACATCAATGATAACCATATATCAGAAACACAACCACAACATGCAACATGTTGTCTCTAATGAAAAATGTGAGGCTAGCCTTGATGGTTGCTCCCCTTGCCTCGTTGTCTCTCAGGCTGATCCTACCTTTACCCTGTCTATTGGGAGAAGTCTAGTGTTCAACCCAATCAAGGCACTACCTAATGGTAATGTAACCTATAATATTGTACCTCCATGATTACCTCATGGTTCATCCTCATGGGGATGGTCCTACCCTATGTGGCCTCTAGCTTTTAACATCTCTCGGTCTCCTGTGCCAGCTGGAGCTCTACGACCTATCTCTGTTGTCAGGGTGGCAACCTGTGTCTGCAGCTACTGGATCAATGCACCTCTCAGGTCTAGATGGGGTGGTGGTGATAGTGGTGGTGGCTACTACTACTAGTCTCTTGGAGGCTACCTATCCCTGTCTCTCAGCTTCCTATCCCCATCTCTCTGCTGATCTCCAAGCACCTAGTCTCTCTATCCCCTCTGATCTGGAGGCGGTTCACCTCTTCCTCTACCTTTGCCACCATCTCTATCCCTATCTCCTCTACATCCTTGCCCTTGCCTCCACCCTATTGATTGGACTCTTGGTCTCCTCCATGGTAATAATGCACTGGGCACTATCAATCTGATCGATGGATGAAACCAATTGTGATATTCTTGAGTAGTCTGTGGGTCCTCCTGTCCCTGATCATATGGCCATGGTTTGGCCACCAACTTTCTAAAGGAGTCAACAACCTCATCTAGAGGGATCGTGTGACCCCATTGGTCTCCCTCATAGTACATGCAAATATCTCCACGTACCGGTCATCAGGATGGTCCTGCACATCTCCAAACTGTTTATTAACCTGATCCAGTAGATAATGCTCTATCATTGTATGCTCCCTACCCTTCATAAGTCTATCTTGTTTGGAAAATAAGAGCTATTGTACATCATTATACTAGGTGGTATGTCGAGCCAAGGCCTCCAAGTAAAAATGACCATCTCATCAATATCCCTCCTCTAGTAATGGATGTTGGTTGCCCCTGCATGCATAAATGTCAATCCACCCCTGTATCACCAAATAGTTGGATCATCTAGCTCCATGTCAACTAATGGGACTCATGGGTGGAGCACTATAATGTGCTCCTAGGCCTAGATGTGTAAGAGTGAGACTCTTGCTCTGATAGCCCTGTTATCACAGTATGCAAACTCATGTAAGTTATGATAAAGGGAGGCAAGCATCACTGGACCCCATGCAAAGCACTCTCTCCGTCAGAGCATCCACTTCCAACCAAGACCCCATCCTAGACTAAAGTATCTATCACACCGATCTGGTGCCACAAGCCCTGAGATAATGGCAACAACAATTAATCTAAATGTCAATACCTGACCTCTATACCACTCCAACTCAATCTATCCCTTAGCAAAAACAATCTCATCAAGGCCCATAACCTCATAACAAGTGTCTATCCTAGCATCCACATCATAGATGACCCACTCTCCATGGATTGGCAAACAAAGAATATGCCACACATCCTCCAAGGTCACTATCACCTCGCCTGTAGGGAAGTGAAATGAGGACATCTCACTATGCCACCTCTCTGCCAGTACTATCATCATCCCTAAGTGAGTCGTGATGGATAGGGCATACACAACGTACCAGAGCCAAATCACTCCTAGGTGCTCCTGAAAGTAACTCATGCAAACTAGGATTCTAAGTCAATATGCTTAGAATTAAGGATCTATGCTCTTGTGAATGGACTATCTCCATGTCCTCCTACATTAGTAAAGTCACCATGTCAAGTTTTGTAAAAAATTGAGATCTTGTTTGGAGTTTTCGGGACCAAAACAACAAATGTGTTGCTATTTGAAAATTCTAAATTGCACTGCTAGACACCTAAAATCTCCAAATTGTGTGGTGACATCGCACTTTGACTACGTTTTATTTTGACCCCTAAGCCTAAATTGCAAATCGCACCACCACAACACTATTAACATATGTGGTGGAATTTGAACGCTAAACCCTAATTCCTAAATTGGACTACCGTAACTCAAGACTCATTAGCAGTGCACTTTAAGTCTATGTGATGCTAGTTCAAGGCTTTCATCGGTGCTAAACAATGCCACTTGACTTTGTTTGACTTTAGACCCTAATTAATGTGCACAAAAGATGAAAAAACAACTCAAGGGTCACATACCGGTGGTCCTATGCCTATCGAAAGACTCACACTCACTCTGAAAGGTGGCATGGAAGCATGTGTTGCGCCATCTTGAACAGTGGTCAGAGCTCAAAATTAGGAAATCTCTAAGGGTTGAATGTGCAAATGAATTGGAAGTGGCCCCTCGAGGCCTATTTAAGCTTGAAAACTAGGGTGTTTTGACCCTGTTTAGCCATCCAGCTAGGATTTTGGACCCCTGATCCTGTTTTCATCCAACCAAGGGCCGTGTTGCATCATTTTTTTCATGTTTTTGCATGTTTTTGGCATCCTATACCTTTTTTGGACTTGTCAGGCACCTTGTCCTCTTTTTTCGTGAGATCACCCAAAAATCAAAATTTTCATCTGATCTCTTGAGGGGATAGTATATCAGCATGTTTCTTCTCGCTGGGGTAGTAGTGGGGCATTTAAAAATTTGATTTTTTTTGAATTTTGATCATGATGAGTTTATTCTTTGAACCAACACAATGGGTACATTGCTTCAAAGAGGGGAAAAATGTAGACATGAAAAATATACCGATTGATCCTATACACCTAATCCTGATTTTACTAACATCGTTTCATCCTAAATCATCTTCTTGCTAAACATTTAATCAAATGGCTTTTATTTGATGAAATTCGTCACATTTCATCTCTTAATTAAATAAATCAATTTTATCTAATTAAGTCATCATCTCCTGTTAAATAAATAAATCATTTTATTTAATTAATCTTATGGTCTCTCTTTTAATTAAATAATTCACTTTATTTAATTAGTCTCTAAAGTCATTCTATTAAATTAAATAAATTTATCTTTATTTGATTTAATCTAGCATCATCCTTTTTAATTAAATAAATCAAATATTTATTTAATTAAGTATAAATCATTTTCCTCTCATTTTGATTTAAATTAATCCAAAAGCCTAAGTCAAAATGGTCAAATCAATTAATCTCCTTTGAAATTAATCAAATCCCAATTAATGTTAATCTTAATCACTCAAATCCTATAGCTTTTGCTACTTGCTCATGAAAAACATTATAATTGATTTATTAAATCTCTAATTACTTTCAAAAAGGCATCAAAAAGGGAATATTCCTCAAATTTGAAAAATCCCTCCAAAAGGGTTTGTACATCCAACAAGGAATTTAAGTTTCTTACATGTCCTTTTCCTTGAGCCAAGTGGCATTAACTTCATTTTCTCCTCCCTCCAACTTGTCATTTCATCCATTTTGAAATTCCACCTAATTGCATTTAATTACATAATGACCAAAATATGCTCCACCTTTGTCCACTCACATGTTGACAAGTGGCTTTATGCTATTGGTTGGTCTTTTGTACCACATTCATCCCTTTTTCCTCATCCTCCATCATTCTCTTCTATAAATAAGAGGCTCTCATTTGGATTTGGGATCCACAACTTTATGCAAAGTCATTATCTTGATATTTTGAATTTGTCCATCCATTGTTCATCCATTTTCACATTTTCATAGCTAGGTTATGCAAGACTTTCACCAAGGTGTATCAAATCTTCACCAATCATCATTCAAGCTTTCAAGGAGTTGGGAAAGGTCCATTTTCCACATCAAATTGGCACCAATTCCACCATGGGATTGATGGTTTGAGTGTTTTGAACAAAATTACTTAGCTTCCAATAGTTTTTATTTGACATTTCTCATTTGTTTTCTTTCTCCTTTCATTTTAAATGAATTTCATGGGGAATGTTGATTTAGATTTTCATAATGGACTCATTGTGTGTTTGGTTCTTTGTGTTTGTGTAGGTCTAACATCACCATTCATAGATCCTTTTCTTCAACATAGAATCCTTGGAATCCAGTATCCCTTTTCTTCTCCTCCTCAAGCCTCTTTATGATTTCCCACTTCCTCTTCCTCTAAAAAAAATTATTGGGTGTAAAGAAATTTCTTATTACATCTTCATAATCCATTACATTGGTAATCCCAACTTTAGTGAGAAGTGTCTACTTTATAAAATTAATATCCCCTTTAGGATCAAAGACCCTTTCTCCTTGTGACTTCAATGAATACCACATCTTCAAATAGTTTCATAGTTCTTCAAGAGTGTTAGACCCTATGGATAGCTCCTCACATTCAATTAGGTCAGGGAGGAATGTCCCCTTTTTTTTATCTTTTCATAACATCCTGCTCCATCCATAACATTTGCCACATAAATTCTAAAAATGAAATTTGAATAGAAATAAATTTAGATAAAACATGTGGGGCTTGAGGACACCCATAGACCCTTATTAATGCTTTCTCTACTAAGAAGGGCCAATCACCAAAATTGTGAGTGTATCCCTACTCTGGCTTCAATGCTAATGGTCTTAATACTTGCATGATTTTATTAGGAAATCTTGGTGAACTATGACGAAGAGCAACCATGACCTTTACTACAAAATAATCATGAAATATTACATAATCACTATTTTTTACATCTACTATCCCAGATGTAACACCAATTTTGTACATGCAACCTATTCCCTTTATCATCAATCATTCCCATACATATTCTTTTAGTCCATCTATTTTTGTTTTGGTACAATATTAAATGAAACAATAGAGATTATTTCCAGAAAGTGATGGGAGCTAAGTTCTCTCTTACTTGCAAAAATACCTCATGTAGCCCTTTCTCTATTTTAGTAGCAAATTCATACTCAATGTTGACTTCAGGATTTTGTATCCTCATTGCCATCATAATGAGATAGGTTTGCATCCTCTCTTCAACATCTATTCCAAGCACTTGGAACAAAGAAAAATAAGTTCTTTTGAAATATACTTGGAGGTCTTTTATGGAAAATGACTCATTTTGGGAGGGGGAGATAGGTATCCTCCTATTGTTTACACCATTTTTCATGTGTAAAGGAAGTTCATCACTCCTTTAGGTTTCTCTTAATCTCCTATAATCTTCCTCACTTCTGTCCAAGTCGATCTTAGTGATAGCTTGCTTGTTTAACATTAAACACTCTATAATTACTTCTTTATTCAACATCACTAATGGTGAACCATCTGGCCTTCTTATAGTCCTGGTAGTTGGGTGATAATATTGTGCCAATACTTTGATAAAATTGACATCTACGAAGACATTTGGGACTATAAATTTTTCCAAATCTAAGGTCCAAGGATTTGAAACTGGAATCTTCTGATCTCCTTTTCATAGATATACCAAAATAGATCCCACCTCGAGATAGGGATAATTGGATCTCTACATCCATGGGATACAACTTTAAACACCTTTTTGGATCCTTTGTCTATAGAATAAGGTAACTATGAACACGTAAATTATACTAATTGATCTTGTGCACCTGATCCTGATTTACTAATACCAGTTCATCTCAAATCACTCCTTTACTAACCATTTAATTGAATAATGTTTATTTGATTAAATTCATCATATTTCATCTTTTAATTAAATAAATCCCTCTATTTGATTAAATATAACATCATCTCCTTTTAATTAAATAATCAAACTTTATTTAATTAAGTCTAATATTCATATTCCTCTCATTTTGATTAAAATAAATCCAAAAATCTAAGTCAAAATGTCAAATTAGCTAATATCCATCTAAGATAATTAAATCATAATTAACTTTAGCTCTAATCCATCAAATTCTCTAGATTTTGGAACTTGCGCAAGTAAATCAATTTAATTCATTAGTAAATTCTTCTATTTTCATTCAAAAGGGCATCTAGTTGGAATATTCCCTCATTTTGAATTCTCCCTCCCAAAAATCTTGTCCTCCAACTTGGCATTTATATCTCTTACAAGTTCTTTTTCTTGAGCCAAGTGGCATTAACTCCTCTTCCACATCTCCCTCCACAAGCCAACTTTTGAATTTCAAATTTCCACCTAATAACATTTATCTGCACATTCATCAAAATGTGCTCCACCTCTCTCCACTAACATGTTGACAAGTGGCATTGTGCTATTGGTTGATCTTTAGTACCATATTCATCCTTTTTCTCATTCTTCCATCCTTCTCTTCTATAAATGGAGAGCTCTTTTACTAATTTGGGATCCACAACTTGAGGCAAAGTGACTATCTACAAATTTTATGCAAATTTTATCCATTGTTCATCAAGGCTTTCATAGCATTTCATCATCTTAGCTAGGTTATGGTCAAATTTCATCAAGGAGCACATAATCTTCATCAAAGTTCATCAAATATTGCAAGGAATTAGGAAAGGGCTATTTTCCACAGCAAAATAGCACCAATTCCCCCATGGGATTGAGTGTTTGAGCATTTGAATAGGATTTAGATTGCTTTTACTTGATTCCTTTACTTCATTTCTTGTTCATTATGCTTCAAATGAATCTCATGGGGAATGCTAGTTTAGATTTGTATAATTGATTAACATTGTGTTGTTTGTTCATGTTTGTGTAGGTCTAGAGCTACCATTCACTGATGAATTTAATCAAATAAAGATTATTCGATTAAATGGTTAGCAGAGAGATGATTTAGGTAGAATCAATGTTAGTGAATCATGATCTAACCCTTATATCTTCTTGTTTCTTGATCTCATCTAACATTTTGAGCACTTTTGTAGGTTAGGAAATCAAGAAGCGAAAGAGGAAACAAATGGAAGGTTTTTTTATGGTACTATTTCATGATTGTAACAAGTGTTTTTTAACACTTTAGGGACACCTACAACCCAATCTTTGGAACATTGTTATCTTTTAGCTTTAGAACTTAAATAAATTTCATTTGGGTTTTAAAAAGAACAATCAAAGGGATTAAAAATAACTTTAGGAACTTGCTAGAGTTGGTTTTAGATCTAAAAATTGAACAAGCAAACTTCACACTTTATCTTGGTGCTTAAAAAAAATCCATTCTTGCTTTTGAGGTTAAAATAAATATGTGTATTTTGTGTTTTACAATCTCTTTTACAAAGTAATATCATTTAAAAGGTGTATTCACTTCTCTTGCACTTCATGATGATCTTGAGAATCAAAATTATTTTGGTGATATTAAGTTGTATAAAAGATTGCCTCCACACTTCAATTTGGATTCTTAAAATTGAACAAATCTTGCTACTGTGGGTTGAGTATATTGCGTGTGTTCTCTCTTTGTTCATGTAAACAAATATTGATCAAACTATGGATGTTCTTGCTCGCTATTTTTTACCTTTGGAGGGGCCTGCCTAAGAGATATATCTGAAAGGAGAACTTGAAGGTGACTCCAACTAGTTTTTCACTTGGGTCGGTATACAAATGAAGACTAAACTGTCAAGTCCTCATGGTATGTAGGTCGTAGCCATACAGTGTCTTTCAAAATGAGGCACTACCTTAAAAAGTATAAGCTCCCCTAGTAGGATCGATTAAAGCCTTTAGTGGCTTGTTGGATGCTCGCAAGGTGCCATGTCCCCGATCACCTTGACAAAGAACCAATTTGTGTAAAAGCCAAAATCCCTTTCTATTTGTTGGTGCAAGAGGTCGGACTGCTGAAGCCACCCCACATCTTTGTGGTTATTTTTAGAGATGAGAAATTCATCATGGGAGATTCATGAGAACTAAAGCTTGGATGACCTAAGAAGTGTGTGCCATGGAGGGGAGCCACTGTGGTCAAGCTTCTAGTCATCTACTTTGAATAAGCGCAGCTGGTTTATCCAAGTGGGGATTCAACAAATAGTGTCTCTTTGTATCCTAGGGTTGTGCATCATTTTGAATCAAAACACTTTGCTTGGATCTAAAACATTGGAAAAAAAACATTCCACCATGATCATCAAATTTCAAACCCTTTAGAGAAATCTAACATTAGGGAACTATTGCCTCTTAATTTTCTCTCTAAAGTCAACATTAGGGAACTATTGCCTTGATTTCCTTGATTTCCACATAATTGAACTTGTGGGATGAAAATAAATTAAGACATTAAAAATTTAGTTTCAAAAGCCAAGGAAAAAAAGTGTTTGTGGTAAAAACAATTCATTTATCAAGATGAAATCAATTGAACCCCACACATGTGCTTGTTTATCTTTTGTCTTCTGGTCTTTTGAGAAAACATTGAGCTTTTGGTTTGAAGTAATCTTAGGGAAAAGAATGTTCTTCAAAACCTTGGTCTTGTAAACAAGTCCCTCTTAGGTTCATTTAGGATCAAAACAACCAATCATTTCATCTCAAAAATCAATCAAATCCCATCCTACAAACAACTTTTGAACCATTGGAAAAATCATTCATACTAGACTTTTGGTAAAATCCTTCAAATGAATATCAAAATATCCTTGTTTGGCTAAGTGTGTGTTGATGAACCCTTCCTCATACATCTAGTTAAATTATCATCCTTGTGGACAAGTTTATTCCAAGATAACATCCAACATCTTGGGGTTTATAAGTCCATTATCCAAATCAAACCAAATCCAATCCAAATAATCCTAAAGTCTAGTATTCCTGCAAGGTTCCTAAAATTTCAACACCCATATCATTCATCCCTTTCATCCTTCATCTCATCATTGGTCCTAAATTTGATAGAGGTCAACAAGGTCAAAACACAAGAAAAACATGGAATATAGACTTGATTCATACATCATGAGTGGTCTAAATCAAAGAAACTATCAAAGCCTTACAAAACCAATGATTATCAGAACTCACATGTATACAATCCATACATGGGATCATTATTTCCTACAAACCTCAATGGTACAAAAAATGTGAGTATGCCTGATCTAAATTTTGGACCACCTTTCCCTATGGTAGATTTAAATCAAATTCCAAACCTAAAAATATATCAACCAAACAATCAATGCATGAGTCTTCAACAAAACAACATGATCCCACAAAATCCATACATGCCAAATGTGAATATACCAAGTACAAGTTTACCAAACATAAACATTTCAAATCCACAGTTGGTAAACTTTGGGATAGATATGTTTGTGAATCATACAAATTTTGTTCAAAGTCCAAACAAGATGTTAACAACTCCATGTATGGATCCAATTCAAGGTAACACCATGCAAAATCAAAGTTACCTAAATCAAGGAAATGTGATTCCAAACCAAAACAATGTTCAATTTCAACCTATCATTCCAAATATAAGCATCATACCAAATCAGAACATTGTCTAAAATCAATTTTTCCATGATCCTATACAAACACCACAAGTATAAATTCCAAATTTTCTTGAACAAAAACCAAATCAACTATATCAAAGGTGTCAAGACCAAAATCAAGATCAAATTTTACAAGATAAAATTGCTACACTTACCAAAATAGTTGATTCATTGCACCAAGAGACATCTCCACCCCAAAATCAATACCGTCTTCCTTTGGTTAAACCATGTAATCAAAGAATTGAGTTGTGTCCACAACCATATCAAGAACAATATCTCGAATGTCAAGAAGTTGGATATCAAGATCAACAACATCAAAAACAAACCCAACCTCCACATATCAAAGATCAATCACCACATCTCAAAGATCAATCACCACATCTTCAAAATAAATCACCACAAGGTCAATTTAAAGTACAAATCTCACAAGGTAACAAATGAAAATACACACCACTTGGGGGACCAATCGAATCGGTCATGCAACAATTGGTACAAGAAAATCTCATCAAAATACCCTTTTATGAAAATTATCAAGAGTCTCAAGTTAAACCACCAAGGTATAACAAGAAGCACCTTTGTGATTTTCACAAAATAAAGGGACACACAACATCAAATTGTATTCGACTCAAAAATATCATCCAAGACCTTATTGATAAAAAAATAATAACTATTGGGGAAAATGATTAGGGTTCAACCACTAGTGATAGCATTGACAATCTCTCCACCACAATTGTTGAAAATAATGATCAAAATAAATCCATCAATGAGCACCTTGAAGATGTTTCTACCTCATCCAAAGATCAACTCAACATACATCAAGAGTCACTCTTTGTTCATGATCAAAACCCCTCAACAATATTCAACAATGATCTATTTCAAGGGGTGTTAGAATTATTTGATCCTATTGACATAATCCATGATCCAGCAACCAATGATCATAATGAAAATGTCTCTACATCACCTAATGAGTTAGTGGACATATCTCAAGAGTTTATTCAAAAGCATGATCGACATCTTTAACCAAAGTCTAGCAATGGTCCTTCCCATGATATATTAACATCCTTTGACCTGATGGTTATAGATAGTAAACAGATCCTCAACTCCACATTTGATCCAAGTCCACTCAAATTTTAAGAGGATATTAAACCACTTCACATGCTTGATGAAGATATACAAGAAACCTTTATAATAAATACATCCTTTGAAATTGACCCATGTCAAGAACTTGATCCAAAGCATTTTGAAAGCAATTATGAAATCATTCAAGATCAAGAATTTGTATCTCCAAGCTACTACAATGATCTAATGGACACTCTCCTATCTATACAAGATGTCAAAAATGATGGTCACATCCACATAGCACATACTCCTCTATCTACCCATGAGATGCTTTCTTTGGATGGACACATAGATGATCTTCATTCAAAATAGGATTCCTTTACTCCTGACATTATTACACAAAAAGAACAGGTTATTGATTCCTACAGTCAAACTAAATTGTCAACATTAGGATCAGATATATCCCAAATTCAGGCTAAGGACATCATGTATGAAGATATCCAACATTATCCACTCAAGGAAATAGGTCATATAGAATAGGATATTCTAGAGTCAGTAGAGCAACAAATTGAAATAGTGTCCTCTATAGTGGTCACTTATCAGAAAATTCTTAATGAAAAATACATCTTAAAATAGGTAGAATCAAAGAACAAAGGTGCTACAACCACCATACTAGGGGAAACCATGTCTTAAGCAAACTTCAACATAGGGAGCACCAATAATCCTTATGATGAAACTAATACCAATACTACAACCAACCATGTCACGAATCTTCATACACCCATCACCCCATCCATGAATTGGGACCAACATCAAAAGAAAGATTTGAATCAAAGCATGAAGAAAGTTATCAAAGAAAAAGAAGTTGAGAAGCATAATGGAAAAATAAAATACACATGGATTCCAAAATATACAAAGAAAGAATATCCTTGTAAAACTCCATTAGTCAAAAAACTATGGGGCAAAATAAAAAAATGAAAAGTATCCATCAAAGATGTCCAAAAAGAAAAAGGCAGGCTTCCCAAGTGATGGAAAAAGTATATCAAGCAGTTGGTCCTAATTCCATGCACACTTCCATATTCACCCATCATTGCTCATCTTCCCAAGTTTGGAGAGTCAGAGGTTCCAAACTATCAACCAATCCATCTTCTATTCCCAAACACACTCCATCCATGCCTCCACGCATGATATCCAATTCTTAGATTGACCATGTATTGGCATCCACCCTTCATCATAAGGATTCAAAAGGTATCCTATTGCGATGTGAGTAGAAAGACATAGTTAACTATGGTATCAACAAAGTGTATCGGGAATCTCAAAAGTTGTATTCAAGTGCACGTATCTTGGAAAAGTAGCTTCTTCAAGTAGGATATCGATTACACATTATGATAGAAGCATCTACATAGACACCACCAGGTGGTTCAACATGAGCTTAAAATATTTTAGAAAAATAAAAAAAAGGATTGAAAACAGTAAAAAAAAATCATCCTCTAGGGAAAACCACTATGATGGTGCTTTGGATAGGTACCATGATGAAAAACTAGAAAACAAGCATCTACGTGTGTTAGTTTAGGTGGAAGCATCTCATCTCATCCATAATAAATCTAGCATTCCATCCATTAAGAATTTATCCAATCCATTTTCATCCATAGTCCAAGTTATCTTGATCTTGACAAAGTTTGGTGTACAATTTACACTTGCTTATGGTAGACATCTTGACATGAGTCATTTTCATTGATCCTATCCTACCCAACATTATCTGAGCCATGAAGCATTATCCAATGGAGAATTCCTCTATTTGAACACCTTATCTTTTAAAAATAATCCATATCCATCTGTCTATGGCATTCCATACATTGCTAGACACTAGGGGTAGATGTTTACATCCTGCTTTAGGAATAAATCTTGATCTATATCCTCCAACTTATGTGGTGATCCAAACATTGGAAAACATGAAATCAAATTGGTCAAAGCATTTGTGAGCCAAAATCCAAATCACTAGCCCATGGCATATTTTGACGAGAAGATGTTCCTTATCAATCTTTATCTTTCATCAAACATCAATCCAAACAATCAATATCAGTCACATCTAATTTTCACTTCAACATCACATCAAATCATTCAAACAAATTTTGTTCCAAATCAAGCTTCAAAATCCTAATCAATCAATTCCAATCAATCTCTCATCATCTCAAGATATCCATCCCAATCCTCATGTTGCTTAAACACTATCCTTGCATTGTTGTGTATCCTCAACAATGTTATCATCATCAATCCATCGATTCAATCAATCAACCTTAGCTTAGTTTTCAACAAGATCTTAAATAGAGCACATATATCATCATGCATATCCATATCCAAATCGTCAAAATCATGCCAAAATCCAAAAACATATCAAAATCCAAAAATAGGTTAAAAAGTTAGAAAAAATGTCAAAAACATGTTATCCAAACTATGGGTCTCTAAGCTCTGAACGTAGGCAAGGTTGATCTTTGATCATCCCCTGAGACACTTAGGTTAGTCCTTTAAGAGTCCATCATAATAAACTGGCAATCCATTTGTTCATATCTCATAAATAATTGAGTTTTTCACTCAAACTACATGGTCTCTATGTGTATTACGTAGGCAAGGCTAATACTTGATCAGCCCCCAAGGCCCCTAGGATAGGTCTTTAGGTTAGACTCTTGGTCAAAATCTTATAAAACACCAAAAAATTGGAAAATTCCAAAATCAAAACATTTGTAAAACATCTTGAAAATACCAAAAGCAACCTCAAAACATGTCAAAACATAAAAAAAATCCAAATATTTGAAAAAATCCATCCATCCCATCTTGCTTTCACTTGCAATAAACATCCACTCACAATAAATCATCATCACCCTCAACCTTTGGTGAAACAGTTGGAAACAAGTCTAGCAAGTTAAAAGTGAAAACTCAAGCATTAATGTCTCAAATCTAGGTTAGTAAGTAAACAAGTTGGTCAAATATTGGTATTAATATCCCATCATCCAATCAAATCCCAAATCATTTGATAACATCATGTCCTAGGATGCATCCTTCCTACAATGGACACCAACATTAGGCATCAATGTAGTTTAGTCTTGGCTAGCAGTATGAATAACATTAGCTTGTTTGTCTACCTGATCTTTGTCTTTTAACTTATCTTATTGCACTCATTTTGATGACCTCTCGATGATGTCCAAACAAAGGGATTTAGAGAGAAAGGAATGGGGCAATGATCATTATCTTTTATATGTTGTGTTTTTTGGATGATCTTGTAATATAACCTTGGTCATGCTAACTTTGTTTGGTCTGTAGGGAGGTTCTTTTAGATGTCTTGTTGACTAGATAGGAAGGCTTTCTTTTCTATGTTTTGGTCTGAGATGTTTGGAATAACTGAACTACATTTTGAATGAGGCTCCATATGTTAGGTGTGAACAAGAGTACTCCTATCTAATTATTGAGTCAATGTCCATCATACTAGGTGCAATGCCATCCTAGTTCTTTATACCTTGATGCATCGTGCCTATGTGTGTTATCAAACATAAGGTAAGTATCCCTTTTAAAATCCCAATTCCTAATAAGTAATGCATCATTATCATAATTATCATCATCTCTAATAAAGTCTCACAGATCATGGGCTTATTGGATCCTCTTGTCTTCATTTCATTTCTTTTGTCTTCTCTCTATGCTAACATGGTACCATGACAATTAATCAAAAAAACATTGCCAATGCATCCAACCTGCATCCACAAACTATTAGCATGATGCATATCATATTATATCATATAGGAAACACTAATCATCTAACATGCATTGCATTTCCGTCGCTTGCATCATAATATAGATTAGTTATTCTAATCATTTTAAAACCATCTCATTTGAATCATCATCATAACCATCCATACATCCATCTTGAACCTCTTTGTCGTGGGATCGACCCTCAAATAAAAAATTTCACTCGATCTCTCGAGGGAGTAGTGTACTAGCATAATCCTTTTGCTGGGGTAGCAGTGGGGCATCTAAAAAAATCAAATTTTTTTTAGTTTTGATCTCAACAAGTTTATTCTTTGAACCAATGCAACAATTACATTGCTTCAAAGAGGGGAAAAAAGTAGACATGTAAATTATACTGATTGATCTTGTGCACCTGATCCTAATTTACTAACACCAGTTCATCCTAAATCACTCCTTTACTAACCATTTAATTGAATAATCTTTATTTGATTAAATTCATCATATTTAATCTTTTAATTAAATAAATTCCTCTATTTGATTAAATCTAACATCATCTCCTTTTAATCAAATAAATCAAACTTTATTTAATTAAGTCTAATATTCATATTCCTCTCATTTTGATTTAAATAAATCCACAAATCTAACTCAAAATATCAAATCAGCTAATCTCCATCTAAGTTAATTAAATCCTAATTAACTCTAGCTCTAATCCATCAAATCCTCTAGATTTTGCAACTTGTGCAAGTAAATCAATTTAATTAATTAGTATATTCTTCTATTTCATTCAAAAGGGCATCTAGTTGGAATATTCCCTCATTTTGAATTCTCCCTCCCAAAAGGTCTTGTCCTCCAACTTGGCATTTATATCTCTTACAAGTCCTTTTTCTTCAGCCAAGTAGCATTAAATCCTCTTCCACATCTCCCTCCACAAGCGAACTTTTGAATTTCCACCTAATAGAATTTATGTGCACATTAATCAAAATGTTCTCCACCCCTCTCCACTAACATGTTGACAAGTTGAATTGTGCTATTGGTTGATCTTTAGTCCCACATTCATCCTTTTGCTCATTCTTCCATCCTTCTCTTATATAAATGGAGATCTCTTTTACTAATTTTGGATCCACAACTTGACGCAAAGTGACTATCTACATATTTTATGCAAAGTTTATCCATTGTTCATCAAAATTTTCATAGCATTTCATCATCTTAGCTAGGTTATGGTCAAATTTCATCAAGGAGCACAAAATCTTCATCAAATTTCTTCAAAGCTTGCAAGGAATTGGGAAAGGGCTATTTTCCACATCAAAATAGCACCAATTCCCCCATGGGATTGAGGGTTTGAGCTTTTGAATATGATTTAGATTGCTTTTACTTGATTCCTTTACTTCATTTCTTGTTCATTATGCTTCAAATGAATCTCATGGGGAATGCTAGTTTATATTTGTATAATTGACTAACATTGTGTTGTTTGTTCATGTTTGTGTAGGTCTAGAGCTACCATTCAATGTAACACATCTAAAATGGATTGTTGCAGGGACCTCTTCTTTGATTTAGAAACTATGGACTCTTCCTTTTTACTAGCAAGTTGACTTCTTTTGGGTGGCATGATGAAGAATTTAATCCTACTTGACTTTTTAAGTGTCTTCTTGTAGAAGAAAATTAAGTTCTTATACACTTGCTACAAAGGGTTTATGTTAACTTACCCGACAAAATAATAGTTGCAGAGTTTTCCTGCTTGAACTCCCTTGCCAATAGTCCATTGAGCTTTGTGAATGATTACCAAAATGTCGTCAAGTCCCAAGTAATATTTGTTGTTGAGCTCAGTCACCTCACTATTAATGTTAATTCATGAAAAATATTTCAAAATCTACCCATATTTCTAGTTTGAATACATGCCATTGATCTTGGGAAATCGTACGGTGTAATCATTTAATGCTTTGACAGCTTGTATTGTAGTATTGCTCTATCATTTAAAGACCTCTATGGGGTAGCGTTAGTAGTACTAGCACCCCACACACTCCCCTTTGGACTTTCACGGGACTATGGGTTAATTCTAGTGATTGAGTGACTATTCACTGCCATACCACTCTATCATATCAAGACTGTTGTGGGGTAGTGATAGTAGTATTGCCACCCCGCACACACCCCTTTGGACTCCCATGGGATAATAGATTAATTATAGCGATGGAGTGATTGCTCACTACCATACCATAGTGTCATTGTTTACCCCTTGTGGGGCTATGGTTTACTTTAGTTGTTAACATGTTCTCACTACCACCTTGCGGTATTCATATTTGGTTGTCGTGGTATTGCAATAATCATTTGTACATTGACCTATATGTCCCTCCATCCTGTGCATACCTCTATTGACTATTGTGGTAGTGCGGTATTAGATTTTATTATGAATGTAGTATTTTAGATATCGTTTTATTGAAAATATTGAACAATTTTCTAATTTTTTAGTCTCTCAGTTTTAGTTTTCAGTGTCAGTCAGACCTAAGAGATCATTTATTTGTTTGTAATGGGGAGGCTTAGTTCACCTAAGGTTAAGATATCTATATGTATTATTAAATCACAAATGTTCATTATATGTTTGCATCTAGAAAATATATAGGACATATAAGAAATTATATTCTATCTCAAATTTTCAACCAAAGTAAGATAACTAAGAAGAATGAACCTAACTTTAAATGCACTTCAAATCAGCAATGAACATCTCAAGTTTTGTATACAATGTACCAATAGAATAATGATGATTACATTTATAAATGTATCAGTAAAACAATAGTGAATAAGCATACCTATACTCATATCTTTATTACATTCAATAATAAATTACACCATACATATAACCAAAGTTTAGGTGACAAGCTAACCTCTTAAGGTGACAAAACATCATCATAATTACCTGCATTGCCAACAAGATCAAAAATCTTGATCATTCATGTTTGCATATGCTTTATTTTCTTCCTCATCCTCATTTGTGACATGGAATGCATTCTCTCTCCCAATAGCTTCACTGGTAATCAAAATTTCTTCTTCAAACACTCCATCATCTTCATCCACTTCTTCAAAATTTTCTTGTAAATTAAAATATTACCCATCAGTTATTATATCAACTTCCATGAATTTTCATTTTGAATGAGACTCTATTTGAATGACATGCGACCATCCTGGGCTTCTTACATCATCAATTAGAAATGATTGGTTAATTTGAAGAGGGGAAATGTATGACTCATCTATCTCTAATAAAAGTTGTCTTGTATTTGCATGTACAAATCCATACTCATCAAATTATATTGCAGATGGTCGGATCAACTTAAATTTTAATAATATAGGACTATTTTCACCATAGTCCACTAGAATAATTTGTTGGATGAATCCAACATAAAATTTCTTCTCAGTTTCATGAAGAAATTCAACACTAACAACATAATCATAGTTTATCTTTACTTTGTCTTTTTCTTCCACTCTTAAATGACTACCATAGGCCCACATTCCACTAAAACGCTTAGCCAATAAATGTGGAGATTTTCAAAGCTCACTTTCCTCAGTTATTATATCTTGACCTTCTTCTTTTACATCACTGACTGCATTAGCAATCCATTCTTCAAATTTTGGAAAAGAATCACCTCTAATTAAATTAGAATGATGTTCATGTCTTTGAGGTCGATGTTGCATCCAAGCTTGATTGTCTTCTTCATATTTTCTACATAGAATATTAATGTACAAATAGTAAGATTGATAATATAAATGTGTAAATGCAATAGAGTAAATAAATTATTTTGTAATTTTTTTTTATCTGTGCCACTTATCAAATGGAGATGTTTTTTGAATAATATAGGCATGTATCACACTTCTTCCTTGATGTGATAGCTTGAAGTGACAACAATTTCATTCTAATTCTTCACCTGCAATTATTTCTTCTTCATCATTGTCACATACACGCCAATTGACATTTTTAAAATCCTTCATATATTCTATGCAAAATCCCATGGCCTCTTTCATTAAATATCCCTTAAACATGTTTCCTTCCAAATTTTCCCTAGTATGAATATTTTTTTTCAAATCCTTCATAAATCATCCTATAGGATACATCCATCTTGTTCTTATTGGGACACAATGCTTTAGTTCATATTGTAGATGTATCAAAAGATGCATAGAAATGTTAAATATTTTTTGGTAAAAATTCCCATTTCAATAGAAAAATGACTTCAACAACCTCCTCCCTCAAACTATCAAAGTTCAAAGGAACTAATACATGTAAAATGTTCTCCATTATGACATGATAGTCATGGGTCTTGAGGCCTTTTAAGCCATTAATGTCAGTTTGGATTCTAATACTACTACTTACATATCCAGTGGGAAAGTGAGTCTAGGATATCAACTGTAAGAATTATTCACATTTTTCCTTTGTCCAAAAATAAGGAGCACTAGTTTTTCTATATTTTTCATCATCATATTTTTCAACCCAAATATTTTGATGAATTTTTAGTTCTCAAAAGTCTACATGTGATGAAATACTATTGAAAGCACCAAAAAGAGTTTCTATAATAGCATAGGCTATATTTTTCTCAGTATGCATAAAGTCAATAGTATTCCTAATGGCTATATCCTTAAAGTACGGTAACTTATAGAATATGCACAACCTTTTTATAACACTTTCATTACATGGATCATATCTACTACCAATAATCCCATTATTTTCAATAAATGAAATTCTTTTTTGTCCATTCTCAACAATGTAATCACCTTTTATTAGCAATGGTGCTTCACTATTCTCTTCTTGACCGTTGAACTGTGTTTTTTGTTGATGATATGGATGATCCATTTTAAGGTAAGCACAATTTCCACAATAAATACATTACACAAACTTCTTGAGTGTCTCACAAAATCTTTAAAGTTGCAAGCATGACATCCATGGTATCCATGAACACTAAGACCAGACAATGTGCCATATGTAGGAAGATCATGAATCATAAACAATAAGGAAGCTCTTAAAGTGAATTTGATTGAATGACCATCCCTTAAAGATTGAATTGATTCAATTCCTTTCCACAATTCCATTAGATCATCATATAATGGCTCTAGATAAGCATCAATTATATCCATAGTCACACTTTTCTTTCCCGGTACAATCAATGATAGCATTAAGAAAAATGGTTTAGTTGCTAACCATGGAGGAAAGTTATAATTTCTTAAAAATACTGGCCAAGTTTACCATTTAGTACTTTGATCTGAGAATGGGTTCACCCCATCTAGATCCAAATCCAACCTTATATTATGATGATCTTGAGAAAAATTAGGCCATTTGTTATCAAATTCCATCCACATCTTACAATTAGGCACATGTTGTTGTTTTCCATTAGTGCTCTTATTTTGGGCATACCATTGCATAAGTTCAAAAATGTCTTTACACCTATACATTTGGAGTAATTGTGGGATTATCAAAAATTGGTGAAGAAACTTTCTAGGAACTACAACTGATTTCAACCCTTTTCTAGACCTCACTTCATGACATTTCGGGCATTCACTCTCACTTGCAATATTCTTGCAAAATAATTTACAACCATTCACACATGTGTGGATGTTTTCATACCCTAATCCTAGCTTAGTGATTTCCTTTCTACATTGACTTCATTTTGTTGGAAATGTGGAGTCAGGTGGTAACAATGAACTTAATAATGACAAGATGTGATCTACACTCTCATTTTTCCATCCAAACACCACTTGCAAGCTAATAATTTGAAGGATTGTCAAACAACTTAACTGATAATAAGCATACAAAGGCTTTAAAGCATCCTCCATCAACTTGGCCCAATCATCATTTAGACCCTCATCAACATTCTATCAACTTCAAACCCTTTGCCTAACATTGCTACCACTTCATCTATTTTTGGTGCCACTTCATCTATGTTTGTTGCATCTTCATCTCTCACACTTTGTCATTCTATCATATATTCATAATAATTGACATTCTAATGGCTTATACCACTATGCCCATATCTCATCATATGTCGATAAATATGACTTCTTCTTTTTCATTTTTTTGCCAAGACAATCATTACATGGACATGGATATTTGTCCATGTCACTCTCATTGGCTATTCTCTCATCAAATGCATGGTATTTCAACCTTTGATGTTGATCCATTTGTAATGTTCTACACATAGCAACAAAAAATTGTAGACTAAGAGACAAAAACTATTTTTTTTAATTGAAAGGAATTTCCATAGCAATAGAGTTATAGAGAAAAAATAAAATAGAGAGTTTAAATAATGAAATTGTAAAAAATAGATTTTTGTAGTTTATATTCAAATTGTTGATTACATTGCATTGCACATCTTTCAAACTCAAATCATTACTTCACATTGCATAACTAATAACTAGATGCTAATAGATGACAAAATTTTAATTACAACATAGTTTTTACAAAGTAAACCTAAGTAGTTATGCATTTACTTCACATTGCATAACTAATAACTAGGACGAGCTGCCAATTGCATTTTCTTGTCATGGCATTCCATTAGACCACATTTCTTTCAGGAATTTTTTCAAAAAGTTCACTACCTTGTCTATGCTACCACATTTTTCATACATGTCTCCCAAATAATTTTATCAAATAGTTCACTGCCTTGTTTATATGGCTAAAATCATAAAACAAGTTATTTCAAAAAAGCTAAGGATGCTTGGAAAAAATATATCAAAGCATAATAGTAAGCAATAACATATAGACAAGGAAGTGAACCAGTTGAAAAAATGCCTAAAAGAAATGTGGTCTCATGGTGATGGAATTCCATGACAATCCATAACAATCAACTTGTCATGCCATTCATAATTGAATTCCATCACCATGAGACCACATTTCTTTGAGGCATTTTTTCCAAAGTTCACTGCCTTTTCTATGCTACCAGATTTTTCATACATGTCTACCAAATCATTTTATCAAATAGTTCACTACCTTGCTGCTATGGCTAAAATCCTAAAACAGGTGATTTCAAAAAATATATGGATGCTTGAAAAAAATCTATCAAATCATAACAGTAAGCAACAAGTTATGGTCTCATGTTTTTTTCTTGGGACAAAAATCAGCGTGATTTTATTTGCATTTCAATGTAGGTTTTAAATGCATTTTGTTGGAAATTTTGTTGTTTGAAATGGGGAGAAATATTTTTTTTATCAGTTTTGAGCACTTTTTAATTGTAGGATTGTCACAGTTAGTGAAAAAGGTAGTGTTCATGAAGGAATGGAAAATATGTATAGATCCTTTCAATTAAACCGGTACTATGCAATGGCATTGAATCATTTAGCAAACCATTTTTTCTTCACAAGGCAGCATTTTCTTGTGGAAAAATTGACTAAGATAGCTCTTGTTTCAACTAACCACACTCTCATGAAATATCATTCATATTATAATCTTGCACAATGTTATCATAGTAACAGTGATTATGAGAAAAATGGGCACTACTACATGGCATCAGTCAAGGAAAGCTAGAGGCCACAAGATTTTGTGGACACATTCAATTGAAGTTGGGAGATCTTAAGAGTTCTCTCTCAAATTTTGAAAAGGTTTTGGAGGTCCACCCTAAGAACAATGAGACCTCAAAAGCTATAAGCCGTATATATGCTCAACAAGGATAAGCAAAGAAGGCTTTGGAAATTTTAAGAAAGGTAACTCACATAGATCAACATGATGCCCATCCATTTATCAAGATGAATGAGTTATTAATATAGTTAGACCCCAGTGTTGCCTTAGATTCTCTTAAGATGCCAAAGTCTCTTCTGAACAAGAGCAGAAAAATACCCATTCAATTGTTAAAGAACATTGGGGTTCTTCATGTTGTGCGTGATGAACTAGAGTTGGCTCAACAAAATTTTATGGAGGCATTGGGAAAAGATGTTCTACATCTACATAAATTTGTGTCATTAGTTTTGTGAATTTTTTAATTGTAGGATTATCATAGTAAAAAAGATATTTTTCATGAAGGAATGTGTTGACGATGATTTTACTCACAACAAATAGGGAAAATAAATTCTTCACAGACAAGACAACAAATAGCCTATCCTTCTTGAAAGATATGGAACAAAGACAACATAAAGGGGAGTTTTGCATTAACAAGGGAAAAGATTGGCTTTTGTTCAATCCCAAGTCTTTGATAACTAGCTCATGGTTGCACTAGGGTCACTCTTGAGTACTAATGTGATATTGTTGTTAATCTCAGAGGGACTATTGTTGTAAATTGAATATTTTAGGTATTGGATTTTCAATTGAGGAACTAAGCTTAAGCATCATGAAACCAAAAGATTTGCAATAACATTTTATGAACATCATAAATTCTTTGCTATCACTTAAATAGATTTAGCATTAAGCATTCAACAATTTTATGGAAAACAAAAGGTTTTCAATAAAAATCCTTCTATTCATTTAAATTTTGGAACATTTTCAAGAATTTAACATTTATTCTAAAACAAAGTAGAAGAAATACTAAAAATTAAAAGTTTCTTTCAGTTATTCCAGTTATTCCAGAAATCTTGTTCACAAGTTTCTTTCAGTTATTCTCCATGGATGACCCAAAGAATCAATTAAATTAGAGCAAACTACTTTATACTTCACCAGATTGCTTCATAGCTACATATAAAATGGTGTAAGCTTTTAAAGAGAGGGGTTTTATTTTTGGACACCAAGTAGGTTCTGTATGCACCCTTAAATAGTACAACATACAGTCTTGTTTGGCTAAACTAACAAAACTAGCTACAAAAGATACCGAGATAGGTAGCTATCTAATAAGCTCTGATATTAATCAATTGGAATGGTTCAAAAAATAGGAAAAAAGAAAAAAACTTAAAATTTTATGCTCCTTTGACATCCACAAATTTTGAACTTAAAATAAGAAAGGGATCCTCTGGCCTTTTATAGAACATAAGGCTCAGAAAAGATAAGAAAAATACATGAGAGGAAATCCAAGGGACCAAACTTATCAAGGCATGTGGAATGTAATGACCAATAGGAGAATTGTAGTTGAAGTCAATGGAAGTCAACTCCAATTACACTTTGAAGCTCTTTGGGTGTTAACCTCAAATCTTTGTGAGGATGATACTTCAAATCATGATAGTGTGTAGGGACTTCCCATACATTCAGAATGAACAAGTGGAATTTTTTCCCCCACACATCACTTGGCTCTGATTCTATCACTCTTGGGAATAGGCTTCCTTAGAGGTTGGCACTTTTCATCCACCACATGTGAGATACTAGGATCCCTAGCATTCATGTGGATTCAAACTCCTCTGCCAATAGTATCCCAAAATAATTGAACTGAAATAAAAATAATTATTCTCATGACTCAGTTTGCCTAACCGTTCACACCTTAATTTTGCATCACAATTGATATCTCTTGCAATCACAAATTTCACATATTAAATCCCTTTAAAAGAAAGAAAACATTTATAACATCTCATGTAAATAAAACAATTATTCAAATGTTAGTACAAAAATATCATAATTAACACGCTTTTTAAGCATATCACAAATCCTCACATATATACTAGATTATTGAGATGATTAGATAAACTTAAAATTTTAGCATTTTCACCTCACATTACAACCCGATACCCAGTACTTGATATTCAACTTTACCCACTTACTTCCACGAACCTCGGTTATACCAGAACTCCATTATACTGAATTGGAGCCTTCCATTAAAACTTGTATTACCTTTCGTCTTTCACATGTTTTCAGTACTTGGTACCAGATGCCCAAAACACTTGCATTATGAAGTACTTTTATTATCAAAGATTTTTTTCTCTTCAATTCTGGTGATCTTCCAATTTCCTAGCTCCTGCCATAAGAGTTATTTTTTTCACTTGGGTCCCCAAGTCTATTTAGTCTTGGAGCATGTTGTGATACCACACAACAAAATGGAAAATATGCATAGAGCCTTTGAATTATACCTGTAATCTACAATGGCATTGAATCATTTAGCAAACCATTTTTTCTACACTATAGGGCAACATTTTCTTGTGGAACAGTTGACTAAGACAACTCTTGTTTCAACTAGCCATCCTCTCATGAAATCTCATTCATATTATAATCTTGCACAATCTTATCATAGTAAAGGTGATTATAATATAGCTAGCCGCTACTACATGACATCATTCAAGGAAAGACATAAGCCACATGATTTTATGGATAGGTTCAATTGAAGCTGGGAGATCTTAAGAGTTCTCTCTCAAATTTTGAAAAGGTTTTGGAGGTCCGCCTTGAGAACTATGAGAGCTTAAAAGCTGTAGGAAATATATATGCTCAACAAGGGTTGGCAGAGAAGGAATTAGAAATTTTAAGAAAGGAAACTCGCATAGATCCACCTGATGCCCATGCATTTATCAATATGGGTGAGTTATTAATATCCTCAGAACCCAGTGCAACCTTAGATTCTCTTAAGATGCAAAAGTCTCTTCTAAAGAAGAGTAGAGAAGAAGTACCCATTCAATTTCTAAACAACATTGGGGTTCTTCATTTTGAGCATGATGAACTAGAGTTTTCTCAACAAACTTTTATGGAGGCATTAACAAATAGCATTTGGGTTGAATTCATTAATAAAAGCCCCAGTGCTAATTCTATAGTTTTTCTTGTGCTCTTTAAGGATATGAAATTCTTCCATTGGCTAGAAGAAGGTGGTGTTTCACTTGAGTTACCATGGGATAAATTCACAACACTATTGAATCTTGCTAGGTTGTTGGAACAACTACATGATACTAAAAAAGAAAATATTTTATATAGGCTAATATTGTTCATGTTTCCTGATTATGTGGATGCATATCTACATCTTGCAGCCATGGCTCAGGCTCGGAATGAGATCCAACTAAGCCTAGAATTGATTTGGGATGCACTTAAGGTGGATAAAAACTCATCAAATGCTTTATCTATCCTTGGAAAAATGGAATTAAAAACAGATGACTAGCTTAAAGCAAAGAAACAATTAAAGCTACACAAAGTGAATCATATGCAAAAAATTCTTATGTTGACATTTCACTTGGAAATTGGAATTATTTTCCATCTTTTTGCAATGAGAGGAGGGATCCAAAGGTGGAGGAACAACATCTTGATAAGGCTAGAGAATTGTATTGTAAAGTGTTGACATGTAGACCAAGAAATGTTTATGCTACAAATGAGGCAGCCACTGTGCTAGTTGAAGGGGGTCAATTTGATATTGCAAAGGAAATTTTTACATAGGTACAAGAAGTTGTAGTAGGAAACATCTTTGTTGAAATTATTGATGTGTGGGTAAATCTAGCACATGTTTACTTTGCACAAGGATAGTTTGCACTTGCAATGAGAATGTATCAAAATTGTTTGAGGAATTCTAATTTGGCACTGACACCCAAATTTTATTATATTTAGCTCAAGCACATTATGAAGCAGAACAATGGCAAGATTGTAAAAGAATATTATTAAGAAAATTAGAACATCATTAATAGTAGTAAATTGTAATGAGTGTTTTGAATTTGTGTTTAATGTAATGAGGGTTTCAAATTACCTCTGAATTTGCTACAGAGGGCATCCCCAAATCTAATTTCTCTATAGAGGACCTTGGTGAATTCAAATTCATTGAAACAAACTCTGAATTCATTGCCCTTACTCACCTTTTAAGAAGTCTCTAGGTCCTCTCTGAATCCTTATTGCCCATGCAATTAGCTACTATAACTGATCAAAATACCTCATTCTAGGCTAATGAATGAAGTGAGGTATGTAATGAATGAATGAAGTGAGGTCAAGCGAGATGAATGAATCTGCAATGAATGTGAATAATCATGCCAATACATCACACCAATAATTGGTTGAATTATTTTTTTAATTTTTTTTCTACTTTAGATTTGATGACTAACTATTTAGTCATTTTTATTTCTATGACTAAATAATTTTTTATTCAACAACCAAATTAATCATTTATTTACTCATTTATAGCTGAGTTGTAAAAAATGAGTAGAATTTAGTCATTTTCAGTTGTTGTGACTAAAATTTTTAGTCACCTAGTCATTTATTTTCTAAATTCTACTAGAGGGTGGTGCTTTCTTTCTTGGATGTATATTGGTGTCATCATTAAGTAAGAAACAAGATTCAACTTATTTATCCACTCTAGAGGATGAGTATATTTCACCAGCATCATGTTGTACATAGGTATTATGGATGAGACAAACATTGAAGGATATTAGACTTGTATATGATGAAGCTATATCTATCTTCTTTGATAATACAAGTGAAATAAACATTTCAAAGAATCCATTGATACACTCAAGGACAAAGCATGTATCTATTTGGTATCACTTTTTAAGAGAGAAGTGTTGGTATGTGGCGACTGATCATGCTATACTGTATAGCCCATGGTATACTGTACACCCTGGCCCCCCATCCTTGCCGAGGTTCGGGCCCGGGCTGGGCCCCGGGCGGGGGTTCGGGGGCGGTATCCCCCAAGAAAAATTTTCTTCCTACTTTTTTGCGTGATCACCGAAAAAGGGAAAAATCAATGAAAAAAGGAAAAAATTCGATTTTGTAGAACCCTAAAATCTGGAAGCTTCTAAGCTTGGTAAAAAGGGGTTCGGATGGGTATTTCAGGATGATGAAAAACGTGATTATTCGCAAGATTGTAATAGGTTTTCCACTGGATAATAAAAGTATTGGATGGCTGCGGTTTGGTGGATGTAGCCCAGATTGGGTGAACCACGTTAAATTCTGTGTTATGATTTATTCTGTGAATGTTTTTGGTTTCTCTATTTTTGTTTATTAAATTTGCATTTAATTGTTAGATCTTCCATCTCTAACCCTAACAAGAAGGTTATGGAGAATGACATGATGCTTGAGTATGTCCCTACAAAAAATTAGATTTTTGATATATTTACTAAGGCTCTTCCTAAGGATACTTTTGAGTATCTTTCAGAGAAGTTGGAGGTTATTGCACCTCCTTTCTTGAACTAGATGCATATGGAGGTGCATCAGTCTAGTGAATCTATGAATCTATCTCTTTTCTAGACTGATGTTGGTGGCTACCTCTAAGGGGGAGTAGGTAGTTTCATGATTTTTCATTGTGTTGCTAATTTAGTTTAGTGTACAGTATTCAGAGCAGGTAATTCTGGTTCAATGTCAAAGAGGGTAAACAATGCAAAACATTTTATCCTTTTCCATTGATGTCAAAGGGGGAAGAGAGAATCTTCTCAAAAAAAAAGAAATTATCTATTTAGAGAGAGAGAATCATGTGAAAAAGAGAGAAAGTTGTCAAAATGAAAGAGACTCCTATAAGTGGGAGAGGTTTCAGGAATGTTGTGTAGATTATCTAATCTAAAAAAGAGGGAGAGAGTGTTCAAAGTTTTTTTGTTTTCTTTGGTGGCTTTCCACATCTTGTGTTTCCATCAATGAAAAAGGGGGAGATTGTTGCAAGTATGAAAGTGTTGTCATTAATGTCAATAGGAAGTCTATTGATTAGTGTTGTCATTATTGTCAACTATGGGATGAAAATGTCGAGGATATTGAGAAAATTGTGGAAAAGAGGGAAAAAAAAATTGTATGTGTAGTTGAGACTTTGAGGAAATGTTGTGAGTACATGGAGCTATTCTTTTGTTGCAAAGTATAAAGATGAGTTGGAATGAAGTAATGAGCTGAGATGATGTCTCTAGTACTTGGTTTCAAAGTTCTTTTGAGAAAATATGACAAACAGAGTAAACCATGTTATGCAAATGTTCATATTCTTCTTTAGAATTGTGATTTTCATTCTTTCTTTGTTGATGTTATGCCTGTGTGGATCTTACAATCTATTCATGGGTGTTAGAGGTTGCTATATTCAAAATTTAGGTTTCTAGATCGTTGTATAGTGTGAGATATTTTCACTAGTGTGTGAACTAGTTGTTTAGTGATTTTTTTGTGGTCTAGGAGAAATGCATTTTCTCTGTGTTTCTTCACTATTTGGCTTTAGGTTCTAATTTGGGAATTTTCTTATAATGTTTTATATTTCTGAGTTCAAGTTTTTAGTTGATTTGGTGCAGTATAGTGTGAGTTTCATTTATCAATATGCTTACAATTAAGTGTAATCAGTTGTTCTAAGTTAAATTATTTGTTGGTGTGAGCTTGGATGAAGTATTTGATGAATATTAAGTAGTTCATGGGTTATTCTGGATTGATTTCAAGTGAATTATGTTGTCTAGAAATTTTAGCTTGGTTTAAAGAAGTGTGTACTTAATTTCTATGGTGTTTTACATGGGTGTTGGTAGAACTTGTGTTTAACACTACATGTGAGGATTGCGGAAGTGATTTGAAGTGTGTTGGGACCTATTTGGGTCCTAATTAAGGAATTATGTGTATAGCCTTTCATTCCATTCCATTATGGGAATGTTTAGTTGCTGACCTATTTTGAATTTGAATATATAATGGCTAGTGGCCAACATTGGAGAAAGTTTTTAAGGTAGAATTTGATATTAATATGTATGGTGTTAGTGAAAGAGGGTGTATGAAAGAGTAAGAAGCAAGATAGATGTGAGTAATGTGTGTGATGTAAAATAGAGAAGAGAAGTGTGAATTTCATGTTAGAGTTCTTGAAGGGAGTGAGTTGAAGGCATTTAAAATATTTCATGTGAGATTGTGAAAGTGTGCGAGCAATTGTGGTGGACTCCTTGATGCATTAAGAAGTGGTTTTTGTATGTAACATTCTTATTTTATCTTCTTGTATTCTTTGTGTGGTAGTGAGCCCTGGCTGTGAGCCTTTTGGATAGTGTGTCCTATTCTGGTAGTGAGCATCTTTGTACTAGTTTTTCTATTACTTATATTGTGAGCTAACCCTCACCATGGTTTTTCCCTCATTGATTTTTCCATGTAAATTTGGTGTTCTCATGTATATGGTGTTGTGATTTTAGTTTATTTTATCTGCATTTGATGTTTAATCAATTTAACATAATGAGGGTTTAATGAATGCTTGTGGATCTGATTACTATTGAGGATTTTGAAGATTTAATTTTCTACAATTTATTTGCCCCCTCTTAGTTGTCTTATTTATTTCCAAAATCATATGAACAAGCTAATCATATGACCAGAGACAAAATTAAGTTTGTTAAACATGAAAAGTATGATGAAGGATTAGTTAATTTGGAGATGCTTTAGAAGCTAAGATTTATGGAATAGGTTCAATTAGTTTTGATGGTAAGAATAATACTGACAATATTTACTATGTTAAGGGTTTAAGACATAATCTCTTGAGTATTGAACAAATGTGTAGCAAAGGGTATAATCTTGTGTTTAAGGATGAAGCATGTGAGATTTGGAAAGGCTCTAGAACTGTGATTTCTACTAGAAAGAGAACATATGGAAACATCTATCAACTTAAGGGTGTTGATGGTGATTGATTTATGTCATAGATTAATGGTAGTTGGTTATGGCATCAAAGAATGTGTCACATTAATTTTGATAATTTTGCAAGAATTAGGTTGGTTCATGCTGTGAGAGATTTACCTAGAATCACAAAACCTATTAATGTTGTTTGTGAGAGTTTTCAATTTGGAAAACAAACAAGGTGTAGATTTAAGGGAAAGGAACAATCTGCTATTGGACTACTGAAATTAGTGCATATAGATCTTTGTGTTCCTACAAGGATGAGAAGTTTACAAGATTATAGGTACTTTATGCTTCTAATTGATGTTACTCTAGAATGACATGGGTTACTTTGCTTAGAGAGAAATCTGATGCATTAGATAAATACAAGGAATTTAAAGTTGTGGTTGAAAGTGAAATAGATTTGAAAATAAAATGCTTGAGGTTTGATAGAGGTGGTGAATTCACCTCTAATCAGTTTGGTGGAACCCCTAAAAATATTTGAGTTCCACTGAAAAAAGTTCACAAAATCTAGTTATTTCATGTCTTTGGGCTTAGGGTTTATGTCGCTCATCAATTTTAGGGTTTATATGTGCCTCAAACCCTCCAAAATTCCTAAGTTTTATTCCCTTTGCAAAAATTGTATTTCACTATTGACCTCTTATCACCAGTTCCCAGTCACTCAAGTTGTGACTTATGATGTTAAACTAATCTTGTTACTGGCCCCTCGATCCTAATAATCTTGGTCATTATGCATCACTTTATCTAAAATATTGCCTTATGTTATGTGGGTTGTAAATTCTCAAATATTTGATGTATGGTCCTAAGTATGAGTTTAATAATTCATGTGCCAATCTAATGCCTTAGCCTAATACCTTATGTTCCCATCCTGTGTATTCCTAATAGGGCCCCTCTTTTAAAAACTAACTCAAGTGCACATGTAGATTTCTAGTATTATGAGGATTGTTAGATCCTTGCGATCAAATCCTGACTACTCCCTATGCCCCCATCAGATCCTAGTTTTCATTATAATATTCTCATGGGTAGGCAGGTGAGCATCACATCCCATTTGTAATGGCAGGCCCAATGTCTTTCAAAGTCAGCAGGTGGCAGGTTGGAATGGATCAACGACAAAGATAGAATAATGTGGTTGCATCTAGGATGTTCCATACTCCCTCGTATGATTTTAATTTGTATTAAAATAATACCACAAGATAACAGGTGGAAGACATGTGTCCCCTTGTTAGCGAAACCCATTGGGCTTCAAAGGTAGTAAATACTTTGATTGATGAGATTGATGGTCGAGGATGGATGACATGTGTAAATCTTAGCCGCTCCCTACCATCCCATGGGGGACCCACCTCTACCTCTTGTCTATCAATGGGAAAGTAGGGAGATGCCTCATGGAGCCATCTGACAGGTTAAAGAAACTATGTAAAGGTGGAAAACATTAATGAATTATTTCAATGTAGGGGTATGGATGGTAAAGTTTGTGCTACTAATGGAAATTTTAAGCACGTGTTATAAAGATGGGAAAGATCTTTTAATCATGGCCATTCATTGCATCTAATATTTATTAGCATGGGTAGGTGGTCCTATGGTAATGCACGCATATGTTGAAAGTTTTAGATCTAATCTGAACCCTTCCTTGCCTCCCTGTTGCTGAAATTTGCATGTGGGTTAAGACCAACGAGGAAGTGGTGAAGCTAACACGTGGAATATTTCCTTAGCACTTAAGAAGTGGTGGAGCCCATGGTGGACTGGGGGACTTTTCCACTCATCTTGTTTCTGATTGGTCAATAATAATTGAGGACTACAGTCAAATTTTTCAAACTTTGTTGACCGAATCTAAGCCATTCATCAGGCCATCTCACTCTATAATCAATGATCAACATTCAAATTTGGGTTTGAAATAAAATGATCCATTCCATTTTGCGTGAGCAAACCATAATGGTGGAAAATACATAGAACTACTGAATTAAGAGCTTTAAAACCATAAAAGTTGCTTTAAAAGTATAATTGAAGATTTTTGAAAGCATTTGAAACATTCAACAAGATAATGCTACAATTTTAGTATAATTGAAGATTTTTTAAAGCATTTGACACATTCAAGGAGCTGATGAGGGCACAGCCCGAGACTTAGAAAATAACCCACAAACAAGAGAATAATTTTATTATTCAGAAAATGGAGCTTCTTACATGTAGAGGATCTCAAATCCCCAAGCTCTACAACACATGCAAATTACAGAAAGCTACAGAATCACCCTTTCACAATATGTGAGCTTGTCCCCCAAAAAGTTACCCAAAAATTAGAAACCCACCCAAAAATAGAGCTCCTTTTTAGTTTGGAGCCAAACAACATTCAAATTTGAGTTTAGGCGGTTTGGTGCCGAAAATTTACAACATGAAGTTCAAATTTCAAAAGAGCATTTACAATTGTATCTTCTAGAAAGTGCGCCAACTTCCCAGGGCCATAACTTTTGATCCGGGACTCCGATTTGTGAACCGTTTGAACCGTTGAAAAGGTCACGAAATCAACAACACGCTCAAAATCCACTACGCCAATTTCAGCAAGTTTTAGGGCCGATCTGGGAACTCTAAGTGCCTCAAATCTAACTAGGAAGATTTTTAGGTGCAAATATGGGAAACTAAAACTGCAATATCTTTCCACTAAGGAATAGAAAATAAAAACTGTAAATTGGGAATTTCATTATGACGAAAAGGGTATCTAAAAAAGGTAAAAACATCTAAAAATTGAGAAACTTGAAATTTAACTATTTTTGGGTGATGCAAGATTGCCCTTACACCACTGGATGCTCCTACATCAGGAGCTCATGCCATTCATCAAGAGGAAGAAGCTCCAAAAAAGACCCCTAAAACCCCTAAGCATGTGGAAAAGAAGCATTCTGAAGATTAGATCATTGGAGATAAAAGGAAAGGTCTATTGATAAGAAGCAAAGCTACTAAAGTTGACGTAAATTTTTGTTTCCTTTCTAAAGTTGAACTTTACTCAATGAGTGAAGCATGTAAGGATGAGCATTGGATGAAAGAAATGGAAGAAGACTTATGTAGATAAAGTAAAATCATACTTAGGAATTGGTCACTAGACTAGCAAACAAAAATATAATTAGAACTAAATGGGTATTTAGGAACAAATTGAATGAGAATGGAGAATTATTAAGAAACATGGAAAGACTTATGCATGAGGGTTACTCTCAAGTAGAAGGTATAGATTTTTAGTAGACATCTGATCTTGTGGCTAGAATGGAAGGTATCAGAATGTTTTTGGAATTTGCAGAACATCAATATTTTAAGTCTATCAGATCGGTGTGAAGTCTACTTTTTTGAATGGATAATTGGAAGAAGAGCTTTACATGGAACATCAAGAAGGTTTTCAGTTATCATATCAATTGGATATGGTATGTAAGTTGAAGAAGGATCTATATATTTTGAAGAAAGCTCCCAGAGCTTGGTATTAAAGATTGGATAGGTACTTGATACATCAAGGATTCATTAAGGGCTCCGTAGATAGTAATCTTTACTTCAAAATTGATGAAGACACAATCTTGATAGTAGTTGTATATGTGGATGATTTTATCTTTGATGGAGATGAGGCTATGCATAAGAAATTCTCTAAATAAATGTAGAAAGAATTTGAGATGTCAATGTTTGGGGAGATGAATTTCTTTCTTGGGCTATAGGTCAATCAAATAGATAGAGGGATTTTCATTTCATAGTATAAGCATGTCAAAGATATGTGAAGAAGTTTGGAATGGATGACTCCAAACTAGTATGTACTCCTATGGTGACTAGTTGTAAATTTAGCGAAGATGATGATTCACCTAAGCTTGATCAAAGAAAGTATAGATCTATGATTGGTGGACTATTTTATTTGACTTTTACTATACCAGATATCATGCATGCAGTTTGTCTTGTGGCTAGATTTCAAGAAGATCCTAAAGAAACACATATTGTAGAGTTAAAGAGAATATTCAAATATTTAAGAGGAAGACCGAATTATAGTTTGTGGTATCCTAATGATACAAATTTCACATTAAATTCTTATATAGATGTAGACTGGGCTAGTTGTGTTGATGACTGGAAAAGTACAAGTGGTGGTCCATATTTCACAATCCATGTTCACCAATGATCCCATCAATTAAGCCTTTGACACATAAGCATTCCTCTAGTTATCATTGAGCAAGATTTTTAAACAATTGGACCATATCAGCAAGATTAGGGCAAGTCTTTCCAATCAACAAGTCATAGCTTTTCAATTTGAACATCTTCTACATATCAAAAAAAGGTGAACCAAGTCACAACGATCAAAGACCCTAGAGATTACATAATCAGGAAGACAAGTTTGTCATCTAGCCAATGAAAGCTTATTGGAAAGAACAAAGTAATCAGAGCGAAGATGTCAGATTATGCCGATCTTGACTCACACCGATGGAAAACTCATCGGCAAGAAACATATTTTATTTCACCAACCAAATGAGAGTACAACTGGCAGGGAGACTTGTATAATCAGAATGAATCACTCAGATCTCATCGACCATATGGGTTATGTCGATAAAGGAAATTTTGGGAAGAGTCTTGCTGACCTATCCAAATGAAGGAAGCAGTAGATGGAGCATATCGAGGAGACCAAATGACATCGAAACAACACTTCATTCTCTTAGCGATGGTTCTTGTCATGCTAATGGTAATAAGAAAGGATCAATATTCATCAGAGTGACACTGGATGATGATTGAAAGGACTTTTAGTGATCCATAATACTTTGAAATCGAGGAAACTTCACAATTTTCTCCCTGAAGTAGTATGAGTTGAAAAACAAGAAAAGGGATAATTATGCAGCATCAGTAGGAGAATTATTCAGTCTTCCCAACCAAGAATGATAAATTAAAAAGACACTTCACATCAAAAAGACATTCAGTTATGTCTTGGTGATCAATTATGAATATATAAAACAAAGGTGGCGACAATTGGATACATAAAACAAAGGTGGTTTTTAAGAGAAAACTCAAGGAAGCCATCAAAATTAGCAATCATCCCACCAACTTGAATCGTGATGAGGGTTGGAATCTCAGTCTTTCCTGGCAACCTCTGTTATCCAATCTTAGAAACCACCATCTTAACCACTCTTGACTATCTCCCGCTTTTTCCTTTTCATTCCCCCTTCGTTTCTTGAGGGTTCTCTTTTTGTTTTTTGTTTCTTCCTTTCTGCTTCTCCTCATTCCTCTCGGCTTTTCCTTCCCCTCTTTTGTCGAGTGTCCTCATTACCCCCCTTTTTTGTCATTTTTCTACTCTCTTCAGTTTATTTCCTTACCTTCTTGTATTGGGTCCTTGCTCTTAGTTTTAGTCAATTTTTCCTTTACTCCTTGTTTATCTTCTAACATCTTTGTAGATTTATTATTTAAATATTGCATTAATTTTACTAGATGCTTTATAACAAATATAATTTTATTTTATTTTATTTTGTCATATTATCTTAAAATTTTCTCCTATAATTACATCTTTGTTGCTTTATTTATTATTCTTTAGTTATTTTCTTTTATTTTATTTTAATTAATTAATTAATTTTTAATTTTTAATTTTTATTTTATTTTTTAATTTTAAATTTATTTTTTTAATTTATTTTAATTATTTTTCATTAGAATAAATTTTTTATTTTCTTTTATTTTTATTTATTCATTTTATTTTTTTATATTTCTTTATATTTTGTTTTGTTATTTTATTTTATTAGTATATCATTTTATTTTTTATTTCCATTTCCTTTTTATTTTATTTGGTTTGTTTATCTCTTAAATTTTAATTTTAGTTTTTCTTTATTTTATTTTGTTTACCTTTATCATTTTATTATCTCATTTTTCTTTATTTCTTTATTCATTTCTAATTTATTCTTTTAAAGCTTTTATTTTTATTTATTATTCTTAGTTATTTATTTTATTTTGTTATTTTCCTTGATTTATACCTATATCTTTTTATTATCTCATTTTTATTTATTTATTTATTTATTTCTTTATTTCTTCTTCTTCTTTTTTTAATTTCTATTTTTGTTTTTTATTTTGATTTTTCATTAAATTATAATTTTAACTTTCTAATTTTATTTTTATTCCTATTTACTTATTTATTTTATTTATTATTATTATTATATTTTAATAGAAACTATATATTAATTAATAAACATTATATAATATTTATAATATTAATTTTTAATTTTTATTATAATAAATTTCTTTATATAATTCTCTTTTAGTCATTATATATTATTTTCCTCTCTTTTTCTTTTAATTTTTAATTTTTTGGGCTCTTTTTATTCGTCTTAAATTGGTTCTTTCCTCGATTTATTTTTGGGTTCTCTTCATTGTTGTTGCTTCCTTGTTCTTGTTGTTTCATCTTAATCTGAACCTTTCTGATTATTCAAATTCTAGTTTTCTTTTACTCTCTATTTCTTTATCTTGCTTCCTTTATAACTTTCTTTGTTTTAATTCCTTTCATTCTTCATTCCCTCTTCAAGATGCTATCTAGGGTTCATTTTCCTTATTTATTCTCCTTTACTCCTTTTATTTTCTATTTTTTAATCTACCCTTAACCTCGAACCGTGTGCATCCTTCCTTGTATCCCCTCTCTTTCTTTTTAGCTTGCTTTGGTTTGCAACAATCCATTTCTTTTCCTCCAACTCTCTTTCATCCTGATGATGGATCATGTAGTATGATTCGAAACGTTGATGTGAAAAACTAAAACACAATCAAATCCAAAAAAAATTACTGCACTACTTGATGGATTGTGGAAACTTGATATCTTTAATTGAAGGAGTCTCACCGATATCTTTTCATTTTGACATTGTGAAATTCAAAAAACCTACTTGCATTCATATGTAGAAGTGGACATTAATGAACAAATGAATGAACATTATGTAAATATTCTCTGATTGAAAGAAGAATGAACAAAAATGATTTCCAAAACTTGCAACGAGAAGGATAGGAGGTCAGACAGAAGTTAGAAAATTTGGTGCGACCAAGAATTCTCAAGTAAGCTTATGAACTTCTCTAGAATTGTAATTCGATTCTGTCACTTTGAAGGTTAAAAATGGAAGGTTCAAGCTCTAGGAAAATAAAGGGTAGGAAACAACAAGGTGAAGGTAGTCAACCTAGAGGTAAAAAATAGAAAATTGAAACAAGGAAGGAACCTAAAACAAAAGAAAGAAAATTGAACCAAGACCTCATCGATCAGTTACCTGGTTCATGGCCAAAGGCCAGAAGGTCTGCACAATTAAGGGTTGATATAGAAAAATTTGAAGATAAATGAAGATATATAGGAGATGTGTGGACCCCTTTTAGAGGATATGAGTTATTCATGTTCCACTATCAACAAAGAAATAGGTTTGAACTAGTGTGCAATCCATGGAGTTTCAATTTGGGAAAATTGGTCATTCTAAATGTATTTGTGAATGTAGAACTTTTAAAATTGTTGGCTAAGAATTATAACCTAGACCTGAAAGTTGTCTGCAACTTGTAAGGTGAACCCTTTATACATGTGTCCAAGGTTGCACTTTGTGAAATATTTAACCTAAGTGACACATGTGATGAGCCAATTGTACATGAGGATTTGGAGAGGGAATATTGGAGAATGGACACAACTTATAAAGGATGGAGATTTCCATTACATAGACCTAGAAAGGATGGAGACCTTGTTCCACTTGAAGACAATGATGGGCCTCCTTTTTGTAATAACCCAACCATTAACCTAAAGTTTACCACTATTTTTTTTTTTGTTTCTTGATTGTTCTGTTATTATGTGTTTATTCAATTGTATACTCAGGTACTTCTATCCATACAGGATAAGCATCCAACCATACAGGTTAGGAATTTATCCATACGAGATGAATTCATCTATCTATTTGGGATAGGAAGCTACCCAAATGGGGTAGGCATCTATCCATAGAGGATAGGAATGTGCTCTGGCCAGAGACTTAGACTCATCGAGACCATCCAGGTCTTGAGTCACTCACTAAAGACTACACTTCCCCTTGGAAGTGCACTAATGTCGACATCCTTAGGAGTATGTAAGATTGATTATATAGCTTGAGTCCCACCACAGAATTTGGCCTAAGACCTCGAGGAGTCAAATGAATCCATTTAGGATTCCTTTTGAGTATACAAAGAATATGTTTTATCTTATCTTTATGTTACACATTATTAATCCCCCCTTAACGATCAAGCAATTTTCTTGAATTATTAAATTAATTTTTAATTTATTATTAATCTAACTTTTCCTAACCCATCCCTGAATGCCTGAGGTACTGGGAGCATCCTTTGTTTCCCAAACCACCTACATACCCTACTTCCAAATGGGATCAAGGCATAAAATATGTAGTTCTATTTTCTAAACTATGTTTGATGTGAACTATTTTTTTATGAAGGGTACTCCCCTTACAATCTAAAACTCACAAAAACAACAGATGAAGGAACAAACAAAATTCAAGAAGGAAAGAAAATCTTTTCCATTATCACTAAAATGAAAATGAAATTACAACATTATATTTTCCATCACATGGGCTTTTTTATTACATAAATATGTAAATATGCAAATCAGAGCCACCATCTACTCTGCTCTCACATCTCCTCTATAGTCCCCCTTTACATCCTTTATTTGCAAGGTGTAACCACCGTAGAATCTTCTAGAAAGTGTAACTTCATCAAGAAGATATTTTGAAATTTTATTAATTTTGGTATTACAACTTCGCGGGGTCATAACTTTTGATCCAATCATCAGATTTTCAATCATAATACCTTTCCAAAAAGGCATCAAGAAAATATTATTGTTGAAAGTAGGGCCTAAAGGCTAGATACTTTTATTTTACACCAATTTTTCTGGAGCCTCTAAGTGCCTCAAAATTAACCCCAAATATTTTACTAGGATTTTTGAAAATTAAAATTTTAATCTCTCAAATGATAAATGGTATTGAAGTGACTTCTTTGCCATTGGCTTCAATTTACCATTCTGGAGGTCTATGTAAGATTTTGTGTCCAACTATGCATAAATGCAAACTTACAAAAATAGTAACCCTACCAAATTTAGTTCTTGTTGAAAAGAAACAACATTTTTTTTGGGTGATGCAAGATTGCTCTTACACCTTGGATGCTCCTACATCAGACACTCGGGGTAATCTGAAAAGTGACCCTGTCACTTCTTAGGAGTTAGAGGGAAACCAAGATGGTTAACCTCAAACTCAGATAACCATGATGAATCTTCAACAAGCCTTCCTCTCCATTTCACTAAGTACTCTACATATTTCCTATTTCTTCTGCTTCTTCCCACATGACTATCCAAAATGTCTTCTATCTCCTCCTTTTCTGAAGTAGGTGCTAGAATGTTCCACTGTGCCTCTATTATTTCTTCATCAATTCCTCCCTCATGATATTTTGTTAAATCTGAGATGTTAAACACAAGTGAAATATGAATTCCATCAGGCAACTCTACCTCAAATGTATTTCCTGAATCATGCTTCTTCAGGATCTTGCATGGTCCAAACTTCTTCATCTTCAACTTGTTGTATGTAAAAATTGGAAACCTTTCCTTTCACAAATGAACCATGACTTCATCTCCTACCTAGAACTCCTTATACCTGCTTTTCTGATCTCCCTTATCCTTATACAGAGAATTCATCTTATTGATATTCTTCTTCACCTCATTATACAAATTCTTCAGGTGCTCAGTAAAATCTTCAGCCCTAGCACTACTCTTCTCTCCTTTATCCATCTTTCTCAGTTCATAAGTATTCCTCAGACTACTCCCATATACAATATGGAATGGTGATTTACCAGTGCTCCTATTGATAGAATTATTATAAGCAAATTCTACATGTGGTAAAATCAAATCCCATCCCTTTGGTCTATCACCTACTAAGCATCTTAGCAGGTTACCCAAACTCCTATTGAGCACCTCCACTTGTCCATCAGTTTGTGGATGGTGAGAAGAACTGAACTTCAAATATGTCTTCAACTTCTTCCATAATGTTCTCTAGAAATAACCAACAAATTTGGTATCTCTGTCTAAAACTATACTCTTCAGTAGACCATATAGTCTCACCAGCTCTCTAAAAAACAACTCTGCAATATGAACAACATCATTGGTCTTATGACACAGAATGAAATGTGCCATCTTTGAAAATATATCCACCACCACAGTCATGCCCTCTCCGCCTCCTCGACAATCCAAGGAAAAAATTCATACTAATGTCCTCCCATGGCCTCTCAGGTATAAGTAATGGCTGATACAATCTAGTATTTTGACTTGTTCCTTTTGCCATCTAACATACTCTGCAACTTTGTACAAACTTCTTCACATCCTGTTGTAAATATGGCCAATAATAATTCTCACTAACAAGATCAATGGTCTTATCCTGACCGAAATTCCCAACCAATCCTCCACTATGCTTCTCCTTTATTAGATTCTCTCATAGAACTCCTTGGAATGCACAATTGGCTTCCTCTAAACAACATTCCATCATGGATTAAGAAATCCAACCATCTTGTCCTATCCAATGTAACAAGTTCTAAACAAGCCTTCCAAGCTTCTACAAAGTCTAGATCTTTTGGATACAAATTCTTGAATTCATTAAACCCAACAACGTCTATATTCATCTCTATCAACAAATTTTTCCTTCTACTTAAGGCATTTGCAACTCTATTTGATCTGCCACTCCTGTGCTTCAAAACAAAAGTATAACTCTACAAAAACTCAACCCATTTTAAGTGCCTTTGATTCAACTTTCCTTTACTATTGAGATATGACAAAGCCTAGTGATCAGTATATAAAACAAATTCTTTTGGCAACAAATGGGTATGTGCAGGATCATGATGGGCCAAAAAGTGGCGATATGATGGGTATGTGTAGGGTATGTGACTAACAACTTTTTTCTTACCCAAAATTGATGAAACAAAAAGGGTTTTTAAAGGAGATTCTCAACTTTCTACCAATATAAATTATACCTTACTTTGAATTTAATAAGTAATTATTATTCATTTTCTATTTGAATTACGACTAAAGTCCTAATTGATAGGCTGATTAAAAAACATCTATAGCTTTCAAACGGTATCATATTTTTTGAATCCAAAACATGCGTCACATTCTATGCTTTGTATACTATAGGATTAAAAAAAGAAATGAATTTCATGAAGTTTTGACCAAGTTAAGGTGGTCAGATACTCGAGTTTTATATTTTTTAAAATTTGTAATAAAAAATCATAATTAATTATTTACTTGGAAAAAAATTACAAAAAATATGCATCACATCAGGACATGAGTCCTCTACTTATATCTAAAATATTATAAAAAATAATTATCATTTTATTGTGGTTATGGTGGTTAAATAGACACCTACCTCTTATTTTTTCCTTGAAATTTAAGTACTACTGCATTGAAATTTCAAATTTTCACCAAATAGATTTTTATTTTTTTAAAATAAACCTAGTAGTTTAGAAGCTACATTCAGTTTGCTACATATTATATTCTTACATATTTTTGAAATAATATAGATAACTTATTCAATTTTTATGTCAAGTTGCCTAACTCTGATTTTTCTAAATTTTTTGCCACTTAAGGGCCTGTTTTTTCCATGATGATCCTGCACATACCCAAATAGTGTCTCCATTTCTTCAAAGCTTGAACTATCACATAAAAATCTTGATCATGGATATAATATTTCTTTTTAGCATCATTTAAATTCTTACTAAAATAGGCAACATGCTTACCTTCTTGACTCAAAACAGCTCCTATGGCAGTGCCACTAGCATCATAATCTACCTGAAAGACCTTATTGAAATATGGAAGTGCCAAAATAGGTTGCTCAATAACTTTATTCTTCAACATGTCAAAAGTTTTGGCTTCTCCTATAGTCCACTTAAACTATTTTCTATCCCCTCTCATTGCTTTAGTCAGAGGTGCACAAATACTACTAAAATTCTTAATAAACTTTATGTAAAAACTTGTTAGACCATGAAATGATCTTACCTCTATAACACTCCTCAGGGTAGGCCATTCAATGATATCTCTCACCTTCTCTAGATCCATTTTAAGACCCTCTACTAAGACAAAAAATCCCAGATACACCAACTCCCTTTTTACAAAACTACATTTCTTCAAATTAATCAACTTCTCCTCCCTTAGCTTTTCAAAAACTTTCCAAATATGCATCAAGTGCTCCTCCAATGTCTTACTAAAAATCATAATATCATCCAAATAAAAAATAACAAATTTTCCTAAAAATTCTTTTAATACCTCATTCATAAGCCGCATAAATGTGCTCGGTGCATTGGTTAGCCCAAAAGGCATGACTAACCACTTGTACAAGCCCTACTTGGTTTTAAAGGTTGTCTTCCATTCATCTCCTTCTCTAATACAAATCTAGTGATATCGGCTCTTCAAATCTATCTTCGTGAAGTACTGAGCTCCACTCAAACAATCCATAATCTCATCTATCCTTAGCAAGGTAAATCTACACTTGATGGTGATCTTGTTGATGGCTCTAGAATCTGTACACATCTTCCATTCCCCATCCTTCTTTGGTGCTAGTACTGTAGGTACTGTACATGGACTCAAACTCTCTCAAATAAATCCCTTCCACAACAACTCTTGCACTTGTCTATTCAACTCTTCGCTCTTTGTTGGAGTCATACAATGAGCTACCTTATTCAAAAAATTGTCTCTAGGAATTAGGTCCATCTGATGACTAATCTTTCTTACAGGAGGCAAAACTTTAGGTACATTATCAGAAATAATAGCTTGAAACTCATTCAACAAATCTGAAACTTCTACAGGCACCTCAGTAGTATCTTCTTTATCAACTCTAGGGATCAATGCAAAACACATATGCTCATGCTTCATACCTTCTAGGAACTTTCTTCCATCAACCAAACAAATTATTTCATTATTGCATACCTTTTCCTCTGCCTCCTTCAAGGGCTTCAACTTATGATGAACTCTATCCTTTGTCAAATAATAGGTGTTGGCATGTCCATCATGTACTACTTGCTGATCAAACTGCCATGGTCTACCTAACAACATATGACAAACATCCGTAGGCATAATATCACACAATACCTCATCATGGTAATTTCCAATCTTGAACTTTACCAGACATTGTTCATTTACCAAAGCCTTATGGTCCTTCTACAACCAAGAAATCCAGTATGGATTTGGATACCTTCTTCTCTCCAACTACAACTTACTAACCATCTCTTATGAAACAAGGTTACCAGTACTACCTCCATCAATAATAACATTGCAAACTTTACTTTCACAATTACATCTGGTGTGAAACAAATTCTTCCTTTGAGTTGGATCTTTCTCCTCATTCAACAAGGCTCTTCTAGTAACAAGAACCTCTCCTCTTTTTGCATCCTTAGAATGTGAAGACTCAACATCTTCGTCTACATGTGAAACTCATGCATTACCCTCAGGTCTTCTATTTTTCTTTCCTTGATGTTGAGGACACTCATATGCCCTATACCCTTCTTCTCCACATTGGAAACAGGTTCCATGAAAGCCTCCTCTCCTTGTTCCTCATCCAGATCTTCGTCTTCCTCTTTGGTCTCCATTATGAGGATGATAGGTGTTATCTCCTTTTTGTTTCTAGCTGCTACTAGATCCTTCACCCTTCTTTTGGTCTTCATTTCGACCTCCATATGACCATCCACTAGTCCTTCCACCATGACCTCCACCTCTTTGTTTACTTTCAAACCTCCTATTCAACTTCTCTACTACCTTCAAAGAAAACTGATATGCATCTTCAATGGTAGACATTCTTACCAGACTCAACTCTTCTTGAATGCTTGACTTCAACCCATTTATGTAACATGAAACTTTCTCCTTGTTGGCCTCAGAATGACCTATTCTGATAAGGACTCTGTAGAATTCTTCTGTATACTCCTTAACATATTTTCCTGCTTGTTTCAACCCTTGCATCTTCTTCAACAAATCCAACTCATAGTCTCTAGGAATCAACTGTCTTTTCAAATTTTCCACCATCCGATCCAATCTTGTTATTTTCTCTTTTCCTCTTCTATTTATTTCCAACTAGACTTCTTTCCAACATATGCTAGCATGGCCTTTCAATTTGGCCTTTGAAAATTTGACCCTATATGGGTCTTCTATTTCCTCATACTCAAAATACTCTTCCATGTCATTGATCTAATCGATCAACTCCTCTGGATTTAGGTTTCCAAAAAAATTAGAAACTTCTATCTTTGGCCTCTTTCCAATCTTGGAAATGGCCCTAATCAGTCTGACTTCTCTAGGATCCATTACATCCTATGCTTCCTCTTTGAATGGATCCTCATCTTTAGCCTCATCCTCACTTTCATCTCTTCTTTTGACATCATCTCCCCTATGCAACTCCTCTTGCAGTGCTTGAACTTGTCTCTGGAGGGCTCTAAAACCCTCCTTTGTTACCCCAACATTTCTCCCACCATATTTTCTTTGTGGAGGCATCTTTTCTCACAGACCCACACCACAAGTCCTAGTGCAAACTGCCTCACGTTTGTCGATTTGTTTACACACTCAGGAAAACCTGCTCTGATACCACTTGATGAAGGGTACTCCCCTTACAATCTAAAAATCACAAAAACAACAAATAAAGGCACAAACAAAATTCAAGAAGGAAAGAAAATATTTTCTATTATCACTAAAATGAAAATGAAATTACAACATTATATTTTCCATCACATGGACTATCTGATTACATAAATTTGCAAATCTACAAATCGGAGCCACCATCTACTCTACTCTCACCTCTCCTCTGTAGTCCCCCTTTACATCCTTTATTTGCAAGGTGTAACCGCTCTAGAATCTTCTAGAAAGTGTAACTTCCTTAGGAAGATATTTTGAAATTTTATTAATTTTGGTATTATAACTTCACGGGGTCATAACTTTTGATCCGACCATTGGATTTTCAATCATAATACCTTTTCGGAAAGGTCTCAAGATCCACCAATTTTCAGGCCCATTTCAATCCTTTAAGTGCCTCAAAATTGACTCCGAATATTTTACTAAGATTTTTGAAAATTAAAATTTTAATTTATCTCAAATGACAAATGGTATTGAAGTGATTTCTTGACCATTGGCTTTGATTTACCATTTTGGAGGTCTATGTACGATTTCGTGTCCAACTATGCATAAATGCAAACTTACAAAATAGTAACCCTACCAAATTTAGCCCTTATTGAAAAGAAACAACATTTTTTTTGGGTGATGCAAGATTGCTCTTACACCCTAGATGCTCTTGCATTAGTCTTGTGGTTATGCATCCCTTTCTAGGTCCCCTCTTTCCCCAGACAGTTCCTCTATGACTGCTACCCATGAAGGGGAGCAATGAAAAAAAAAGTAGATAGTCTCCGAGAATATTACTTGTTTCCTAAATATCTAAATCCTATTTCCTATTAACGTCTCCCTTGAACCCGTTTGAGATATAGTTACCTTTCAAATATCATAACTACATCATAAATAAATTCCATCAAATCCTACAATGGGGGTTTCTAGGTTTGAACTAGCAGATTTTAGTTCATTTATAATTATCTGATTAGATTATCGATCCAAGAGAGACTATCCATCTCTTAGATTTTAATACATCAAATGTTCCTTATTACTCCCTGATGATTTAAAGGGACAATTCCATAAACACCGTTGTAGTTGATTTAGGCTATGGATGCAGTAGCTCAAACGCAATGACATTACCCATAAACGTGAGCTAGAGGCACCGCTGATACCGAACACTGCTAGGTTTTAGTTTCAACTCTTGATTAATGTTTACCTAACTAAGAAAGAAAATAACAACTAATTACTTCTTGCAAAGTAACATGCTTTTGAAAATGAAATGGACATTAATGTGTACTAACTATACCATGGCTAGTAAAAATAAATTAAAGCAATATTGATTTTAAATAATGCAATTTGATATACTAATCTACTTGTGAAAAAATAACAAATTGGGATTAAACATTTCATACATAAGGAAAGTAAATAATTACTAAGGATTAACACAATGCCAACATTCAATAATTATCCTCTTTAAAGAAAATTAGCTATCATTTAATTCATCAATCATTAACTACTTGACAAAATATAATTAATTTAATTTTATTGACATTTCTAATCTATTTTGCAAATAAATTAGAGCACTCATAGATAAACAAATATATATGTACACAATAACATTAATTGATCACAAATTCAACAAGTGAAAAGAAAAATTAAATAAGTTAAAGTAGGGCATTACAAATTAAAAGAAAACTTGATAAGTAATTAAATAAAAGTAATTCTAATCCATTTTTGTAAAATTAGATAATAATCATTTGAGAGATTGGAAACTATTTTACTTTCTTACATTATGAATTTTACAAAAATTAAAACAATGAGTACATTAAAATTTATTATGTCAAAGTTAAATAAGTTAACTTAATATTAATTATATGGGAAAAAGGAAAGAAAAAAAAAAAAAACAATTTTGCTCATTACTTTACTAACTAACCAAAAACATCCATTTTCACAATTAAAATTAAAACAATATTTCTAAAAGAATTATAAACTAATTTAGAAGTAAACAATGAATTAAAAAAAAAAAATCTCATCTTGTGCTTTATTGTTTCCTCTTCTAAATGATTTGCTGAAAAATCAAAAGAATATTCCTTTTTGTCTTTGTTCCCAAATTTAAAATTATTGTTTATAGAAACATTTCCTAAAAATTTATAATTTTATAATTGTTTATTATTATTAATTATTAAATATTCATTCTACTACTTTTATATGTATATATTTCAAATTAATAAAATTTATATTATATAAGAGAAATTTTAATCAGATTATATTATTTAACATTTAACAGAAGTAGATTATAAACAAAAATGATTAAATTAAATAGTATAAATTTCAACTTAATAAAGTTTAATAAAAAAAATTCTAAAATATTTAAAATGACCTACGACCTTCCACGAGGGCCGCGCCCTTATTAAAAAAAATTAATCTTTAATTTTTTAACATTTTTATTTTTCCTTTTACCTTTATTTTTTTTCATTAATTAGTATAAATAATCTACTTTAAATAAATTTTCTAGTAGAATGGTTTACTGTGAATAATATTCTAAAGTAAAATAAATTTCTTGAATAAATTTCTCACGTGAATAAATTTCCCAAAAGTTTTAAAAGGAATTCAATAATATTTAGAATTTGAAGGTAAATGAAGTTAAATAGATTTTTCTAACATTTAAACTTTTGTAATTTTATTTTCTCCTATTAGATTTTTTTTAAGTAACAATTTTTTTTTTTTACATAAAATTTAAGAAAGAAATTCCAACAAAATTTTAGTAATGTTTTAAAAAATAAAGATCCAATAAAATTTCCTTTCATAATTCTTTAATACAAATTTTTAATTCTTTAATACTATTTCAAATAGGTGCCACATAGTGGCGAGGAATTGCCTTTGTAGTATTCTAATTAGAGATTTGTAGAGTTGGAATAAAAAAAAATGCAAGTTTAATTAATGTGAATAAAATTAAATGTAATTTTTTTTTTTAATTGTTGTATTTTAGTTTTGACTTTTGTATTTTGTGTTTTGTTTGATTGATAGTGTTGGTTTTTTTTATATGTTTTGTAGTTTATGAATTATTTGTACTAGACATAACTATGACTAATAAAGTTGAAGTTGAGTTTGTTCATTACAATACATATTTGCTAAACATTAAAGAATCAAATGATTTATTATTAAAAATGATTCTTAGATTGATTCTAGTTGATTTTGAATTTGATAGTGAAATCTTCATATTATAGTTGAAGTTAAACATACTATTAATATAATAAATATATTATATTCTAATTTAATATTAATAATTTATAAATTATATTATATAAACTAAGTAAATAGGTAATATTATAATATTAATGTATTTTAAAATATTGTTATAATTATTAATATAGTGATCTACTATAATATTAATTATATTAATATTAATAATATAATAATATTAATCACCTGTTAATGGGTCTTCATGGGTTCATCCCTCTGCCAGTGCAAGGGCTTCAGTTCAGTGTTGTAAACTTGAAGGGGGTGGATAAAAATCAATTTTGATGGGGCATCAAAAGGTAATCCAGGACCTTCGAGGGATGGGTGTGTTGCCCAAGATGATACCAGTAACATTTTAGCAATTGAGACTAAGAAATTGGCGGAAGACACAAATAACGAGGTGGAAGTGCAAGCTACACTCCTAGCAGTGGATTGTGCAAACAAGTTATATGTAGAAAGACTGCATCTGGAAGGGGACTCACAGGTGATTGTCAATGCAATTGCCAATGGAAAAGGGTGAAATCACAATACTGTGTCTCACTTTTTTCCCAAGATGGACATTTACATCAATATTTTTAACTGAACCTTCATCTTCTGAGACCTATAGTAGCTAAACCATAAAGAATTTGAAGATGATGTGAACTAGTGATTTGTGGAAATTTGTGTGTAGATTATAAATATATTTTTTTCAATTTTTTTAAAATAAATCATGATTATTTCAACATCTCCTTTAATAACTGGTTTTAGATAGAAAACAACATTTTCATAAAGTAACGGTTGTGTCGTACAACATAGCTTTTTTTCTATAAAGGATTAAATTCTAATTTTTGGAATATAGTTTCTCAACATCAATATCTAGGGAAAGGATATTTTTTCATAATTTTTTGTTGCATATTTTTTTAAAATTAATTTTTGAAGTCACTATAACTATAATTTGGACATAAGTGTGTGTCGTACAATCTAACTTTTGGTGTATATATCGAAATCCATTTTTTTTTTGGGTAAAACAAGGAAATCAATATCTAGGGAATGGGTATTTTTTGAAATTTTTTTTACAATGGTTTACTATTTTTCCACCTCGGCACAACAAAGAGCTTGATGTTCAAAGCAAAACCTATGTTTAGTAAAAGTTAAAAAGTAAATACATGATAAAATGAAAATATATCAAAACTATACTTGTTGGAAAGCTAGTTTCAAGGGCTACAATCTTGAAAAATATAATTTTTAAATGATGTTATTTAAACCCTCAAAAGGTAAAGAAAAAGTGGTTTTTTGCTAGCATTTTGAGAGCTGTGAAGGAGACTCCATTGAGGATATGATTTAATACTATAGGGGTTCTATCCAAGGGGGTTTGATCTAAGGGGTTATTTTCTATCCCTCTTTAATTAAAACCCTTTAGATGAAGCCTCTCAAGACTTAAATCATTAGTTTTTTTCTAAACAAAGTTATTTCAAGAAAAAAATCAGCACATCCCAAAAGCGAGACACAATATTGTGGAAGTACCCAAAAGCGCAAGTTTGGAAACTTGATAAAATAGTCAATATAATTTGAACCAAGCTCAACAACTTCTAAAAATTTAAAATTTCTGACATCTAACGTGAAGGCAACACTTTAGTAGATCAACTATCCAAAATGGCAATGAAAGTGGCCAAGCAGTTTGGTTCAAATATAGCAGAGGTTTGGTAGGAGGGATAAAAGGTGGCGGTCGATGTCAGCCTCATTAATGAAATGGCTGATTAACATGGTGTGGTATTATTACATTTTGTTTTGGTACAGGGGCTTTGAATGCTAGGAGCGATCGAGGCACATTTTCTCCGTCCCATTTTCAATGTGCTCATCTCTTTGTTTCTGTAGACTTTTGTTGGTGCATGCCAAAGGTTGGTGTCTACAGGAAAATGGAAGCAAATTTCTCTCTCAGTGCCTTGAAGCGACAAATGGATTTCTAGGGACTTGTCTTAGATGAAAGATTGAAGAATGTGCTTGCTACAAGTGACCCTTTCTTTGTTAGTTTGGTCTAAGCTCTCTTGGGAATTGATTTTTTTGTCTCCAAAATTCATCACCGCACAAATACATATATCTCTTCTCTATTTTGTGCATGGGGCCTCCATTTTAGGTCATGGGAGGAGGTCTTAATGGTGATGGAAAGATGTAACAAGCTAGAGTGGTTGGTTGGTTTGGAGGAGACATGGCTTGTGTTGTGCTAGGGCGTGGTTTCGTTGCCACTCATGGTGACTAGATTGGCTTCCCGGGTGTGCCTCATCAATGAAACCTCTTTCTTTTGCAAAAATCTCTTGGAAACATCCTAGAAAGGAAGGCAGAGGCCAAAAAATATTGGGAATTGGTTATTGCTACTGGGATTCCTAAAGAAAAAATGAATCCATACCTCTTTCGCTTCAAGTTGGCTGGTGCATGGATGGATATGGAGGAGTAGAGGAGGGAAATTGGCTATGGTGGGCTGTGTGGGAGGGGTCGTGGTGTTGCATGAGGTAGTTGCATGGCTTGTGGTCATGGTTCTAATTGTGGGCGTGGTCACAGGGTATGAAGGGGGGTAGTTTAGTGCCCTTTGTTTTGTTCTCTTTGCTTCTTTTGCTAGTTTGGTTACTAGTCTGCGAACATGAAAATACTTTCAAATTTGTAAATTTTGCTTTACGGGTGTTTCCTGTAGTGTAGCTTGTCAATTTTGTTTTGGATAGTGTGTTTATGCACTCGGTTGGTGACTGTAAATCTCTAGGCTGGGGTTATTTTTGTTGTGTTTACTATTGAAACATGGCTGGGTTGGCTTTTAGCCATTCAAAGACTTTTTCACATTTTTGTATTTTCACATTATAATATAAAGTAATATAAAATATTATATAATATAAATTAATATAATACCTATATAATAAAGGTTAACTTATTTACCTAATATAAGATATCAATAGAAATAGTATATAAATTATATATATATATATATATATATATATATATATTACATTAGGTTATATATTATCTTATATACCTATATATTATATGTTATAATTTTTTTGAAGAAACTATATATATTAATATAAATTAATATAATCAAATTATACCATAAAATATTAAAAACATAGAAAAAGATATTAGTTTAATGGAAAGAATAATACAATTTTTTTAAATTTTTTTTAATAATGTGAATCCAAATCTCTATAAAATAGTTAATTGATTTTTGTGAGATTTTCTTTAATAAAAAAATAATAATTACATCCATAAAAAAATCATTCTTAAAAAATGTCAAAATAAATAACATTTATTTATTTTAGAAAGATTTAATGAAATGATTTTATAAAGCAAAAAATGAAAAATCATTCCTTAAAAAAATGTTTAATTTGCTTTATCCACCAATAACACAAACTTTTTTAACCAATCATATGTATGAAAAATAATTTTTATAATTTTATAAAGTTAAATATTTTACAAATGGACTTGACAAAATTGAATTTTATTTTAATTTTTGTTTAAATATTGTTTTTGATTGGTTGAAAACTAAATTATTAATAACTAGTTAACTAAGAAAAGCCAAACTCATTACAATAGTACTATGCCTAAGGCAAGTACTAATAAGGTAAGATTTAAATAAAGTTTTTCAATGGCAATTATGATGAAGAAACATTTAACATAAATTGTCATTATGGAAATCTCTTTTTTCCAAAATCTTTCTACAAATTAAAGTCTATTTTTTTTTATAACAAGACTAACATCAAATATCCATAATTCTACTAATGAGAGAAGAAAAGTCTATGACACTTGTAACACAATAACTAAAAATCCTTCTTTGTTGAACCAAGTCCTTTGACCTTTCAAATCTTCCTTCTTCTACGACAAGTATGAAAAACCACTTTCCCTACCCCTATCTTACTTTAAAAAATTACTACTCTATGAATGCAAAGAAGATCAAGATGATAAATAACCACTCTCAGAGATTCTAAGCTCTATCCCCCCCTTGAAAGAGGCTAGAGAATCATATTTATAGAAAAATGCATACTATTTCAACAATCAAGATTTGATGGTAAAAATCAGTAGTCAAGATTTAATGGTGAAAATCAATGGTTGAGATCATAAAAGCAAAGGGAAAGTTTCTATTTTAACTCATGAGGAGATAATGATAAACTTTTAATTTTAAAAATATGGATAAAGATGCACTTAAAGTTTCTTATTTTACATATAGTTATAAAATGATGTTTCCAAAAGAAAGAAGAGTTGATTGATAAGGGAAGATTTAATTTCAAAATGAGTGGAAAAAAATAGAATGTTGAAGTAGGAAAATATGAAAACTTTTAAATAAAATATAATCCATTTATAATTTGAAAAATATTCTTATTTCTAAAATTAAATTTTGCATTGCAAGTTTTTTATTTTTTATTTTTTATAAGGTAACTTTTTTATTTTTCTCAATAATTTAATTTATAACTTTAACTTTATCTTTTTTATTTTTTATTTTTCCTTAAGTTTTAAATTCATAAAATAAAACAATAATTACCATCAAGCCAACTTAATTTAATAAACAAAGAGCCTCATCTCAAATGTTCTAGAAGGATGGTTGTGACACTTTTCATGTGGATTTATTTGAACCCTACTTGAAACACACATATTTCTTGGTGTGTGAAGTATTAGGGATTGAAGCCTCTTAATTCATGACAATAGGTCCAATGGTGATTGCAACAGATATCCAGTGCCACAATGCAAGGCCATTTGATTATGCCTCACATATTTTTTAAGGGATTCACTCAAGGTTAATGGCAATAAAAAATGAATCTCCCACACTGCACTTCAAGCATTATTCTATTCTTATGCATATGATATTATACTCTGGATAGGAGATAGGGATGTGGCTAGAAGAGTTGAAAATTACACAATCTGATAAGGAAGATTAGCCACTACAAGTACAATTGTGGACTACTATTTGGGACAACAAATTTGTGAGTTCTAGTTATGTTCATTTTGAGGAATATTTTGTTAAGATATTGTATAGATTTTTTAGTCACCCCTATGATTATTCTTTGACTAATGAGATTAAAAGATTTCTAAGGCCCAAATATTTCAATGGACCTACAATGGTTGGTCACAATTGGGGTGATTGGTATTGTTATGTTGATGCCACCATGATTAGGGTATATGGTTTTGAGGATACACCTTTTCTTCTTCCAAAAATAGTACCAAATAGGATTGCATATTTAGAGATTGTAATACAGATGGATTATTCAAGTGTTATGAATTTGAGTTCTTATGAGAAACAATCATTAATTCCAAGTACATTGTGTTTTGGAGACTTTACTGTGTTGTCAAAGGAAGTGTATGATTTTATCTTAAATAAGCTATTTCATTTCAATTTGAAGAAAGCTCCACCAAGAAAACGATTTGATCCTGAAGGCTACATTGATTTTTCCTAAAATAAAGTAAACTTGGGTGGATATGTTCATATACCCTATCCACATGATGATATAATCAGAAACATGGAAGAGAGGAAGGCTAAATTGTCCATTGATGAGTATAACAAGAAGATGGAGTAGAGAATGAAGGAGATAGAAGAGGAAGAAATGTTGTCTTTTGGAAGAGAAGAATCTTCTAGTGAAAAGGAACACCAAGGTCAAATGGATAAAATTTCTAAACTAAGAATAAAGGAGTATCAACCTCCCAATAGAAAGAAAGAAGTTGAAGAAACATCTGACACATATAATAGGCACTTAGCCTATAAATATTTTGTTTATGATGATGAATTTATAAAATCTCTTGAATTTAGATCATTTTTATACAAGCAAAAGGGGAAAGCAATAAGGGAGTCTGTCACAAATGTTACACCTAGCAATGAAGCCCAATTGCTGAAAGGTTTGAAATTAGATGTTGAAAATGAGATGAAGTATATGACTCTAGAGAGAGGGAGGAAATTGTTAGAGGAATCTAGTGTAATGATTTTCCCTTGTTTGGATTTGAACTCAACTCTTGTTTTTGATAGTTTCTTGCATGATAATGGTGCTACACATAAGATTAGTCTAGAAGGAGTTACATAAGTATACACAGGATCAAAATATATTCCTGATGAGAACTCTCTCATGATTTGGGCCTTGTATCCTCTGCAAAAGAAATCTGTGATCATTGAAAATGAGAAGGCATTTTTCCATGTAATGACATTGAAGGTAGGAGAAACTGATCTTGTGGCCACTGCTAACATTGGTATTAATGTAGCCAAACTAAATAAAGCACAAATTCATATGTTGATCAACGAAAGGGACATGTACAAAATGAACAATGAGAAAATGCTCAAAGAAAATTATTTCCTAAAGGACATGGTCAAAGGTACACTCAAGGGATCTAATAGGTTACTAACTCAAGGAGAGGGTTCTCAATCAAAGGATAAGAGTGAAGAATAAAATGTACCTTCTCAAGTGGGTAAAGCTAGATTTGATGCACTCTCTAAATTATTTCAGAAAAGGTATACTAACCTGATGGTTTGGATGAACAAGTTTTGGGCAACCCATTCCAAGAGTTATGCTACAATTCAGGAACATAAAAGGATAAATGACCAAATTCAAGAGAAAGTCCAAGAAATACAAAAGAAAAGTACTACTAACAGTGGAGTTGTCACAGCTACTGAGGATACCATTAAAAGGCATAAGGAATTCTATGATGAAATTCAATCAGATGCAAAGGAATTCATTGATGTCAAAAAATAAGGGGTGCCTGCATTATTTAAAGATGATGAAAACTTGAAAGACCAAAGTGAATGGATGAACGAATGTAGGTTGATAATGCATGGAGCCATAGAAGCAGCCAAGAATGAGGAATCAACAATGGATGAGGCATGTGAGCATTTGGAGAAAGTGGTGATCATGGAGATAGCTACAAGGAATGCTTTAGTAGATGTTGATACTCACTTGAGACAAGATTATTTAGATCATTTAACAAAAGTCCATTTATGGCTCACTAGAGATTAATTTGTTAATGTTTAAATGTTGTTAATTTCAAAAGACATCTATGAAGAGGTGCACCCTCTTCAAAACATTGATATATAAGTTGGATATATAATGATTAGATGATAAGAGTGAATAGGTACAGAATAGAAGATATACAAGGAATACTTTTCAGAATGTGGGTCATACAAATTATACTGTGTGGACCATGATGCATGTGTGAATTTTTGGAAAAATCAATGGACTATCTCTAAATTCTATGTGACTCAATATTGGTGTATATTGTTTGTTGAATTAAATCAATTATTTAGTTTTCTCCACATTTCCATTTCCTTGTTATCTAAAGTTGTGTATCCAGGTTGATATTTCAATTTCATCAAGACACATTTGCTGTTATTGTGTAGTCAAGTTGATTGGTTTTTGTCATGGAATTAAAACCCTTTTAACTGATTACAATAACTTGAGAGTAACATTTGGATCAATAAGAAGAGTTAGGTAGTTGAAAATATTGCCATATTGTCTCCACATTGGTGTCATCTTGTTATTCAAATTAAGGATATACTTATTTTTTAATACACATTTTTTTTCATTGTGTGGTTCTATTAATTGGTTCCTTCAAGGAAGGATTAAAATCCTTTTAATAAATCATAGTAACCTGATAGGATCAATTGGATCAATAAGAAGAGATTTCTTTCAATCACATTCTTACACATTTATACAAGGTATAAATAAACTTAAGTGCCTAACAAGTAGAACTGTAACCAATACTAGTAGCTAGTCATAAAAATTCATTGACCTTGCCTACCCAATAGAGCACTAGTCCACCTCATTCATATATTACTTATCATTTTCATAATATAAATTCCTAATTATCACATTAAAGGTAGAGTAGTTGTTAGAGACTCTATCTATTTCACACCTTATGCCATTGTGGATAGATTCATAAAACTCAATTTAGTCATACAATTCCAAATCTACTTTAGTTATCAAGGTTTACCCACCTAGGTCTAGCAGAGCCGGAAGTGAAAAGAGTTAATAACCACATAGGTTACTCCATGCATTGGTTCAAAAATGTTGCAAGTTTGATCATAAAGCCTAGCATCCTCTTAGGATTTGCAACCTACATTTTTGAGACCCAATAGATTGGTGTCTCTACTAGGGAGAAGTCAATTATGAAAGCAGGCCTTCATCATAGAGTCAATACCTTGTACAAGACTCCACTTGGAATAAAAAATAATGTTTTTTTGTCACTTTTCCTAAAAGTGAGTGGTGAATCTATAAGAAAAAGTGCATGTCTAGGAAGTATAAATACACATCAATAAAGACAAACCCTAGAAGTTAGATTATTAAAGCATCTTACGAGATGAATGGTAGGAGATCTTTACACCAAGACAACCCAAGGAAGAACAATGGTAGGTTGAAGGATAAACATGGGTCCTCCCCTTCAAAAATTGATGCAAATAAGAGTAGTGGCAAAGTAACAAATATAACTAATGAAGATAGGGAGAACTCAAAATAAAAATTCATTACAATGAATAACAGTTTTGATCCATTGCATGGATTAGAATCCCATGGTGATGACTTGAACAGAGATCCTTGTACTCCTTTTGAACAAGAAAATAATGGTCAACCTTCTTTTCAATGGAAAGAAGACCCTAATAAAATAGAGGAATTCAAAGCCTAAATTGAAGCAAAATAAAATCAAGTACAAAAAGAATATGATTATAAAATGTCATCATAGCAAGAAGAAGAAAACCATGAGAGGTTTGTTGATTACAATGCCGGTGATTTTGAGGGTATGAATAACCAAGAATTTTGAATACATTTGGAATGGAAAAGACAACAACTTAGAGAGAGGAAATAAATGATACAAGAGGCTCAAGAGATAGACCAAAAGATGGCACAATTAAACATTCAAGCACCAAAACCACCAAAGTATGTCCCTCCACATAAACAGGGTGGTAATTTCAATCCACAGGGGACATCTCAGAATGCAGGTTCTCTAGGTACTACAAAAGTACCTCACAATACAAGTGGTAACCCAAGGTAACACACCCAAAATAATGTACCAACACAAAGATCACAACCTCCAAATACTGGCAATATCCCTCAACATTACCCACCACTAGGCCAATAGTATGCCCCACCACATCAGCAACATGTATCCCATCAAATTGTATACCCTCAATGACATATCCAACAAAATCTCTACCATCAACCTCAATATGGATATCAATACCCTCCCAATCCACCACCTCTGAATTTGCATCCACAAAACCCCATGAGCACATGTAGGCAATTTGATCTAATAGGACACCAATTATATCCATACCCAATGGACAGCAATTGGAGAAAAATGGTTCCCAAATTCATCGGGAATAATGTGATATTAGCTAAAAAACATATCAGAAATTTTAATGCCTTCATACAAGATATTGCTATGGAATATGAGGATGTAAAAATAAGATTATTCATGATTTCATTAATTGAAGAAGCAAGGGATTGGTTCAATAGTTTACCCGATGATTTAATTGACTCTATAATAGACTTTCACAATCAATTTATAGAGAAATATGGGAATCAGTGTGCCCCTGAGTTCACCCTTCCTGAACTCTTAAGTATTTATAAATATCAAAATGAGTCAGTTTATGACTTCAATAAGAGGTTTTCCAAATTGTACAATAAAATGCCACATGGATCCAAACTCACTGATCATGCAGCCTTATGTATTTATTTGAAAGCCTTTGATCCAAAAATAGGGTATGAAATTAGAAACAAATTCCATAGAAGTTTAACTGAAGCACAGAAGATAGCATTGACAATTAAAAATAACAAAAAAGTTGTAGGGATGATTGGCAAAAGAGACAACCTTAAATTTCCCCAAAACTTTAGCAATTCCTAGAATAAGCAGGAGAATTCATACAAAAATGAAAGACCAAGGTTGCATGGCATGCCATACAACACAAACTAGAAAGATGGAAATCCCATAACTAATAGACCTAAATATAAAGAAACTCCTGATCCCCTAAAGAAAACAGGATCCTACATGGTCAATAACAGCCCTTGGTGTCAGGTTTGCAATTTTCCCCATTCCCAAGATCATTGTGTTGTAGCACAATCAATACAAGAAGAAGAGATTGACAATGAAGAAGAAGATACTACAATATATCTAGCTTCACATATCCTACATCTAGTTGAACAAGAATACTCATCCTCGGGAGATGAGGGTTATGAGTATGATGTAAACAATCAAAGATACAATATTCACATGAAAGAGCAACAAGTCTTCTCTAATCCAGAGAATGAAAGAAATGATGAATCACAACCTCCCTATACACCACCTAAGCTAAATAAATACAAATTGAGGAGGCCAACAAAGGAAGAAATTAAGGAGTTAACTATTGCTACAATAGAGAAAGAAAAAAGAAATTATAGGCTGAGAAACAAAACAACAAATGCAAATGATGGCACTCCAAGAGGATTATTTGTGAAAGACAAGGAGACAACGCAAGAAAAACCCAAGAAGGTGGAAATAAAAGAACCTAATAATAAGGATCAAAAGCATGTCCCTAGAGAAAAAGACAAAGAGTTACATAAAAAAAAAAAAAAGACATGATGAGACAAATAAAAAGGAAAAAGAGGAAAAGGGAGAACCACTTGAACAAAGGAAGATTGTCAAAGTAGAAAATGCCTCTTCATTTGATTTCACACAAGCATTGTCTTAGGTAAAGATGTATGTGCCACTCTTAGAAATGATGATGATAAAGGAATATAGAGATAGTGCTATTCAACTAATATCCAATGAAACAAATAAAAGCACAAGCATGGAGAATAGGGAAATCATTAAAATCAGCAACAAGCAAGGAGATGTAAAGGTCCCTAAAGTTTGTCTAGGTGAAACATTAATGACTCCTCCACATGTCGATCCATTTTTTACTATATTTCTCATAAACAACAAGTTGGTGAGGAATTGCATGATTGATTCAAGAGATGCTATTAATATCATGCCAGTAGGAGTTATGAAACAGCTGGGCATGTGGGTGAATAATATAGGTGGAAAAATGTTATGCAATGGATAGTAGGCCTGTCCCAATGGTAGGAATCATGAAAGATGTAGAAGTAAAGTTGGCTGCTTTCTCACACACAACATATACAATTCACAACACTATGATAGACATACCCCCTCATTTTGGAATGCTTCTGTCAAGACAATGGACTGCTTCAGTGGGAGGGAATGTGCAATTTTATTTGTCCTATGCCACAATACCAATAAATGGTGAAGAAGTTAAATTATACAAAGAACCAAGAGTGAACCAGATTGTGGAGTATGTTGACCAGAAGCAGATGAATTTCTTCTATGATGTGGACTTGGGAAGTTTCAGAATAGAGCCTTCACACCCTGAATTGTTGAACACTGATCCAATTGATAAAGATGTCTCCAATAAGGAGCATGGTGTGTGGCAGATGTATTTTGATGGAGCATGTAGCATAGAAGGTAATGGATCATGAGTGGTTTTCATCTCACCTGAAGGTACTACATTCAAATATTCATTCTTATTAACATTTGAGTTTACAAACAACATAGCAGAGTATAAGGCCTTGCTAATTGGGCTAAACATGGTTGTCAAACACAAAATCAAAATTCTAAATATTCTTGGGGATTCTGAGTTGGTCATTTCACAAGCAATATCAAAGTATGCAACAAAGAATAAGAGGTTAAAATAATAATAAAATGTTGTATGGGACACTATTGATTTTTTTGATGATTTCTCCATTAACTGGATATATAGGTCCAAGAATTTGATGGTAGACCTCTTGGCGAATGTAGCTTTGAAAAGAGATGATGTCATTTTGGTAGGAATTTCACAAGTTGAACTCAAAACAAGACCTACAATCCCTGATAGCATTACAGTTGGCAAGTTTTCAATGACGATACTGATCTAATCAAATTCTTACATTGCATTGATCAGTATGAAGCACAAGAAATTTATTTTAATGCATTTGTGGAAGAGGTAGATGGGAAACAAACTATATTTGGAAAAGAATTTGCTCATCTTAAGACTAATAAGATCCCTAAGGGACTTGTAGTATTAGAAAGAGTGTTTGATGGAAATGACCAAGCCCTTATGAAACAAACACCAGTAAAATGGGAGGATGTTGAAGAGGTCAACCTTGGGAATAAACTTGCCCCTAAAAGGGTGCATATTAGGAAAAAGATAAGCCCAACAATCAGGAGGATGTTGATTGCATTATTGAGGAAATACAAGCATGTCTTTGCTTGGTCTTATGATGATCTCAAAGCATATAGAGAGAATTTTTTCCAACATGAGATCCCATTAAAACTAGATGCTAAACCTTTTAGACAAAAACAAAGGCCAATAAATCCTACCTTAGAACCTAAAATGCATGAAGAACTTATGAAGCTTAGGAAGGGGGGTATCATCAAGCCTATCAAACATTCATCTTGGGTCTCTAATTTAGTACCTTTCAAAAAGAAAAATGGAGATATAAGGCTCTGCGTAGATTTTAGAAACTTGAATATGTCCTCTCTTAAGGATAACTACCCACTCCCAAATATGGAGGCCATGTTGTAGGGGGTCACTAGATGTGAATTGTTATCTATGATAGATAGATTTTATGGTTATAACTAGGTGAATGTTAAGGTGTCAGAACAGTGCAAAACAACCTTCACCATGCCATGGGGAACATATGTGTATGTGAGAATGCCATTCAGACTCACAAATGCTAGTGTAACTTTCAAAAGGGCTATGGATGTTACATTTGCTAATTTGATCAATGTAATAATGGTGGTGTGCCAGATGACTTAAATGCATATTCAAAGAAGATGGAAGACCATGTTGAGCATCTAGAGAATATTTTCATCAAAGCCATTGAATATGGCATTTCTTTAAATCCTTAAAAATGTCATTTTGCAGTAACATAAGGAAAGTTATTGGGGCATATAGTTTCCAAAGAAGGTGTAAGGATTGATACAAAAAGGGTGGAAGCCATAGATAAAATTCCCATTCCTAAAATAGTTAAAGCCATTTAGTCCTTCTTTGGGAAAATCAACTTTTTGAGAAGGTTGATATCAAACTTTTCTGAAATAGTGAAACCAATATCAAAGATGCTAAATAAAGGTGAAAAGATTGACTAGACAACTGAAGCCATAGATGCATTCATATCCATCAAGAGAGAAATAAAAGAAGCCCTAGTATTGAAGATCCTTGATTTCAGTAATCCATTTCAAATCTTTTCATTTGTGTCCTTTCACATAGTTACAGATGCCATGTTACATAAAAATGATGAAGGGCATGAACAACACATTTCTTTCTTCAGTAAATCCCTCCAGAATGTAGAATTGAAGTATGACATTGTAGAGAAATAGGCATATGCATTAGTAAAAAAATTCAAAGCATTTAGATCATATTTGGTAGGAGCAAAAGTGATAGCCTATGTACCTAATGCTGCAGTGAAAGATGTATTTGTACAATCAAAATTTTCAGGACGTAAATGTAGATGGATAAATAGAATTCAAGAATTTGGCATTGAATTCCAAATTACCAAACTTGTAAGAGGACAAGGACTAGCCAAACTAATGGCTGAGACAAATATTGAAGCTGCTCAAGTATGCAACCTAGATCATGAAGATGAAATGGTTACTCGTATTGAACACACACCCTGGTACACTGATATTGTGTATTATCTCAAGCACATGAAATGTCCTGAAGGATTTAATGATAACAAAAGGAGGACACTTAATTTGCAAGCTTCAAGGTATGTATTCATGAAAGGGTCCTATATTGGAAAAATAGGGATGGAGTTCTGTTGTTGTGCCTAGATGAAGATCAAGCCAGGCATGTTCTCAAAGAGATGCATGAAGGAGTGTGTGGAGGGAATTTTTTAGCAAAGATCACTGCACATAAGGTGTTAAGGTCAGGCTACTATTGGCCTAAATTTTTCAATGATGCTTATGAATATACTAGAAAATGCGAAGCATGCCAAAAAATTTATAGAAAAGTAAAGTATCAAGTGGCATTGCCTTTGAAACCTCTATAGGTTGAAGTCCCATTCCACCAATGGGGAATTTATTTCATAGGAGAAATTGCAAAAAAATCTAGTGGAGGACATAGATGGATATTAATAGCCACAAACTACTTTACAAAATGGGTGGAAGTTGAATCCAATAAAAAGAGCATCCTGAAGATCATAAAGAGAATGTTGGATAATAACAAAAGGGCCTAGGACTCCAAGTTGAGACTAGCTTTGTGGCCAGATAGAATTAGTGTAAAGAAGGCCATTGGAAAATTACCTTTTGAACTTGTGTATGGGACTCAAGCTAGACTCCCTTTGCATAATTTGTTACCAATATGTAAGTTTATCTTGCAAGAAGACTTGGACATGGTTGAACCGATGGAGGAGAGGATGGAAGAGTTTATAAAACTTGATGAGGTCATAAACCAAGCTCAACAACACAATATGAAGAATTAGTTACAAATGAAATACTTGGTGATAAAAAGGAAAAAAATAAAAAATTTGAAATAAATGACATGGTTCTCATGTGGAATGCTAGAAATTAGGATAAAGGAAAGCATGGAAAATTTGAGGCCCTATGGTTAGGACCATTTGTTATTATTGGAAAGGCTGGAGAAGATTCATATTATCTCCAGAACATGATAGGAGAAGAACAAGAAATTCCAGTGCATGGACATTTCCTGAAGCATTTCTTTTCTTAAATCTTCCATGCATAATAGTCTAGGTGAAGGTCAAGGATTTCCAGTGCATGGACAATTCTTGAATAACCTTCTGAAAATAAATCTTTTCCATGCACAATAGTATAGGACTTCATATCACTTCCATTGACCTCCATCCCATATCAAAGGACACCTGGCCTGCTTCCTTAGAGACATAGATTCTTGCTTTACCCACATGGGGTATACATCCCTAGATGGAGTCACTGTTGGAACTGTAAAAATATCACATTTTTATTGGCCTTCACTCACATATCTCCCATGTACCCCAAAAATTTGCCACACCTTAATTTCATAAACAATACAAATTGATGAAATTTGTGTGACAAGATCCATTTCACAATCCATTCTCACCAATGATCCCATCAATTAAACCTTTGACACATAAGCATTCCTCTAGTTATCACTGAGCAATAGTTTTAAACAATTGGTCTATATTGGCAAGATCAGGGCAAGTCTTTCTAATCAACAAGTCATAGCTTTTTAGTTTGAACATCTTCTACATATCAGAAAAGGGTGAACCAAGTCACAATGATCAAAGATCTTGGAGATTACATAATCAGGAAGACAATTCTTTTTATCTAGCCAATGAAAGCTTATTGGTAAGAACAAAGTAATCAGAGAAAAGTTGTCAGATCATGCTGAACTCTTGACTCACAATGATGGAAAACTCATTGGCAAGAAACATATTTTCTTTCACCAACCAAAAGAGAGAACAACTATCGAGGAAACTTGTACAATCAGAATGAATCACTTAGATCTCACCGACCATATGGGTTATGCCAATAAAGGAAATTTTGGGAAGAGTCTTTCCAACCTATCCAAATGAAGGAAGCGGTAGATGGAGCATATCAGGGAGACCAAATGACATCAAAACAACACTCCATTCTCTTAGTGATGGTTCTTGTCATGCTGATGGTAATAAGAAAGGATCAATATTCATCAGAGTGACGTCGGGCGATGATTAAAAGGACTTTTGGTGATCCAAAATACTTTGAAATTGGGGAAACTTCACAATTTTCTCCCTGAAGTAGTATGAGTTGAAAAACAAGAAAAGGGCTAGTTATGTAGCATTGATAGGAGAATTATTTAGTCTTCTCAATCAAGAATGATAAATGAAAAGACACTCTACATAGAAAATACATTTAGTTATGTCTTGGCGATCAATTGTGAATATATAAAACAAAGGTGGTGACAAGTGGATACATAAATCAACCAAAAACTGAAGGAGTCTCATCGATATAATATTTTCATTTTGACATTCTAAAATTCAAAAAAATTGCTTGCATTCATGCTCAGGAGTGGAAATTAATGTTTGCACAAATGTACATTATGTAAATATTCTCTGATTGAAATTAGAATGAACAAAAAGGATTTCTAGAATTTGCAGAGAGAAGGATGGGAGGTTAGATAGAAGTCAAAAAATTTGGTGCGACCAAGAATTCTCAAGTAAGGTTATGAACTTCTCTACAATTGTAATTTGATTTCATCACTTTGAAGGATTAAAAATGGAAGGTTCAAGCTCTAGGAAAATAAAGGGTAGGAAACAAGAAGTTGAAGGTAGCCAACCTAGAGGTAAAAAATAGAAAATTGAAACAGGGGAGGAACCCAAAACAAAAGAAAGAAAATTCAATGAAGACCTTATCAATCAGTTACCTGGTTCAGGGCCAAAGGCTAGAAGGTCTACACAACTAAGGGATGATATAGAAAAAATTGAAGATAAATTCAAATATATAGGAGATGTGTGGACCCCTGTTAGAGGAAATGAGTTATTAATGTTCCACTATCATCGGAGAAATAGGTTTGAACCAGTGTGCAGTCCATGGAGTTTCAATTTGGGAAAATTGGTCATTCTAAATGTATTTGTGAATGTAGAACTTGAGAAATTGTTGGCTAAGAATTATAACCCAGGCTTGAAAGTTGTCTGCAACTTGCAAAGTGAACCCTTTATACATGTGTCCAAGGATGTAATTTGTGAAGTCTTTAACCTAAGTGACACATGTGATGAGCCAATTGTACACGAGGATTTGGAGAGGCAATATTGGAGAATGGACACAACTTATAAAGGATGGATATTTCCATTACACAGACCTAGAAAGGATGGAGACCTTGTTCCACTTGAAGAAAATGATGGGACTCCTTTTCATGTGGATTTATTTGAACCATACTTAAAACTCGCATATTTCTTAGTGTGCCAAATATTAGGGACTGAAGCCTATGAATTCATGACAATAGGTCCAATGGTGATTGCAATAGATATCCAATGCCATAATGCAAGGCCATTTGATTATTCCTCACACATTTTTGAATGGATTCACTCAAAGTTAATGGCAATAAACAATGGATCTCCCACACTAAACTTGAACCATTATTCTATTCGCATGCATATGATATTATACTATGGACAAGAGATAGGGAAGTGGCCAAAAGAGTTGAAAATTACATAATTTGATAAGGAAGATTAGCCACTACTAGTACAATTGTGGACTGTTGTTTCAAATAGCAGATTTGTGAGTTATAGTTATGTTCATTTTGAGGAATACTTTTTTAAGATATTGTATAGATTTTTTAGTCACCCTTGTGATTATTCTTTGACTAATGTGATTAAAATATTTCTAAGGCTGAAAGGTTTCAATGGACCTACAATGGTTGGTCACAATTGGGGTGATTGGTATTGTTATGTTGATGCCACCATGATTTGGGTATGTGGTTTTGAGGATACACCTTTTCTTCTTCCAAAAATAGTACCAAATAGGATTGCATATTTGGAGATTGTAAGACAAATGGATTATTCAAGTGTTATGAATTTGAGTACTTATGAGAAATAATCATTAATGCCAAGTACGTTGTGTTTTAGAGACTTTATTGTGTTGTCAAAGGAAGGGTATGATTTAATCTTAAATAAGCTATCTCATTTCAATTTGAAGAAAGCTCCAACAAGAAAAGGATATGATCCTAAAGGCTACATTGATTTTTCCAAAAAGAAAGTAAACTTGGGTGGATATGTTCATATACCCTATCCACATGATGATATAATCAGAATAATGGAAGAGAGGGAGGCTAAATTGGCCATTGATGAGTATAACAAGAAGATCAAGTGGAGAATGAAGGAGATAGAAGAGGCAAAAATGTTGTCTTGAAGAAGTGAGGATCCTTCTGGTGGAAAGGAACACTAAGGTCAAATGGATAAAATATCTAAACTAAGAATAAAGGAGTATCAACCTCCCAATAGAGAGCAAGAAGTTGAAGAAACATTTGACATAGATACTAGGCAGTTAGCCTATAAATCTTTTTTTTTTATGATGAATTTATAAAATCTCCTAAATTTAGATCATTTTTATACAAGCAAAAGGGGAAAGCAATAAGGGAGTCTGCCATAGGTGTTACACCTAGCATTAAAGCCCAATTGCTGAAAATTTTGAAAATAGATGTGGAAAATGAGATGAAGGATATGACTCCAGAGAGGGAGGAAATTGGTAGAGGAATCTAGTGTAAATATTTTACCTAGTTTGGATTTGAACTTAGCTCTTGTTTTTCATAGTTTCTTGCAGGATAATGGTGCTACACATAAGCTTAGTCTAGAAGGAGTTACAAAAGTATACACAGGATCAAAATATAATCCTGATGAGAACTCTCTCATGATTTTGGCCTTGTATCCTCTGCACAAGAAATCTATGATCATTGAAACTATGAAGGAATTTGGCCATGTAATGACATTAAAGGTATGAGAAATTGATCTTGTGGCCACTGCTGACATTGGCATTAATGTACCCAAACTAAATAAAGCAAAAATTCAGATGTTGATCAAGGAAAGGGACATGTACAAAATGAACAATGAGAAAATGCTCAAAGAAAATGACTTCCTAAAGGACATGGTCAAAGGTGCACTCAAGGGATCTACTAGGTTACTAACTCAAGGAAAGGGTTCTCAGTCAAAGGATAAGAGTGAAGAATCAAATGTACATGATCAAGTGGGTAAAGCTAGATTTGATGCACTCTCTGCAATATTTTAGAAAATGCATACCAACCTGATGGTTTGGATGAACAAGTTTTGGGCAACCCATTCCAAGAGTTATGTTGTAATTCAAGAACATAAAAGGATAAATGACCGATTTTAGGAGAAATTATAGGAAACAAAAAAGAAAAGTACTACTAATAGTGGAGTCATCATAGCTACTAAGGATACTATGAGAAGACACAAGGAATTCTATGATGACCTTCAAGAAGATGCAAAGGAATTCATTGATGCCGCAAAAGAAGGGGTGCCTACATTATTTAAAGATGATGGAAACTTGAAAGACCAGAGCGAATGGATGAAGGAATGCAAGTTAATATTGCATGAGGCCATAGAAGCAACCAAGAATGAGGAATAAACACTAGACGAGGCATGTGAGAATTTTGAGAAAATGATGATCATGGAGATAGTGCAAGGAATGCTTCAGAAGATGTTGATACTCACTTGAGACAAGATTATTTAGATCATTTAACAAAAGTCCATTTATGGCTCACTAGAGCTTAATTTATTAATGTTTAAATATTATTAATTTCAAAAGACATCTATGAAGAGGTGCACCCTATTCAAAACATTGATATATAAGTTGAATATATAATGATTAGATGATAAGAGAAAATAGAGAGAGAATAAAAGATATACAAGGAATAATTTTTAGAATGTTGGTCATATAAATTATACTATGTGGACCATGATGCATTTGTGAATTTTTGGAGAAATCAATGGAATATCTTTAAATTTTATGTGACGGGTATGTGCAGGATCATCATGGAAAAAACAGACCCTTAAGTGGCAAAAAATTCAGAAAAATTAGAGTTAGGAAACTTGACATAAAAATTTGAATAAGTTATCTATATTATTTCAAAAATATGTAAGAGTAGAATTTGTTGCAAATTGAATGTAGTTTCTAAACTACTAGGTTTATTTAAAAGGAAAAAAATCTATTTGGTGAAAAATTTAAATTTCAATGTAGTAGTACTTAAATTTCAGGGAAAAAAAAGTAGGTGTCTGTCTGACCACCCTAACCACAATAAAATAATAATATTATTTTATAATATTTTAGATACAAGTAGAGGACTCATGTCCTAATGTGATGGATATTTTTTTGTAATTTTTTCCAAGTAAATAATTAATTATGACTTTTTATTACAAATTTAAAAAATATAAAAACTCGTATGTCGACCACCTTAACTTAGTCAAAACTTCATGAAATTCAATCTTTTTTAAAATCCTATAGTATGTGAAGCATAAAATGTGACACATGTTTCAAATTCAAAAATGTGATACCGTTTGAGAGCTATAGATGTTTTTCAATCAACCTATCAATTAAGACTTTAGTCGTAATTCAAATAGAAAATGAATAATAATTATTTAATAAATTCAAAGTAAAGCATAATTTATATTGGTGGAAAGCTGAGAATCTCCTTTAAAAACCCTTTTTGTTTCATTAAATTTGGGTAAAAAAAAAGTCGTCAGCTAGATTCCCTACACATACCCATCATATTGCCACATTTTGGCCCATCATGATCCTGCACATACCCTTACTCAATATTGGTGTCTTTTGTTTGCTGAATTAAAACAATTATTTGGTTGTCTCCACATTGCTATTTCCTTGTTATTTTATGTTGTGTATCCAAGTTGATATTTCAATTTCATCAAGACACATTTGTTGTTATTGTGTAGTCAAGTTGATTGGTTTATGTAATGGAATTAAAATCCTTTTAACTGATTACATTAACTTGAGAGTAACATTTGGATCAATAAGAAGAGTTAGGTAATTGAAAATATTGTCATACTCTCTCCACATTGGTGTTATCTTGTTATTCAAATTAAGGATATACTTATTTGTCAATACGCATTCACTGTCATTGTGTGGTTCTATTAATTGGTTCCTTCAAGGAAGGATTAAAATCCTTTTATTAAATCACAGTAACTTGATAGGATCAATTGGATCAATAAGAAGAGTCTGTCAATCACATTCTTGCACATTTATACAAGGTATAAATAAACTTAAATGCCAAACAAGTAGAGTTGTAACCAATACTAGTCACTGGTCATAAAACTTCATTGACTCTGCCTACCAAATAGAGCACTGGTCCATTTCATTCATATATTACTTATCACTTTCCTAATATAAATTCTTAATTATCACATTAAAGGTAGAGTAGTTGTTAGAGCCTCCATCTATTTCACACCTTATGCCACTGTGGATAGATTCATAAAACTCAATTAAGTCATACAATTCCAAATCTACTTTAGTTATCAAGGTTTACCCACCTAGGTCTAGCAAAGCTTGAAGTGTAGAGAGTCAATAACCACATAGGTTACTCCATGCATTGGTTCAAAAATGTTGCAAGTCTTATCATAGAGTCTGGCATCCTCTTAGGATTTGCAACCTGCATTTTTGAGACCCAACAAACTAGTTTCAAGGTTAAGTAAGAAACATGATTTAGTTTCTTTATCCATTGTAGAGGTCGAGTATATTGCAGGAGCATCATGTTGTACATAGGTATTATGGATGAGACAAACATTGAAGGATATTAGAGTTGTATATGATGAACCTATATCTATCTTCTATGATAATACAAGTGCACTAAACATTTCAAAGAATCCAGTGATCCACTCAAGGAAAAAGCATATATCTATCAAGTATCACTTTTTGAGAGAGAAGGTTATGAAGAATGAAGTGAAGCTTGAGTATGTTCCTACAAAGGATCAGTTTGCTAATATATTTACTAAGGCTCTTCCTAAGGATACTTTGGAGTATCTTCGAAATAATTTGGGGGTTATTTCCTTTCCTTTCTTGAACTAGATGCATATGAAGTTGTATTAGTCCAATGGATATATGGATCTTTCTCTTTTCTAGACTAATTTTGGTGGATACCTCCTAGAGGGAGTAGGTAAGGTCATGTGTTGTTGATTGAGTCAGGTGTACTTTTAAGGGGGGGTATTCAGAGTAGGTAATTTTGGTTTAGTGTCAAAGAGGAAGAATAATGGAAAAAAAATAATCCTTTTCCATTGATGTCAAAGGGAGAGAAAGATTCATGTGAGAAAATAGAGCGTATCAACTGAGGGAGAGAGAATCATGCGAAACAGAGAGAAATTTGTTGTCAAAGTGAAAGAGACTCTTGTAAGGGGGAGAGGTTTCAAGAATGTTGTGTAGGTTATCTAATTTGAAAAGGGAGAGAGTGTTTAGAGCTATCATGTAGTCTTTGGTGGCATTTCATATCTTGTGTTTTCATCAATGACAAAGGGGGAGATTGTTGCAAGTATGAGGGTGTTGTCATTAATGTCAATATGAAGTCTATTGACTAGTTTTGTCAACTGAAGTCAACTATGGGATGAAGATGTTGATGATATTGAGAAAATTGTGGAAAAGAGGAAAATAGATTATACATGTGTAGTTGATACCTTGAGGAAGTTTTGTGAGTACATAGAGCTGTCCTTTTGTTGCAAATTATGAAGATGAGTTAGAACAAAGTAATGAGATGAGAATTATGTCTCTAGTACTTGGTTTCCTAGTGCTTTTGAGAAAATTTAATAAACAAAGTAAATTGTATTATGAAAATGTTCATAGTGTGCTCTATTATTGTTCTCCACATTATTTTTGTGTTGATTCTATGCCTGTACATATTTTAAAGTTTATTCAAGGGTATCATAGGTTGCTATATTCAGAATTTGGGTTTCTAGATTGTTGTACAGTGCGAGATATTTTTGCTAGTGTGTGAACTAGTTGTTTAGTGATGTTTTTTGTGGTGTAGGAGAAATGTATTTGCTATATGTTCCTCTACTATTTGGCTTCAAGTTGTGCAGATTTGGGAAGTTCCTTATAATGCTTTTATCTTTCTGTATTCAGGTTTTGACTTGATTTGGTGCAGTACAAAGTGAGTTTCATTTATTTATATGTAATTAAGGGTAATTAGTTGTACTGAGTTAAATTATTAGTTGATGCAAGATTTGATGAAGTGCTTAATGAATATTAAGTAGTTCATGGATTATTCTATATTGATTTCAAGTGAACTATGTTGTCTAGAAATTTCAGCTTGCTTTAAGAAAGCATGTACTTAATTTCTATAGTGTTTTTCATGGGTGTTGGTTGACCTTGTGTTTAACACTACATGCAAGGCTTGTGGAAGCATGTTAAATTTTTTTGGGACCTAGTTGGGTCCTAATTAAGGATTTATGTAGGCCACCTTTCATTCCATTCCACTATGGGAATGTTTAGGTGCTAACCTATTTTGAATTTTAATGTATAATGACTAGTGGCCAACATTGGAGAAAGTTTTTGAGGTAGAAATTGATATTAATATGTATGGTGTTGATGCAAGAGGGTGTAAAAAAGAGTAAGAAGCAAGATAGATGTGAGATTGATGCAATTAATGTGTTTGAAGTGAAATAGAGAAGAGAATTGTAAACTTCATGTTAGGGTTCTTGAAGGTAGTGAGTTGAAGGCATCTAAAATATTTCACGTGAGATTGTGAAAGTGTGTGAGAAATTGTGGTGGATTCCTTGTTGCATTAAGAAGTAGTTTCTCTATGTAACATTATTCTTTTATCTTCTTTTATTCTTTTTATTGTCGTGATTCCTAACTATGAGCCTTTTCGATAGTGTGTCCTATTCTAGCAGTCAACCCCTTTTGTAATAATTTTTCTATTACTTATATTGTGAGCTAACCATCACCATGGTTTTTCCCTCATTGTGTTTTCCATGTAAATATAGTGTTATCATGTGTCTGGTGTTGTGATTTTATTTTCTTTTATTTCAATTTGATGTTTAATCAATCTAACATAATAAGGGTTTAATGGATGCTTGTGGATCTGATTACTGTTGAGGGTTTTGAAGATTTAATTTTATATAGTTGATTCACCCCCATCTTAGTTGTATTTTTTGTTTCAACAATCATATGAACAAGCTAATAATATGACCAGAGACTAAATTTTGTTAAACTTGAAAAGCATGATGAAGGATTAGTTTATTTGGAGATGCTTTAGAAGCTAAGATTTATGGAATAGGTTCAATCAGTTTTGATGGCAAGAATAATACTGGAAATGTTTACTATGTTAAGGGTTTAATACATAATCTCTTGAGTATCAAAAAAATGTGTAGCAAAGGGTATAATATTGTGTTTAAGGATGAAGCATGTGAGATTTGGAAAGGCTCTAGAACCATGATTGCTACTGGTAAGATAACATATGGAAACATCTATCAACTTAAGGGTGTTGATGGTCATTGATTTATGTCATAGATTAATGCTAGCTGGGTATGGCATCAGAGAGTGTGTCACATGAATTTTGATAATTTTTCTAGAATTAGTTTGTTTCATGCTATGAGATATTTACCTAGAATCACAAAACCTATCAATGTCATTTATGAGAATTTTCAATTTGGAAAACAAACAAGGAGTAGCTTTAAGGTAAAGGAACAATCTGCTTAGGCTACTGAAATTAGTGCATATAGATCTTTATGATCCTACAAAGGTGGGAAGTGTACAAGTTTACAGGTACTTTATGCTTTTGATTGATGATTACTCTAGAATGACATGGGTTACTTTTCTTAGAGAGAAATCTGATGCATTAGATAAATACAAGGCATTTAAATCTATGGTTGAGAATGAAATAGATTTGAAAATAAAATGCTTGAGTTCTAATAGAGGTGGTGTATTTAAATCTAATCATTTTGGTGGAACCCCAAAAAATCTTTGGGTTCCATTGATAAAATTTTGCAAAATATGGTTATTTCATGTCCCGGGGCTTAGGGTTTATGTTGCTTGTCAGTTTTAGGGTTTATATGTGCCTCAAACCCTCCAAAAATTCTAATTTTTATTCCCTTTGCAAACTTTATATTTCACTATTAACCTCTTATCACCAGTTCTTGGTCACTTAAGCTGTGGCTTATGCTGTTAAACTCATCTTATTACTACTCCCTAGATCCTAATAGTCTCAATCGTTACCCATCACTTTATCTAAAATATTGCCTTATGTTATCTAAGTTGTGAATTCTCAAATATTTTATGTATGGTCCTAAGTATGAGTTTAATAATTCATGTGTTGATCTAATGTCTTAGCCTAATACCTTATGTTCCCATCCTTCATATTCCTAGTTGGGCCCATGTTTTAATAACTAAATTGTGCACATATATATTTCTAGTATTATGAGGACAGTTGGATCTCTACGATCAAATCCTAACTGCTCCTCATATCCCCATCAGGTTCTAGTTTTCATTATAATATTCTCATGGGCTAGTGGGTGAGCGCCACATGACCAGTTATAGTGGAAGGTCCCATTTCTTCCAAAGTCAACAGGCAATAGGTTGGAATAATCAACGGTGGAGATAGAATAACATGGTTGCATCTAGGTTGTTCCCTACTCCCCCATCTGATTCTAATTTGTATTAAAATAATACCATGGGAGAATGGGTGGAAGACATGTGTCCCCTTGTTAGTGGGACTCATTGGGCTTCAAAGGTAGTGAATACCTTGATTGATGAGATTGATAGTCGAGGATAGATAACATGGGTAAATCTAAGCTACTCCCCACCATCCCATGGGGGACCCACCTCTACCTCCTATCTCTCAATGGGGAAGTGAGGAGACACCACATGGAGCCATATGAGCGATCAAAGAAACTATGTAAAGGTGGAAAACATTAATGAAGTATTTTAGCATAGGGGTATGGATGGTAAAGTCTCTGCTACTAATGGAAATTTTAAGCATGTGTTATAAAGATGGGAAAGATATTTTAATCATGACCATCCATCACATCTAAAACTTATCAGCACGGGCAGGTGGTCATATGGTAAAGCACACATATGTCAAAAGTTTTAGATCTAATATGAACCCTTCCTTGCCTCCCTGCTGCTAAAAGTTGCACATGGGTTAAGACCAATAGGGAAGCGAGGAAGCTGACATGTGGAATTTCTCCTCAGCACTTAAGAAGTGGTGGAGCCCATGGTTGACTGGGGGACTTTTCCACTCATCTTGTTTCTGATTGGTTGATAGTAATTGAGGACTATAGTCAGCTTTTTCAAACTCTGTTGATCAAATCTAAGTCATTCATCAAGACATCTCACTCTACAATCAATGATGGACATTTAAAGTTGTGTATGAAATAAAATGACTCATTCTAGTTCGTGCGAGCGAACCATAATGGTGAACAAGATGTAGAGCTACTAAATTAAGAGGTTTAAAGCAATAAAACTTACTTTAAAAGTATAATAGAATATTTTTTAAAGCATTTGACACATTCAAGGAGCTTGTGCTACAATTTTCAAGCTTATTCAGTGATAAATTTAGGGTTTTAAGTGACTAGAAATTAGTAAGTTAAAAAGCTATGTTGTTTATGAAATTACTCAAAACTTTCTTTTTTATTTATTTTTCATTCTATCATTAGGGTTTCCTGGTTTACCTCATTTCTTTTAAGGTTTGATGCAAATTCAAAGCAATTAGCTTGTCCATTTTTTCTATTTTCTAAGTCAAACCCATGCCTAAGCTATAAGTTTCTAGTTTGCTGAAAAGAACCCTAGATTGTAAACCCTAGAATCATGGCCCCAAAAGTAAAAGCATCCTCATCTAAGGGAGAACCTTTTGGCTCAAAGCCCCCTATCAAACCTATATTCTAGGACCTAATTGATTAATTGAAATCGTTGACTTTGAAAAAACCTAAAGGTCAACTATTGTTCCAAGGGAAACAAATTGTAGGACTAGTGGACAAGCAAAGTGCTATCAAAGATGCCACATTGGATTACACTAGGTGGAAAATTTTCTATTGTTGGTTTGGGAATAGGAATTGTGGCATTCCTATGGGCAACCCATGGGACTTGGATTTGGGAAAATTAATAGTGCCAAATGTCTACATGGATGTGGACTTACTGAAGGAATTATCTAGAAATTATGATCTAGTCACAAGGACGGTTAGGACATTTGATGGGATAGATATGGTCAAGGTCACCAGAGAAGAGATTGCAGAAATATTCAAGCTCACTGAATGGAGTGAGGACATGGTGCCTATTGATGAGAACAAATTTAGGGTAAAATATGAGAAGGTGAAGCATACATTTAAAATTTCAATACGACCAAATTATTTGGTATCTATGGATGGTAGAAGGGTAGTCTTGGGCTATTTAGAGAAAGAACTCTACCCCATCAATTATTTTGTGTCTTATTTCCAAAGGACCTTCTATTCTATATGCCAAATTATTGGTTATGACCCAGTCATAGTCATGCCTAGATCTTGGATGTACATGGAAGCCCACATCCAACATCCCACATATTGCACATTGTATGATTATGGAGGGTACCTGGTAGAGAGGATTCATGAGGGCCTGGTTGAGTTGAAAAAGGGTATAGATGGAGTCAAGTTTTTTTGGTACTTTTTGTTTATGAACATGTTACTATTCAGAGGTGCTCCATATTTTGGTCAAGATATGACATTGGAATAGAAGAAAGGTAACTTGGACCTTCCTGTGCAATGTTGGACTACAGTCCTTGATAAAGACGATAGAAAATTTGATTATGTGTTGTTTCAAAAAAAATTATCCTCCAAATTGAGAAGAGTTCTAGTTTTAAACATGTGAAGGATTCCTAAAGCCTTGCATGAATTTTTGAGGGCTAAGGAAAGGAGGCTAGATCTAGGTATTGATCACAACTAGGGGGATGTTATCCCTTATCCTACCTATACTATTTTGAGGGTTTATATTATAGCTCTTTTACCCCACTTGTTTCCCAAAGATGTGCCAAAGAGGATTGGATTTTTAGAAGTAATGTGGCAACTAGGGAATGTGGAGAATAATCACCTAAAAGATCAAGGAAAAGGAATGTTTTTCCCTTCATATACATGTTTTTTTTATTTTGTGATGATCAAAGGAGGATGGGATAAGATAAATGATATTCTCAAGCCTCTAGGAATGAGGAGAGTAGTAGCAAGAAACCATGACCCTGAAGGATTCATGGCATGGTTGAAAATGAGGATTAGAAGCTCAAAGTTCATTCATAATTTTTATTTCCTTGAAGATGTCATTAGAAAAAAAATTTATTGTCAAAGATAGGATGATAGAAAAGTAGAATGGATTGATTTTGATAAATTGAAAAGTGGGATAAGAGAAAAGGACCCTCAATTCATTGCTCTTGCTGAAATTTTGAATGAGATGCAGAGAATTGAATATGTTTTCCAAAACTTTGAAATAGTGGTTGGGAACCTTCAAGGTGATAGATTGATTAAATATAAGGAAAAGGCCATTGCTATAGATGAACAAGACATTAGGGACACCCTTGTAATGGAAGAAAGGCCAACATACCAATCCCCCAAGGAACAAAAAGTAATTTTTTTCAAAAGAAGGAAGAATAAGGCAAAGGGAAAGGATGCAATTGTTTCCTCTCCCCAACAAAAGGAGAAAAGGATCCCTTTTCTAGTGGCACAAATTCCACCTTCATATTTTACAAGGTCAACTAGAACTGAGTTCATTGATATTGATTCTCACCAAGACAAAGTTCACCACCAAGGGAGCCATCTCTAAAGAAACAAAAGGTTAAATCAACTAGATTGGTGGATTATGAAGAGTATTATGAAGAAGAGATCTTGGTCATTGAGGAAGAAATGCAACAAGGGATGCCATCTCCACCTAGGGAGATTGTGCCATAGTATCTTGGTTTGAGATTAAGCAAGGCTAACCTCACTGGCTTTAATAGCCAAAATGATGTGAGAGAAGAGGCATGTACTAAATTTATGGATGATGATTCTTTTGTGAATTCCAAGGCCTTCATGGATTTTTTTTGGAGGGTGAAGAGGGATGGATTTGTAAATAACATTGTAGAACAGAGGAGTCTTCATCCTAAGCAACATGATTCAGTTATCCAAGCATAAGTAATAAAAGAGATGAAGGAGAAATATCAAGGAGTGATTGCATCTGAGGGTAGAGAACTAGTGAGAAACAACCAAATTCTCTTGTTTCCTGAATGGGACTTATCTTTTGCCATTTAATTTAATATAATAAAGAGATATGATAAAACTCTTTATAATTCAGAGGAAGAGGCTACAACTACACTGCAAGGATTTGCATTTAGTGAGCAGTGTGACACATTGTCCATCTATTCCCTATCCACCAATACCAAGAAGCCAAACATTATAGAGCCTACAATAGATTACAGGGGAGGCTTGATAATAAATAGAGTGTTTGATACTTCAACAATTGGGGTTGCAACAATGTTAGTCAATGTTGCTCAATTCACAAAAGAAATAGTGGAGTTGGTAACTATTGAGAAAGAAAGTTATAGAAAAAAGTACACAATGATTTATTGATTCATTATGGGAAGAATTAACAACAAACAATGTAGTTGCACACTAAATTAGAACTATTAAAGGAAAAATTGCAGAATTTGCAGTCTAATGAGCCAAAGGAAACTGATACTATTTCTCCCTCTGCCTCTCAAGAGCCCACAACATCTACCACTACCCCCCTATAAGTTATTCATTGGAAACTTCACCCTACAATATGGGAAATGTGCCCATTGTTGTGGAAGAACTAAGTACTTCAGATACAACACAAGCAAAAGAAATCAATAAAGAACTACTCCAAAAGCTGAAAGAATATGAAGAAAAGGTCAATCAACATGATAAAGAAATTATTGATAGCAACTTGAAGATTGTGAGTGTATTTTTGGAACATTTGAATAGAGGAGTGGATTAAAATTTAATTAGCATTCATGCTAATTATGCTTCAATGGTGGGGGAAATAAACAATTTTAATATTGACAAGGACGTTTCAATCCCAATCATGGAAAGTTGGATTCTTAAGATGCAAGACTTGAGGATAATGGTTGTGGGAGCTAGGAATGATGCTAATGCACCAAAGAAGATCAAACCAACCCTTATAAATGTGATTGGAATCCAAGAGTTCTAGGGAAAGATTGAGCATTTAGAGGCTAAGATAAGGGAATTGGTGAAAAGTTTTCATGAGCTGAATCATGGCCTATTGTCTAATATATTAAAGAATGATGGTAATATCAAGTCCCTACAGGAGTGGAAACATGATGCCCATAAGGTGATACCAGCTCAAGTGGACAATATTTGTAAGGAAAATAATATGAGCATGTTAAAGAAAAATATTGATATGCTTGACCAAACCAAAATTTCTCTAGAAGAGTTTGATAAGGAGGCTAATCAAGTTGTGACTAAATATGCCCCTTACAGGAAGAATTTTGATGATATCATTACATTCTAATAGCCTACAGAGGATGAATTTCAATCTTGGAAGGACAAGTACCTTGATGTACTTGAATATTGAGTTGTAGCTATGGGATGGTGAACTTAATTTTGATCTTAAGCATTCCACAAGATGAATAACATATGGGAGAAACATAATGCATAGCATGGAACTAGTAAGATTAGGATTTTGATGAAGTATGGATAAAATATTGTCTTCTCTCCAATTTGAATTTGATGACAAGGTTGCAGACACGGATGAGTCATTTTTCTATTATGTCTTCTACATTTTATGCTTCTATTTCACTTTATGCTCGAGGAATGTGGGTACAATTTTGGAGCATGTGGATATTGCTACATTATCTTAAAGATACCTTTTGGAAGGCGAGACATGATCTTCAACAACAAATGAAAATATTTTTTGTCTTATGTAACAGTTCCCTCCATCTGGGAATGAAAATATAACTAAAAAGGGAATGTGTTTTGTATTAGTCCAATTGAAAGGGGACATGTGTACTTTCTATCCTAAATCTTGTTTTCTCCTTCATTTCTATAAGAAGGAATTCAAGGCCAGAAGTATGGGTTTGTTGCTTGTAAATTGATCATAGAGAATTTTGTAAAGGAGTATAAAGAGCATTTTAGAGTCTTGTCTTAGGTTTTCAATCTGTCAATATGCATATGTAATTTTGATAGAAATACTAGTAATTGAATATAGAATGGTGTGAACTCAAGGCCATTTCTCTCCTACGTACTTGTTTCATGAATTATGAATAATATAATCAAGGATTATCTTATTTGTCTTCATTGATTTCCAATGGATATGTTTTTTTTCTTGATTTTTAATTCAAATAATTAATGAAAATGCTTGATTGAAGCTATAGATTCAAGTTAATTGAGCACTAGGATATTATTAAGAAGTTATGGTTGAGAATACAATGAATGTGATACTATAATGCAGCATTATCAAGGGTTAATGATTGTATGTGTTAAACTATTATCAAAATGTGTAGGTTTTGAGATTGAATCCATTCCTAGGATAAGGCACTGATCTAAGTGAATGTTCATGATACATTTTGTTGGTCAATTCAGTAAAAAATGAATTTATAAACACACTTTCAAATGCATTACAATTGTTACTATTTTATGTTGAGTCTTTCTATTCTCATGCTCTAAATTTCGAGTGTTGTTAAGGAGTAGCCATCTTCTTTGATACATTCAATTTATCAAGCTATCATGTGAGAATTTATCTATTATTTGCAATGTATTCAGTCATTAGGTGCAAAGGTCTTTAAATACAATGTGGGATCACCCTCTTGAGTCTTGCAGATCCCAAAGTGCAAGAGGAAAGAATTTCTTCTTTCACTCGTTCATTGGTCAATCTCTTTAGGTTGCTAATAATTAGAAATGGCAAAGTCCATAGGATTCCTTGAAGATCAATTTGGTTCTTGAAAAACAACCAACAAATATTACCATTTTTTGTGAAGTTCATGGAATAAAGAGGTATTTGTTTGCCCCTATAACTCCTTAGTAGAATGGAGTTGTTGAAAGGAAAAAAAATATTCAAGAAGTTGCAAGGACTCTAATGAAAGAGGTAAATCTATTTCAAGTATATTGGAGATAAGCTATTCATACTATCATTTACATACTTAATAGATTTCAAGCTAAAGCTAATAGCAAAAAGACTCCTTATAGGCTATGGTATGAAAGGATTCCTACTATGAAGTACTTTAGAGTGTTTGGAAGAAAATGATACATCAAAAGAGAAGAAGAAAACTTAGACTTAGGAAAGTTTGATGCAAGGTTTGATGAAGGTATATTCCTTGGATATTCTACTAGAAGCAAAGCTTACATATGTTACAACAAAAAATTGAGAAAGATAGTTGAAAGTGCAAATGTCAAAGTTCATTAAAACTTGCAGATTTTCATTTAAGTAGATGGATATGTGTCAGATGAACCTAATTGCAGAGAAGTAGAAGAAAAAGTTGATGAACAAGAAGTGTAGAATTAAGAGGAAGAAGCTTTGGAAAAACCCCTAAAACCCCTAAGTATGTGCAAAAGAATCATTTTGAAGATCAAATCATTGGAGATAAAAGGAAAGGTGTATTGACAAGAAGCAAAGCTACTGAAGTTGAGGTAAATTTTTGTTTCATTTCTAAATTTGAACTTTAATAAGTGAGTGAAGCATGTAAGGATGAGCACTGGATGAAGGCAATGGAAGAAATTATGTAGATAAAGAAAAATCATACTTGGTAATTGGTCCCTAGACCAGTAAACAAAAACATAATTGGAACTAAATGGGTATTTAGGAACAAGTTGAATGAGAATGGAGAAGTAGTGAAAAACAAGGAAAGACTTATGTGTGAAGGTTACTCACAAGTAGAAGGTATATATTTAGAGGAGACATTTTCTCTTGTGGCTAGAATGGAAGCTATCATAATGTTTTTGGCATTTGTAGCACATAAATATTTTAAAGTCTATCAAATGGATGTGAAGTTAGCTTTTCTAAATGGAGAATTGGAAGAAGAGGTTTACATGGAATAGTTGGAAGGTTTTCAGTTATCATATCAATCAAATATGGTATGTAAGTTGAAGAAGACTCTATATGGTTTGAAGAAATCTCCTAGAGCTTGGTATGGAAAATTGGATAGGTACTTGATACATCAAGGATTCAACAAGGGCTTTATAGATAGTAATATTTACTTCAAAATTTAGGAAGACAAAATCTTGATAGTTTGTATATGTGGATGATATTATCTTTGGTGGAAATGAGGCTATATGTAAGAAATTTTCTAAATAAATGTAGAAATAATTTGAGATGTCAATGTTTGGGGAGATGAATTTCTTTCCTAGGTTACAAATGAATCAAATAGATAGAGGGATTTTCATTTCACACTATAAGTATGTCAAAGACATGTTGAAGAAGTTTGGAATGGATGACTCCAAATCAGTATGTACTCCTATTGTGACTAGTTGTAAATTTAGCAAAGATGATTATTCACCTAAGCCTGATAAGAAAAAATATAGATCTATGATTGGTGGACTATATTATTTGAATGTTACTAGACCAGATATAATGCAGGCAGTTTGTATTGTGGCTAGATTTCAAGAAGATCCTAAAGAAACACATATTGCAGAGTTCAAGAGAATATTTAGATATTTAAGAGGTAGACCAAATTATCGTTTGTAATATTCTAACAATAAAAATTTCACATTAAATTATTATATAGATGTAGATTGGGATGGTTGTGTTGATGACTAGAAAAGTACAAGTGGTGGTGCATTCTTTCTTGGATGTAGACTGGTTTCATGGTGAAGTAAGAAACATGATTCAATTTCTTTATCCATTGCAAAGGCTGAGTATATTGCAAGAGAATCATGCTATACATAGACAAACATTGAAGGATATTAGAGTTGTATATGATGAACCTATATCTATCTTCTATGATAATACAAGTGCACTAAACATTTCAAAGAATCTAGTGATGCACTCAAGGAAAAATAATATATCTATCAGGTATCACTTTTTGAAAGAGAAGGTTATGAATAATGAAGTGAAGCCTAAGTATGTTACTATAAAGGATCAGATTACTGATATATTTAATAAGGATCTTCCTAAGGATACTTTTGAGTATCTTCTGGAGAATTTGGAGGTTATTTCCCCTCCTTTCTTGAACTAGATACATATGGAGGTGCATTAGTCCAATGGATCTATGGATCTTTCTCTTTTCTAGAATAATGTTGGTGGCTACCTCTCAGAGGGAGTATGTAAGGTCATGTGTTGTCATTGTGTTGCTGATTTAGTTGGGTGTACTCCTAAGGGAGAGTATTCAGAGTAGGTAATTTTGATTCAGCGTCAAAGAGGAAGAATAATGCAAAACATTTTATCTTTTTCCATTGATTTCAAAGGGGGAGAGAGAATTATGTGAAAAAAATAGTGTATGGGTATGTGTAGGATCATCATGGAAGAAGCAGGCCCTTAATTGGTGAAAAATTCAAAAAAATCAAAGCTAGGAAACATGGCATAAAAAATTGAATAAGTTATCTATATTATTTCAAAAATATGTAAGAATAGAATCAGTAGAAAATTGAATGTAGTTTCTAAACTATTATGTTTATTTAAAAAAAATCCATTTGGTGAAAATTTGAAATTTCAATGCAAGTACTTAAATTTCAGGGAAAAAACAAGTAGGTGTTGTCTGACCACCCTAACCACAATAAAATGATAATAATTTTTATAATATTTTAGATATAAGTAGAGGACTCATGTCTGATGTGATGCATAATTTTTGTATTTTTTCCAAGTAAATAATTAATTATGATTTTTTATTACAATTTTAAAATATATAAAAACTTGTATGTCTGACCACCTTAACTTGGTCAAAACTTCATGAAATTCATTTTTTTTAATCTTATAGTATGCAAATCATAGAATGTGATGCATGTTTTGGATTCAAAAAATATAATACTGTTTGAAAGCTATAGATTTTTTTCAATTAGCCTATCAATCAGGATTTTAGTCATAATTCAAATAGAAAATGAATAATAATTATTTATTAAATTCAAAGTAAAGCATAATTTATTTTGGTGGAAAGCTGAGAATCTCCTTTATAAACCATTTTCATTTCATCAATTTTGGGTAAAAAAAAGTTGTCAGCCACATACCCTATGTAACATACCCATCATATCACCACTTTTTGGCCCATCACGATCCTACTCATACCCATATCTACTTAGGGAGAGAAAATCATGTTAAAACAAGATATTGTTGTTGTCAAAGTGAAAGCCAACTCCTATAAGGGGGAGAGGTTTCAAGAATGTTGTGTAGGCTATCTAGTTTGAAAAAGGGAGAGAGTGTTTAGAGCTATTATGTGGCCTTTGGTGGCTTTTCACATCTTTTGTTTCCATCAATGAAAAAGGGAGAGATTGTTGCAAGTATGAAGGTGTTTTCATTGATGTCAATAAGAAGTCTATTGACTAGTGTTGTCAATTGATGTCAACTATGGGATGAAGATGTTGAGGATATTGAGAAAATTATGGAAAAGAGGAAAATAGGTTGTACATGTGTAGTTGAGACCTTGAGGAATTGTTGTGAGTACATAGATCCATCCTTTTGTTGCAAAGTATGAAGATGAGTTAGAATGAAGTAATGAGCTGAGAATGATTTCTTTGGTACTTGGTTTCCTAGAGCTTTTGATAAAATTTAATAAACAAAGTAAAATGTATTATGTAAATGTTCATTGTGTGATCTAGTATTTTGCTCCACATTCTTTCTGTGTTGATTCTATTCCTATGTCATAGGTTGCTATATTCAGAATTTGGGTTTCTAGATTGTTGTACAGTGCAAGATATTTTCACTAATGTGTGAACTAGTTGTTTGGTGATGTTTTTTGAGGTGTGGGAGAAATGTATTTGTTCCGTGTTTCTCTACTATTTGGCTTCAAGTTATGCAGATTTGGGAAGTTGCTTATAATGCTTCTATATTTTTTGTATTCAGGTTTTGACTTGATTTGGTGTAGTACAGAGTGAGTTTAATTTATTTGTATGTAATTAAGGGTAATTAGTTGTTCTGAGTTAAAGTATTAGTTGATTCAAGCTTTGATGAAGTGCTTAATTAATATTAAGTAGTTCATGGATTATTTTGGATTGACTTCAAGCGAATTATGTTGTCCATAAATTTTGGCTTGGTTTAAGGAAGCATGTACTTAATGTCTATGGTGTTTTGCATGGGTGTTGGCCGAACTTGTGTTTAACACTACATGCAAGGCTTGTGGAAGCATTTTGAAGTGTGTTGGGATCTATTTGGGTCCTAATTAAGGATTTATGTAGGTCACCTTTCATTCCTTTCCATCGCGAGAATGTTTAGGTGCCAACCTATTTTGAATTTGAATGTATAACGACTAGTGGTCGATATTGGAGAAATTTTTTGAAGTACAACTTGATAGAAATATGTATGGTGTTGATGCAAGAGAAGTATGGAAAGATGAAGAAGTAATATAGATGCAAGATTGATTCAAGTAATGTGTGATAAGAAATTGAGTTGAGTAGCATGAACTTCATGTTAGGGTTCCTAGAGGCAGTTTGCTAAAGGAATTCAAAATATTTCATGTGAGACTATGAAAGTGTGCAAGCAATTGTGGTGAACTCCTTGTTGCATTGAGAAGTGTTTTCTCTATGTAACATTCTTCTTCTATCTTCTTGTATTCTTTTCATTGTAGTGAGCCCTAGCAGTGAGCTTTTTGGATAGTGTGTCCTATTCTGGCAATGAGCCCCTTTGTATCTATTTTTCTATTACTTATATTAAGAGCTAATCCTCATGGTTATTTTTACCTCATTGGGTTTTCCATGTAAATCTAGTGTTCTTGTGTGTATGATGTTGTGATTTTAGTTTATGTTAGAAATTTTTTTGTTAAATGATCCCATAGAATCACTTCACAATATGATTTTAGAAAATTCTATGATTAAAGAACCTTTACTACAACTAATTCACCCTTCCTCTTGTTGAAGGTTTAATTTTCCATGTTCGGTGCATATGATGTGAACATGTAAATTCAGTGGTAAGAGATCAGAATAAGAGTAGAGCTTTTGAGCGACTGCTAAGCAGAGTAGTACTTTATATATAGAGCTTCAAATGAACTAAAATACAACACAAGTGAGGTGAACCTTGTATCAGTTCATACTTTGGTAGTGAGCCATTTTTGTATTGTATTTACTCTAGTTGAGAGCCTTATAAGGATAGTGTGTCCTAGTAGTGAGCCCCTATAATATACTACATCTAGATATAATATATTGTGAGCTAATCGTCACCATGGTTTTTCCCTTTTTGGGTTTTCCACATAAAAATCTTGGTATTCATGTGTTATGTGACTTTGTGGATGCTTCATGCTTTCATTCTTTGTTTTTTTTAATGTTTTTTGGTGATTGGATAAGTTGTATTCAAAAGTTTAATAGAATATTGATTCACCCCCTCTCAGTATTTTGGATGTTCAAATATTGGTATCAAAGCTTGGTTCCTTTGAAAAAACCTTATAGCTTGAGGAAGATCTTGGAAGGTTAAACACATGGCTGACAAGAAGTGTCCTATTCCTCTAGAAGAAATTTATGCAATTGAATATGTAGAAGATGACTACATGTTTGACAAATAAGAACTTAAGGCTTCTCTTGAACATCTTGATAGAGTTGAAACTAAGAAAAAAAGTTTGAAGGAAATCCTAGGAGAAGCAAATGAATGAATAAAAAATCTAAGAGAACAAATCAAGAAGTTTAGAGAAAGACATAGGGGAGCCAATGTACAGTTGAAGCAAGAAAATGAAAAAATAACTAGACTGAAAGTGAAAATGGAAGAAAAAGGAAAGATTGAGGAATTTTTGAATACATTGGTACAAACAAGACTAAATAATGCTCTAGACTTGAACAAGAAGTGGTAAATCTCATATCTGGTCTAGAAAAGATAAGAATACATGGGGAGAAATTCAAAATAAGCACCACAATGCTTGATGCATTGATTGCAATACATAAACCCTATAAGGGAAAAGGTGGATTGGGACTTGAAGAAGGATAAAGTTAAAAGGAAAATCAAACACAAACACCTAACAATGTTGATAATCAAAAGAAGATTCAAGGCAATAAGAGACAATTTAGAAATCAAAGAAGCAATGCTAGAAGACCTCCTATCAAACAACCAAATTCTCAAAGGTACCCATCCTTCAATGGTATTTATTTTTCATGCAAAAAAATTTTACATAAGGAAATAGAATGTAGAGGTAGAATGAATCAAAATGCTAGACCCTTCTCTGGACAATGTTTTGCATGCAATAAATTTGACATAGAAGTACTAAGTGCAGAAGTTAGATGATGAATAGATATAATATTGGGAGAATGTTTTTATGAGTGTCAAAAATCATATGAACAAGAATTTTTTTATTTTGGGTTGACCTTTTGAAAAGTTATAAAAAGTTCATATGAACAGTTCTCTAATCATATGATCAAAATGTTTTTCCTTCATTTTTCATCCAACACATATCCATCTCTACAATAGTTATTGTTACATAAAAAGAGAGAAAGTTCAGAGAACTTATTTTGACACATATGAACTATTCATATGTCAGAATTGAGTGTTTTGTATCTACCTGGTATTTTCATATGAGAATAATATGAGTATAGTTTTCCTAGTATATACCTATGTTATACAAAGCTATCATATGTACAAAGGGGCTCACTACCAAAATACCATATGATGAAATAGCTATGAATTAGTTAAAGTTATGAGTTAAACATATGAGAACACCGGATTTATGTGTCATGTGTACTCCTATGGTGACTGATTGCAAATTGAGCAAAGAAATATATGCATATGAGAAATATATACCAATGTAAAAAAGGGATAGAAGTACATGTTAAGTAAGATGTATATATTAGAAGTACATACTGGTTCAAACAATGATATAGGTTTAACATATGAGAACACTATATTTATGTGGAAAACCTAATGAGGAAAAAACCATGGTGAGGATTAGCTCACAATATAAGTAATAGCAAAACCAGTACATAGGGGATCACTGCCAGAATAGGACACACTATCCAAAAGGCTCATAGCCACATAAAGAATACAAGAAGATAGAAGAAGAATGTTACATAGAGAAAACACTTCTCAATACAATAAGGAGTCCACCACAATTTATCACACTTTTGTAGTCTCACATGAAATGTTTTGGATGCCTTCAACTCACTACCATCAGGAACCCTAACATGAAGTTTTCACTGCTTTGCTAAATTTTAAATCACACACATTGCTCACATCAATCTTGCATATATTTTGTTTCTTGCTCTTTTGTACACTCTTTTGCATCAACACCATACATATTTATATCAAGTTCTATTATAATAGCTTGAGATATATCTACTTGGTATTTTCATCTGAGAATAATATGATTATAGTAAGCTCATATGAGTATTACATGAAAAAAATATGATCTGGTATCTTTTGTATATACAAATGTATATATCTAGTATTATTTTTTAGTCATCTATCTTCTCAGATCCAAAATATCTCATATATATATATATACAATTACATTCATACACATCAATTAGGTAGGCCTAATCAAATGTAACCAAAAATAATTCAAAGATAGCTTTCTTGGCTTCACACATGATTCAAAAGCTTCTTCACGCATAGAAAAAATGTGCAATAAATAATTTAGGTTGGAATGGACCTAAAATAGATCCTAAAAACATCTGCAATGTATATTTAATCTTCACAATACATATCATGTATTAGGCTAGCCAGGAATGGACCTAATCACAAATACTTCAATCATACATACACTTCTCATACAAGCAACTTCTAGATTCAATCTTCCTTCAAATTCAAACTTCACCTACATTAGTGAGACTATCTTTAGAACCACAAAACAAAATAAGTCTTTTTAAGTGTGGAATCTCCCACACTGATATACCAATAAGAGAAATGGCTAAGATACATAGAGCTAAACTCTACCATGCATAACTTCTAGAATATTTCACAAAACATCACAAAATCTTGATTTTCCTAATTTGATAGACATCAACCCATGGTATAAAGTGAAAAGTGAGATCACATAGTGTGGTCAAGTGCAAACCCAAAAACTAATGCATTGAACCACAAAATAGTCAGTAGAAGAACTCACCTAATTTATTGTACAACCATATTTGTCGGACCATCTTATTCTATACATGTATCTTCTATAGCACTTCCAAAAAATAATAAGCTGATCACAACAATGTTGACATCAATAACAACACTGGATCAAGTAGTATTATGTGATTCATTCCTATGTTTCCAATAAACCAAAACTTCCAATAATCTTCTTCTTCTCCTTCTTCCAACAATCTCCCCCTTTGTCATTGATGGCAACATGTAGAATAAGAGATATCACCCTTCGTTACCATCATTCCCCTTTCCACTTTTCTCTCCCCCTTTGACATCAATGGAAAAGTGTGTGACAAAACTTCATAAGCTCCCCCTTAGGAGGTCAACCCAAAAAAAATGTTTTCCTTTAATGTATATATGTGCATATGTCAAAATCTAGAAAAATTGTTAGGTCATTATAGATAGTTACCCTAAGGATGCAAAACCTTAAACCTTCTGAAAAGTATCTTGTTGTTGAGACTTACCTTCTTCCCATTATTTCTTTGTTGAAGTAAGAGTTCTATATAGAATTTCAAGCTCCAAAAGAGTTTCTTCTACTTCTTTTGAAGTATTAGGATCAAGGTTTACCTCTGATTCTATTAGTACTACCAAGAGCATTCGAGATTCCAGTATATTATTTTCCTTAACTAAGTCCCTTAACATTATAATTTGCTTGAACATTTCATCTCTTTGAATTTATAGGGTGAATAATTTGTCATGAAGCTCCATTATAGAGATCCAAGTTTGACCATTTGTGTCTTGCATAGGATCATAAGATTATGCAACCTTGTTTATCTGAGTCTCAATTGTAATCATGTCATCTTTCATACATCTAGTGATGTTTGGCCATTTCATGCAGTATGAATGTATGTTCCTTGCCTCTTCCACCCAGTCTTGCACTTCTCTCAACAATTATGTGACCTTTTGATGTGCTTTTGTACATTTCTTTGAGATATTTACCAAATTCTTTCTTTCAATCCATGTCTCAGTTTCAACTTCAAATTCATTTTTTAGTCTAGGGACATACTCTTTAAAGGATTTGACCAAGAGATTTAAATTTTTTGTTGTAGATAATGAAACATCAATACTTGTACAAGGAATCACCTCTTGTAGGGATTTTACAACTTCATCCAAACTTTGTGCTTCTACAGGCTTGACACTGACATCATGAACTCTTTCAATATCAACAATTTCTTGTTTGATTCTTATAGCAACCAAAGATTGTCTATGATTTTTCTCTTCTTATTGTTGTGAATATCCGTCATGACCTACTTATGAAAACCTGATAAATAGAATGAAGATAGAGGATGTTATGTCATAAAGGCTCACATATGAAGAATGCAGATGGAGGTCTACAACTACTAAAATAAGAAATCTACTTATTTATGAATAAATATCAAGGAAGGGCTGACTTGCATAAGAACTATGAACTCTAGAAACCTATGCCAAAGAAGTCAATGCTGGGAAAATAAATGGTTTTCCACTAAAGTCTGAAATAGGGGGAGATGTTTTATCTCTCATTAAATGACCGTGATTATCAGGAGCCATCCACTCGAGATCAGGCGCAACATTTCTTCCCTTATGTAATACAAATCTATGAGCAATATGCACTTGATTGATTGAAGGATTGTTGTGATTACATCAAATGAAGGACAACCTTTACCAACTTTCAGCTACGACAAAGAAGGCAGTCACTAGAAGAAAAAATTACTACAATACCTAGGCCACTAGATGACAAAATAGGGAAAATGACAAAACTGTATTTTATATTGCTAAATATTTGGGGCTAGGTGAAACCCTAACTTGTAATGAATCTAAGCCACACAATGTAAATCAATCCTATCCATTTATTTGGGCTTTGGAAAACTATACATAGGGGCTTGCTCCTCATTTGTAAGTGTTGGAGAGCTAGTGTAAAGGGCATCTTGCAGCAATAGAGAGAATCATTGCATGATTTTATGGATGTGGGTATGTGCAGGATCATCATGGAAAAAACAAGCCCTTAAGTGGCAAAAAATTCAAAAAAATCAGAGTTAGGCAACTTCACATAAAAATTTGAATAATTTATCTATATTATTTAAAAATATGCAAGAATAGAATTTGTAGCAAATTGAATGTAGTTTCTAAACTACTAGGTTTTTAAAAATAAAAAATAAAAATCTATTTGGTGTAAATTTGAAATTTCAATGCAGTAGCAGTTAAATTTCAGGGAAAAAAATAAGAAGTAGGTGTCTGCCTGTCCACCCTAGCCACAATAAAGTAATAATATTTTTATAAGATTTTAGATATAAGTAGAGGACTCATGTCCCGATGGATGCATATTTTTTTCTAATTTTTTTCCAAGTAAATAATCAATTATGAATTTTTTATTATAAATTTTAAAAAATATAAAAACTCATATGTCTGACCACCTTAACTTAGTCAAAACTTCATGAAATTCAATTTTTCTTTTTTTAATCCTATATTATGCGAAGCATAGAATGTGACACATGTTTTGGATTCAAAAAATGTGATACTGTTTGAAAGTTGTAGATGTTTTTCAATCAGCCTATCAATCAGAACTTTAGTCATAATTCAAATAGAAAATGAATAATAATTACTTATTAAATTCAAAGTAAAGCATAATTTATATTGGTGGAAACTAAGAATCTCCTTTAAAAACCCTTTTCGTTTCATCAATTTTGGGTAAACAAAAAGTCGTTAGCCACATACCTATCATATTTCTATTTTTTGGCCCATCATGATCTTGCACATACCCATGTTTCTTTTCAGTTTGTGCATTATGCATGCATGGTTAAACTTCCAAGTTAGTTGTAGCTTGTAGTTTCTTGAATGGTTGTGATAATGGTGTTTGTTGTTATAATATTTGATGAACTTTTAGTCCATACTTTTGGAGCTTGTTGATGACAAGTTGTTATGCAAAGTTTTCCTTGGATTCCTTATTTCATTGTTGAAACTTAGTTCAATTGTATTTTCATGAAGTGCATGTACAATCTAAAAATCTATAGTCCTTAGAAGATTGCACTGGTTTTGTATAGTTGTAGGCTTCTCTTGGTCAAGCAAAACCTAGTTTAGAAATTTTTCTTACTATAGCAACCTCCATTGTTATTGTTCATTCATAGCTTAGATTTAGATCAGCCCTCTCAACCCTTTCTCTTTTGCTATTTATTTTAGTCCTTTATTAAAGTAGGATTCCAAGCATCAAAATAATGCTAAATTTGATCAACATGGTGAGTTCCAACTTGCTATTTTGAGTGGACAACCACTGTTCAATCATTTCCAGCACCTTTAAACTCCATTTGTAGACCCAACTTCCCATGCTTTGTAAACCATAAAGGCCGCCCTGTGATTACCAGTAAATTGCATCAACCAACTGAACTATTCCAAGCATTTTCATGACCTGATACCCAAGAGACCTTGGGGTAGTGATCTGGAACTTGTTTGTAGATTTCTACCTTTCAAGAGAGGTAGTACACTTGTGTGTTTCCTGTGTTGAGAAGGTACAAAAATACCCATCAAAAGAACTCATGCTTGCTGCCTCATTCTCATAGCCTTATCCAAGCCTGAGATTAGGTGAAATGGTCCTTGAATTTGAAAGTTTTAATGTTTCACAATGTATACTGTCTAATCCATTTGATTGTAATCTATAGATTTGTGATGCGAAAGGGATGATTCCCTATCCATTACATCCTCTCGAGGCCACCGATGCAACATCCAATGGTGTGGTGCTTTCTCTTGACTGTCAAACATTGCCACCTTCACATGGTAACATTCAAGTTCTATCTTTCCTTTCTCCTATGAATACTTACAACTGCATTTATCATTTTGATTATGGGAATGAAGGGAGATAGACATGTTTATGGATCAACCATGGGTTTGATGAATCGCCTTAACTTTTAATTTTTCCTGATGATGTTATCAAATTTGAATGTTGCTACATTGAGCTTCTTTTTTCTAAGTATAAAGATAAATCTACATGGCTTAGAAGTGATGATCGCCCTTCTGCTTGTGCATGCATTACAAATTCCAACAAGCATAAATGTTAGTTTTTCTTGCCTAGACATAGTCCTTTGTAAATATCTTTGTACATAGCTCATTTTTTAGTAGTGTGGGTTTCATGTACATATCTTTCATGTATATAACCCATTTTCTTGATTTCATTAGGTTAGTTGGTTTATCATAGGTTATTTTTCTTTAGAGTAGTTTCCTTGTTGTCTTCCTTCACTTTCCCAATTTAGTTAGTTTAGGTGTTTACTTTCACTTTTCTTTTCATTCACCTCTGCTTTGTTGTTGCTTTTCTCAAGGTCCCTCCTCTTGCTACTGAGCACTTTTGTGCATGATAACCATTTTATTGTTTGGGGTTGTTCTAAGTATTTCTTTGATAAACTTTAATCATGTTTTTAGAGTGGATGGTGAAGATCTTCTATTAGTGTCAAGTGACCTAAATGTTTGGTCTGAAGAGGATAAGTCATTAGCTTAGTCTGACTCTGATGTATTTTGGAATCTTATATCTCTCACATATTTTAATAATCCAACGGTCATTATAGGTCCTTTGTGAGGTACAGTTAAGTGAAAAATCTAAAATTCTACTCTAGTGCCACTATAATTCTTAGCCTTGAGCGCGAGCTTCATTGCTTGTGAGTTGAAATGAAAGAATTGAAAAGAGAAAATCAAAAGAAAAGAAACAAAAGAAAAGAAGAGGAAAAGCATTGAAAATCAAAAGAAAATAAATTCAAATTTTTAGGGGGATCTGAGCAACTCTACCAAGGCTATGGATGTTTGGCCAATAGTAGAGCAATGTTCGAAAAAATCATAGAAAAAACCTCGTCGGTGCTATGGGCACCTGATTGGTAGTGAGGAAATGTCCCATATGCTTTTGGAGTTAGAATAAACTATGTAACTTAACTTGACAGAGCTTGGGTTCTTGTAGCAATTGAAGGATGGGAATTAATGCATATGCATACACTTCGATTTTCAGCATATTGAAGGTTGAGTTGACTAGTGGGTTTGATTCTTTGGTTGAGCATCTAGTTTTTTTCCCTAGTGTGAAGATCGGAACCAAAGATTCAAGGTTCATGATTCTACTTTGTCATTGAAATGCTCTGGAGCATTTCCCTAGCGAGTCATAATTTGTTGTGCATATTTTGCACACACGCCCCACCTAAGGTAGGGAACCCCTTTTCTTTCACTCCAATTGGGTCATTTTTTCTCCTAACGAGCTATTTCACTTTCACCTTGCTTTGTGTGCCCCTATTTCTAGGTCCAAGATGGTCACAAGCCTTAGAATGATTAAATCACCTTTGGCTAGATTCACCCATCAAAATTTCACTAAGTCATTTGCCTTGCAGGCCAAGTCCTACAGGTTTCCCTAGCTCATTTCCTTGGTGTCCATCAAGCCTTACAGACCCACGTTCATGGGTCTCCTCTTCTTGTTTTCCATTATGTTCCACAATTCACCTACAACCAAGCCTTAGTTCTTTCTCGTAGGGTGGATTCCACATCAACCCCTATTGTAGCATCCATCAAGCTTCACAGACCCGCAGTTGGGGGTCGCCTTGTGTGGGTCTCCATTCTTATTTCGCCACTAAGTAGTGACCAACCCTTGACTACCACTTGCATGGCAGGCTTCACAGTTGGCCTTTATGTCCTCATCATCGTTGTTACCAAACCAGGCCTAACACACTTCAAAATTTCCTGAGTCCAAAATGTTTGTGGGTCTTTTCGCATGACCTACCTTTACCTCGCCCTTTTTTTCCAATGACTAAGCTCTCATGTTACCCCACATATGCCTTTTCCCCAAGATGAAACCTTAAGGTTATAGGTGAACTCTTAAGTCAAAGTTCACTAATGGGTCCGCCACCTGTGAGAGGTCGTCACCACAACGTCGTTTCATAATAGTGAACCTTCACTACCTCCCCACTTCATGGGCCTAGAACCCACCGACGTCGTCATCTTCTTGTGGGCTTCCCCATGGTGGTTGTCATCCATCATCTTGTCATTGCAAAAAAGACTTCATATGCAGCATACCTGCATAATTCATTCACATTCATTTGTCCGCATCCATGAAGGATCTCGTTAGGATAAACTTGGCTCTCTCCATGGTCACTCGACATCTCAGTGAGAGAGGTTATTTTGGGAGTAATGATGTTCTCAACTGAAATACGTGTTGACATATAAAGCTATATTATGGATGTTCTATTTCCTAGCTGCATTTGAACCAACATAGGAATGTTTTCATGTTATAAATGAGGTTTGTAGAATAAAAGGAGGAAGTGTTGGATTACCAGAATGAAATAGAGGGCAGCCAACAACCAAAAAAAGGGTGCAAGAAAGGTGCAGTTTTCATGTCCTACGAGGTAGATAATGTGGGTGGCCCTTTACCTTTGGCCATTATCCTTACAACATTCTAATCATAGCACCCCACATTCTTTGATCCATGCAAGATCTAAAAATAATGGCGCCATTACTATTCAGAGTTGGAGTTAGCTCAATCTTTGACGAGATCCTAAAGTTAGAATTAGGGAGATTATAAGGAAAGTGCCCATTATTGATGATATATGATTGAATATGGATGTGAAATATGAATGTATCATGGGATATGTATTTTATAAATACTACCTGGGTGGGAGCCATAACGTGAACTTTTTCTAGCATTCAACCATTACATTAGCAGAATTATCACCTCAAAGTTTTTCCTTCCTCTTCCCACAACCTGTTTGATGGATTTCCTCCATGCATAGATCACACCTCACTTGGCCATTTCATAACGATGTTTATTAATGACACCCCACATTTTATCCCCACAAATGGTGGTGCCACCTCCCCTTCCCACAAACACAGACCTTGTAGCTTTGGCATGATTTCACACATTCATTAGTGACCAATCGATGGTGAAAGATAGAGGCCTCTTGGTGATAATGGTGCTTTTTCATGATAAAAGAATTGAAAAGAGAAAATAAAAAGAAAAGAAACAAAAGAAAAGAAGAGGAAAAGCATTGAAAATCAAAAGAAATAAATTCAACTTTTAGAGGGGATCCGAGCAACTCTACTAGGTCTATGGATGCTTGACCAGTAGTAGAGAAATGTTCAGGAAAATCATAGTGACAACCTCATTAGGGCTATGGATGCTTGACTAGCAGCGAGGAAATCTCCCATAAGCTTTTGGAGTTAGAATAAACTATGTAACTTAACTTGAAAGAGCTTGGGTTCCTGTACCAACTGAAGGATGGGAATTAACACATATGGACACACTTGGATTTTTAGCATACTGAAGGTTGGGCTGACTAGTGGTTTTGATCCTTTGGTCAAGCATCTGGTTTGTTTTCCCTAGCATGAGGATCATAACCAGGGATTTTGGGTTCATGATTCCAGTTTGTCATTGAAATGCTTTGGAGCATTTCCCTAGCGAGTTGCCATTTGTTGTGCATATTTTTCACACACACTGCCTAAGGCAGGGACCCCCTTTCTTTCACTCCCAACGGGTCATTTTTTCTTGTAATAGGTTGTTTCACTTTTTCCTTGCTTTGTGTGCCCCTATTTATAGGTTGAAGATGGTCACAAGCCTTAGAAAAATTAAATCACCTTTGGCCAGATTCACCCATCAAGATTTCACTAAGTCATTTTCCTTGCGGGCTAAGTCCTGCAGGTTTCCCCTAGCTCATTGCCTTGACATCTTTCGGGCCCTATAGACCCATGTTTGTGGGTCTCCTCTTCCAATTCACCATTGTGTTCCACCTTTCACTTGTAGCCAAGCCTCAACATCCACCCATAGGGTGGATTTCGCATCAACCCCCGCCATAGCATCCTTCAAGCTTCACGGACCCATAGTTACGAGTTGCCTCATGCGGGTCTCTATTCCCATTTCATTGTTAAGCAGTGACCAACCCTCGACTACTTCCTGCATGGTTGGCTTTGTAGTTGGCCTTTCCATCCCCGTCATTTCTATTACCAAACCATGCCTGATGCACTTCAAATTTTCCTAAGTTCAAAATGTTTGTGGGTCTTTTTGCATGACCTAACTTTACTTGGATCTTGTTGTCCAACAGTTGAGCTCCCATGTCACCTTGCTGTGTAGACCCCACATATGCCTTTTCCCTAGGATGAAAGCTTAAGGTTGTAGGGAACTCTTAAGTCAAATCTCACTGACGGGTTTGCCGTTGCGGGATGCCACCTAAGGGAGGCCGTCATCATGATGCCATTTCATAATGGCAAACCTTCACTGCCTCCCCACTTTGTAGGCCCACAACCCAATGGCACTATCATCTTCTTGCAGGATTCCCCATGGTGGCTATCATCCATCATCTTGCCATTACAAAATAGAATTCATACGTGGCATACCCACATGATTCATTCACATTCATTTGTTCGCATCTGCAAAGGATCTCTTCAAGATGGAATTAGCTCTCTCCATGGTCACTCGATGTCTCGGAAAGAGACGAGCTTTCTAGAGTAATGATGTTCTCGACTGAAATATGTGTTGACATTGAAAGCTATATTATGGATGTTCTTTTTCCTAAACACATCTGAACCAACATAGGAATGTTCACATGTTATAAATGAGGTTTTTAAAATGAAAGGAGGAAGTGTTGGATTACCAAAATGAAATAGAGGGCAGCCATCTATCGAATAAAGGGTGCAAGAAAGGTGGAGTGTTGGTGTCCTGTAGGGTAGATAATGTGGGTGGTTGTTTTCCTTTGTCTATTACCCTTATGACAATCTAATCACAGTGCCTTGCATTATTTGACCCGATGATGGTTATCAGTGAGGGATCTGACAACAGTGGCACGATTACTATTCATAGCTGGAGTTAGCTCGATCTTTGACGAGATCCTAATGTGGGTATTAGGGAGATTATAAGGAGAATGCCCATTATTGATGATATACGATCGAACATGGATGTAAAATATAGATATAACATGGGATATGTATTTAAAAAAAGCTACTTAGGCAGGAGCCATAACGTGGACTTCTGCTAGCATTAATCCATTACATTAGCGGTGTTATCACCATGGAGTTTCACCTTCCTCTTCCCATAGCCCGCTTTGTGAATGTCCTACATGTAGAGCCCACATCTCGCTTGGCCATTTCATAATGGTGTTTATTAATGATACCCCACATTTTGTCCCCACAAACGATGGTGCCACCTCCCCTACCCACAAACATGGACTTTGCAGATTTGGTGTGATTTTACACATTCATTAATGACCGATTGATGGTGAAAGACAGAGGACCCTTGGTGATAATGGTGCTTTTTCATGATGGAACAAAACCTTGCCTTAGAATGTGCATTTAAAAAATGATTCCAACATATCATGTTCTGGAGGCTTGACTTATATCGATGCATTAAGGATCTATGACCTAGGGCATGCTTGTTAGCCTCTACATATTAGAATTTTCAAATTCACACGAGGGAGAATGAATATGATGGGTCCGCAGGGTCCTTGGGCCACCAAAATTTTATTGAAGAACAAATAACTCTGACACTCAACTCTTCGAAGGAAATATTTAAGAGCTACAAAGATCGAATCAGATGGTGCTTTGAGGCCGCGGGTCTAAGGTCAGGCACCATTGTTTTAATCAAATAGAACGAGAAGAAATTCACAGATGATGATCTATGTAAAGAGATATATTGACAAACTGAAGCAAAAGGAGGAATGATTGTAATGATCATAGTGTGTGCATACTTCGAAGATGGTCATCCATCATGCTGAGGTTGATGGATGATTTTTTTCTAATAGAATGAAATAGATTAAGTTCTCCAAGATAGCTTGAGGGCAGCAAAAAAATAAAACACTAGACCATGAAAAGGGAGGGATGAAGTTTGTTCTATGGGGCTCGTTCTATGGGTATCTATTCATATTTTTCCATTATTTCGGTGGCCTCTCCACCCCAGCCCTCCACACTCCTCTTCCTATAGTTTCAAATAGAATTCTTCTATGCAGGTTTTGCTTGTGTGGAGGCTGTCAACCCCAGTGTCACTATTTACTGCTTCCTAGTCAAGGCACCCTACATTCTCACACTAGCAGACGACATCATTAGCTGAAGTTCCCATGCTAACAACTCATCCTCTCATTCATCTAATGACACTATGCAAATTGCAGTAGGAGGGGATTTTGAGAAACGATAAACCATGGCTTCATGGAGGATGATAATCTTTAAAAAGACAAGATTTGTAGGTACATTGCTAAGTTTTCATTTTTTTAAAACTATTTTTTGGTTCCCAGGCCCACCATAGCATCTTCAATTTATGCAACTCATTGGTATGTATTTTCTCTATGCCAAGGCCACAACTAGCTATGCCTTGCTCTTTGTGAAGCCCCTAAAACTGATGAAAAATTATGACGATGGCACCAGATGGAGTTTATAAGGCTTGTTCTATTTGCACATTCAGACTACAAACCTCCAATTTCATCTCTAAAGCATTTGGATAATCATGAGAACTATGGGATCAAGATTCCATAGTGTCATCTCGAAACATTCTAGTACTAGTGGTGGATGGTATAGTAACTCATCATGTGACATTTTTTCGCTCCCCTCACATTCAAATCAGTATGTTGCATGCCCGTGAAGTGATGTCAAGTAGCAGCGATCAATATAGTGTGGTTGTAATAAATTTCTAGGTGGTGGTCGTTGGGCTTTGCGGGTTCCGCATCCTTCTACACTAGTGGTCATCACCATTGTTACTATAGCTCGGTCACAACATCTCCCCACCTACTATCACCCGCAAACTTTCCCCCATAGAGACCCAATGTATAGGGTTCACTGCTCCTGTCGCCATCTGCCCTTGAAGATGTTTACTTTGTGGTGGAAAATACCACCTTGACCATTCCTTCATAGAACTAATGTTGGAGGCCCTATAAGTGGGTGATTGGCATGATTATGAAATCGAAGGTAATGTTAATGAAGCATATAAACATGCCTATAAGTAAGTAAAATTCACTCAGTGTTATAGGCTTGTTCAAATCCAAATATGGGGAATTGGCGGAGGCAAATTAAAATATTGCATTCCCTTTTTGAAGGTGCACTCACAAAAAATATTTGTCTTAAGGACTCGTCATGAGTGATAGCAATCAAGGAATGTTCAAGATGGAGGTGGTGCATAGTAAAATATCATAAATTGAAATTGACCTTCCCACAACAAATGCAAAAAATATGATTGATGATAATGTGAACACAGGGAGATATAATGTTTTACAAACATCTCAAATAGCTTACATTTGGGAATAATTTGAGGCCTTAAATCCAAGGGGGACACATAATTATCACTTTAATCTCATTCCCTATTAGTGTTGTCTTAACAAAGCACAATGTGACAACAATGGTGGTATTATTTAGACGTGAGCTGCCTAGTGGGGCAGAGTAAAATCTATCCCATATTTGTGGTATGACTGTCTAAGCTACCAAACAATAAACCTGTGCCTCAAGCAGTGACGGGCAGCAACCATGAGGTGACCTAGGGCCCTATCAAGTATAATCTATTGTGTATGATGATTAGGCTGCAATGTGATGCTAGTAATACCAATGAATTCCCATAGACTTCAACATTGTGGGACCCACAATGTGTCTTACTATCAAAATGGCTTGCTTTCATGGTTTCCTCACACTACATTTCCTCTGAATTCGGCCAAGGGCTCACTAGGATAATGGTACATTAGTGAATGGCATGAATTGGGACCTACAATATCTTCTAGCGACCGAGTATTTCCTAATAATGGTAATTAGTGGGTAAGATGGTCAAATCCGCTTAGTTGGTGATGGTCATCGAAGGACATCTACAAAGGATTTTGATTTTGCAGACAATTCTCTAAGTTGGGCATTCAATGTTTACTAGATTTAAAGAATCCTTTCAAAATACTCTGCAAGCTCAAGGAAAAGACAACCATAACATGTATGTGAAGACCGGTGTTGTGAAAGTTGCAACCTTTTTCGTTGATCAATAATGAAATTCTAGCAATGGCAACCCACATCAATCAACCCGTACCAATCAAGATGATAATTTTACACACTATAGGACTAGGTTATTCCTAGGGTAACTGCTCTACATGAAGGGTGCTAGGAATTTTATGCTTTCAATAGATTATTTTAAGTGGATTCCTGAATGATTCTTATGGAAAGAAATTTTTTTCAAAGGGGCCAAAGGTTGAAGGGTGATTCCTATTAGGGAGGGATGGTTTCGTGAACAAGTTACAGGGTTGGGTAATTGTGATTTTCATTATGATTGCATCCTCCTAAGTGTTAAGAATCATCTTATGAATTTAGATACTTAACAACTTCATGTAATGATGTGCATATTGCCTCATGATATATAAGAACTTTGTAAAATATCATAGGCCTCTAGGATGATATTTTAAAAGATTTATCTTAACCTTTGTATTCTCCTATGTGTAGGCCTAATCATACGAGGAAGGTTAGATGAATTGAAGTTTATTGATACGACCAACATGTGAATGTTCATCATGACCTACATATGAAGACCCACTAAATGGAATGAAGATAGAGGATGCTATGTCATAAAGGCTCACATATGAAGAATGCAGATGGAGGTCTACAACTACTAAAATAAGAAATCTACTTATTTATGAATAAATATCAAGGGACGACTAACTTGCATAAGAACTATGAACTCCAAAAATCTGTGCCAAAGAATTCAATGCTAGGAAAACAAATAGCTATCCACTAAAGTCTGAAATGGGGGGAGTTGTTTTATCTCTCATTAAATGATCATGAATATTAGGAGCCATCCACATGGGATCAGGAGCAGCATGTCTTCCCTTTTGTAATACAAATTTGTGAGCAAGGTGCACTCAATTTATTGAAGGAATGCAATGATTACATCAAATGGAGGACATCCTTTAGTAGCTTTTAGCTACAACAAAGAAGGCATTCACTAGAAGACAAAACTACTACAGTACCTGGGCCACTAGATGACAAAATAAGGAAAATGACAAAATTATATTTTATAGTGCTGAATATTTGGGGCTAGGTGAAACCCTAACTTGTAATGAATCTAAGCCACACAATGTAAATCAATATATCCATTCATTTGGGCTTTGAAAAACTATAAATAGGGGCTTTCTCCTCATTTGGAAGTGTTGGAGAACTAGTGTAAAGGGAATCTTGCAGCAATAGAGAGAAGCATTGCATGATTTTATGGATGTTTCTTATAAGTTTGTTCATTATGCATGCATGGTTCAACTTACAAGTTAGTTTTATCTTGTATTTTCTTGAATGGCTATGATAATGGTGTTTGTTGTTATAGTATTTGATGAACTTTCAATCCATAATTTTGGCACTTGTTGATGACAAGTTGTTGTACAAAGCTTGTCTAGGCTTCCTTATTTCATTGTTGCAACTTAGTTCAATTGTATGTTCATGAAGTGCATGTACAATTTGAAAATTTGTAGTTCTTAGAAGATTGCAGTGGTTTTGTGTAGTTGTAGGCTTCTCTTGGTCAAGCAAAACCCAGTTTAGGAAGTTTTTCTATTGTAGTAGCCTCCACTATTACTATTCATTCATAGCTTAGATTTAGATTATCCCTCTCAACCCTTTATCTTTTGCTATTTCTTTTAGTCCTTTGTTAGAGTAGGATTCTAAGTATCAAAACAATGCTAAATCTAATGAACATGGTGAGTTCCAACTTGTTGTTTTGAGTGGACATCCACTATTTAGTCATTTCCAGCACCTTGAAACTCCATTTTTAGACCCAACTTCCCATGCTTTGTAAACTATAAAGGCCACCCTGTGATTACAAGAAAATCACATCAACCAAGTGAACTATTCCAAGCATTGTCATGACCTGACACTCAAGATACCTTGGGTAGTGATCTAGAACTTGTTTGCAGATTTATACCTTTCAAGAGAGGTAGTGCACTTGTGTGTCGGCTATGTTGAGAAGGTGCAAAAACACCCATCAACACTTACCAGCTCTTTTAGAGCTACCAAAGGCCTTTACACTTACTTTTGTTGTATTAGAATCTTCAAGACTTCCTAGAAGAGCTTCTGCATAGCTAACTAATTCATCTTTAGATACTTCATAATCCAATTATAAAATCCTAATGGTTCTAGGTTTGATAGCTTCATTAAAGAAAAATTTTGTGGAGACAAGAAAGTTAATGTCTCTTGAATATCTCTTTGCCAATTCTCTGTGAATCCTCATTCTCTTATTCATTCTACTTTAGAATACTCAAAAGAAAGCAGCAAGGGCCTCTTCTTGAGCATCCAAACTTAAAATATTTTGCATTTACTTTTCTATTTGATGTGCAATTGGCTCCTCATTTGTCCAATTTACTTGACCAACCACTGGTAATTCTTTCATGAAGTAGAGCAATAGGAAATTTACTAGTGTTCCATACTAAAATGTACACTTCTTCCTTTTCTTAATGTCTCTTAGGTTCTCCATTAGTTGTTGGAGAAACTCATAGAGGTCATAGTTAGCATTTTTCTCAAACATATCAAGGTCCATATGAACTGCAATAGGAGGGACAATGCCCAAACTATTTGACTAGTAAATTTTTTGACCAATAAGTATAGTTACAAATCTAATCACGGGGTTTGTAATGGATTTTACTATAATTTCCTTTTGTTCAAGAGGGGCACCACTTTTCTCCTCTATATTCTTTGTATCAATTGACTTTTGATTAAGAACTGGTCTGGTGGACCACAAACTAGTAACATCCTTAATTGATTCCTCTATTATTGGGTGAGGGACGTCAACCTATATGGATTGGCCATGAATTATACTCAGTATCATTCTTATATATCTCTCCTGATTTTTAAAATTTAGAAACTTTCCTTAGATATCCAATCTTTTGTAACTTAGGGTTTTGTACTCAACTTTTAGGGCATCATCATCATTTTCTCCCAACTCATTTTTTGATAAAATAGATAATCCTCTAGGTGATACCTCTTCAATTTTTCCATGAATATATTCTTTAATGTCTTCAGTAGCTAAAATTTCCAATAGGAACTCTACAAGAGAATGCACCCAAGGGATCATCCAACTATACTCTAGCAAAATGCCTCTAAAGTATAGGACACAGTCTTTGTGAATTATCTACCACTTTTGGTAATTCCATTATATTTAAATTTCTTCCAAAGAATTGTTTTGGAGGAAAAAAATATGCATGATTTGTGAAAGTACCTCTTGAATAGCTCGATGAACTAGGGTCTTGATATTTAGCTTCTAGATGATGCTTTAAACCTTTCTACACCACTTTCTTCTTTGTTTCTTCTTCAGATATCGTGGAATAAATGAATTTTCCTTCGCACAAATGAATTTAGCTTTTTGATTTGACCTAATCCTTGAAATAAATTCTTCTGACCAAAAAATAGATGCTCCTAGAATTGTGTGTACAAACATCTTTCCAAGCTCCATAAATTGCTACATTGCAATATTTTCTTCCACAACTTTCTTCGATAGCTTCAAAAATTCCTCTTTCATGATATATCTTCATGCCATGTCTTGACATCTCATATTTCTAGGGGTATTTTAGAATTTTATGTTATTGCTCCCCCTATGCCCATGCCTTGGTTTAATTTTCAAGAAAATTATCTACACCAGAGGGAGGCATAGATGCATTTGAATTTCCTGATTCATCTTTATTCTTAGGCTCTTTTTTCTTTCTCCATATCCTTTCCATTTCCTTCTTAATCCCAATAGGATCAATTCTCTTCATAGGTTCATTCGTCTTTATCGGATTAGACTATCTTCTATTTTTTCTCCTACAAACTCTTGAAATATGTCCAAGCTTGTTGCAAGAGTAGCATACAGCAATTTTCTAACCAAAATGACTTCTATTCATTCTTGATCTGCACTGGTTAGCCTTGTTTCGAAATATATTGCATGAATAATAGTAGCCATTGAAAGATTGAAAAATTCTCCCAGTATTATATCTATTCATCTAACTTCTACACTTAATACTTCTATGTCCAAATTTCTTGTATGAAAAACACTGTTCGGAGAAGGATCCAACATTCTAATTCATTCTACATCTACATTCTATTGCCTTATTTCAAAATTTATTGCATGAAAAAAATACCATTGAGCATTTGGTTGTCTGATAGGATGTCTTCTAGCATTGCTTCTTTGATTTCTAAATTGTCTCTTATTGCCTTGGATCTTCTTTTGATTATCAACCTTGTTAGGGGTATGATTTTCCTTTGAACTTTATCCTTCAAGTCCCAAACCACCTTTTTCCTTGGAGGGTTTATGTATTGCAATCAATTCATCAAGTATTGTGGTTATTATTTTGAATTTCTCCTCATGTATTCTTTCCTTTTCCAGATCAGATCTAAGATTGACCACTTCTTGTTCAAGTCTAGAGCATTCTTTGGTCTTGATTTATACCAATGTATTCAGATGTTCCTCAATCATTCCTTTTTCTTCCATTTTCACTTTCAGTCCATTGATTTCTTCATTTGCTTGCTTAAACTATACATTGACTTCCCTATGTCTTTCTCTAAACTTCTTGATTTGTTCTCTCAGCTTTTTGATGAATTCATTTGCTTCTCCTAGGCTTTCTTTCAAAATTTTGTTCTTAGTTTCAACTTTGTCAAGATCTTCAAGAGTATCCTTAAGTTCTTTGTCAAACATGTAGTCATCTTCTACATATCCTTCATTTTATTCTAGAGGAATAGGACACTTCTTTTCATCCATGTGTTCAAACTTCCAAGATCTTTCTCAAGCTATTAGGATTTTCTGAAGAAACCAAGCTCTGATGCCAATTGTTGAACATCCAGAATACAGAGAGGGGGGTGAATCAGTATTCTATTAAAATTTTGAACACAACTTATCCAATCACCAAAACACATTAAAATAAAAATAATGAAAGGATGAAGCATCCACAAAGTCACATAACAAATGAAAACCAAGATTTGTATGTAGAAAACCCAAAATGGGAAAAACCATGTTGAGGATTAGATCATAATATATTATATTTGGATATAGTATATTACAGGGGCTTACTGCTAGGACACATTGTCCTTATAAGGCTCATAGCTAGAGTTAAATACAATACAAAAATGGATCACTACCAAAGTATGAACTGATACAAGGTGTGCCTCCCTTCTGAAGTATTTCAGTTCCTTTAAAGGTTTGCATATAAAGTACTACTCTGCTTAGCAGTCTCTCAACAACTCTACTCTTATTCTGATCTCTTACCACTGAATTCACATGTTTGCATCATATGAGATCACTCACATCTGATATGTCATTTATACTCACTCATCTACCTACTCAACTCCAAAATATCTCATATATATATACAATTACATTCACACACATCAATTAGGTTGACCTAATTATATGTAACCAAAAAAAATTCAAAGATAGCTTTGTCAGCTTCACACATGATCCAAAGCCTTCTTTGTGCTTAGACCAAACATGTAATACATAATTTAGGTCAACATGAACCTACAATAGATCTTAAGAACATCCATAATGTATATTTAATCTTCACAACACATATCATGTATTAGGTCATCCAAGAATGGACCAAAGAATTTCAATCATACATACACTTCTCATACAAGTGATGTCCAGATTTGATCTTCCTTCAAATTCACACTTCGCCAACATCAATGTGACTATCTTTAGAACCGTAGCACAAGATAAATTTTTTCAAGGAAATGCAGAATGTCCCACATTGATATACCAATTAGAGAAGTGCTTGAGATACACAGAGCTAAACTATGTCATGCATAAATTCTAGGATATTTCATAAAACATCACAAAATCTTGATTTTCTTGAATCTTATAGACATCAACCCATGGTTAAAAGTGTAGAGTGAGATCACGTAGTGTGGTGGAGTGCAGACCCAAAAATTGATGCACTGAACCATAAAATAGTCAATATCTAAGCACTTAGATAATTTCCTATATAACCATATTTTTTTGATCAACTTCTTTTGTACATGTATCTTTTGTAGAACTGCCAAAACATACTAAGATAATCATAACAATGTTGACATCAATGATAACACTAGATCAAGCAGTATTACGCAATCCATGTCTATGTTGCTAATAGACCAAAACTACCATCAATCTCCTAGACTTTGTCATTGATGGCAACATGCAAAATAGGACATATCACCCTTCATTACCATCATACCCCTTTCCTCTTATCTCTCCCCCTTTGACATGAATGGAAAAGGGTGTGCCAAAATTTCATAAGCTCCATTTGAGGAGGTGAACCCAAAATGAATGTTTTCCTTTTATGTATATATGTGCATATGTCAAAATCTAAAAAACTTGTTAAGTCATGATAGATAGAATAAGAGGAAAGGGGTATGATGAGTGAGCATAAATATGTGCTCTGATACCAATTGTTGAACATCTAGAATACTAAGAGGGGGGTGAATCAATATTCTATTTATAGACACTGAAAAATGTCCTAATCAATGTCATACACTTAAATCGGATTCACTAACATCATTTCCTCTTTAATCCATCCTCTTTTTCACTTAATTGATTTAATTAGCCTAGCTAGTTAATTAATTGCATCATTTTCATCTATTTAGCCTAATTAATTAAATTGGGTTAATTCATCTCTTTTCACACTAACACTTCATCTAATTAAATTAAATAAATCAAAATATTTAATTTAATCCCCTAAGTTATCTTATTTAATTAAATAACCCTAAGTTATTTAATTAAATATCATTGCATCTCTCTCCCCCATTTGTTAAGTCATCTAATTTAATAAATGTCTATTTAATTCTTCTAATCCCCTAATTGCATAAATTAAACATTGTTTAATTAGCAATTTAACTAATTTTCCTCTAATCAAAGGGAATATTCCCATGGAATATTTTTTTATCCCTTTTTGCACAATTAGAACTTTGTTTTAATTTGTAAAATACCTTTTTCCTCACCCAAAAGGAATATTCTAAGGAATATTCCCTCTCCTCCATTAAACTCACTTGGCTTCTTGGACAAGCTAAACCTTCAACCTCTTTAGCAAGTTACCTTTGACCTATGTGAGAAGGTCAAAAGTGTGTTTGTTTGAGGCAAGTGTGAGCCCTTGATTAACTTTCATCATGCATTCTCATCCATTGATAAGAATCCATGATCCATGCCTCTCATCCCCTTCATCTTGAACCATTTATTAAGCTTTTTTATCTCAACCAGCCATTCCTCATTTGCTCTCCTATAAATAGACCACAATTTGGACACAAGTGGATCCATATTTTAACAAACTTATGTTGTTGAATTTACTCACATGCACACTTATCTTTTACTCACTATTTAGCTCGTTTTAGTTCATTTTAATTGCATAATAGCTTAGAGTACCCGGTAATGGCTTCTATGCATCCATCTTGGTTTGTAAATAAATTAGAGTTTTCATCTTTTAACATAATTTTAGCTTAGATTAGTTTAGCAATTGTATAATTAGATCATTTGTAGCATAAAATCATGATAACTTAGCTTACATTATGTTAATTTTAGCATAAATTAGGTTTTCATACACCAAACACCATGGTTTCATCAATTCTCTTCCATAGAATTGACTGAAATAAGCTCACTAATCATGGGATTGGGAAAGGGTCATCGTTCCACATCAACACAACACCAATTCCACAACAAGATAAGTTTCAGATGGATGAGAATAGATGTTTTGAAAGCTTTCATGATTTATTATGTTAGGTTTTGATAAATGTTTAGTTTTGATTTCATTTGATTGATCTTGTTGAGATTCAAGTATTGATGGCTCTGTTATTCTTCTATTCTTAATGGATCAAGTGTAATTCGACCCATACCAATATTTTCACATCACATTTTGATGCTAGGAGGAGGTAAAACTGATCATTTAACTATTTTTTAGCTTGAATTCCATGTTCATGCTATTTTTCAGGTTGTGGTGACACTCAAACCACAAACATCGATGCTATTTGAATAACATCGACATATAGCGACTCATAGGTAGTTTGAAATAGCGACACATGTTTAATTTGTTGATGTTGATTTAAATATAGTGACACATATTTAATTTGAAGATATCATGAAATGAAAACGATGATGCTCAAACTCACCAGATCAAGGCTTTCAAATTTCAAATAGTGATGCATTCATTAGCAGCGATGCCCATCAAAATAGTGATGCAATCATTCTCACTAGTCTTTTTGTAGAGTGACACTCATTTTCACCAGAGCAATGCCCAAATCTCAAACTGTGACGTTATCGTGTTTAGCAATGCCCAACCAAGGTAAGAAAATTTACATTTTTTTTCCAACATGTGAATTAATTTATTTGGTTTATCTAATCACTAATGAATTTCTAACTGTGTTTTCATTGTTAGAATAATATGTTTTTGTAGGGTTTAAAGGTATGGAGTGAAATTGAAGAAATTATCTTCTATCTTAACATTTTATAATTGTAACAAGTGTTCAACACCTTGGGGAAATTATAACCCAATTTCAGGATTTTTTTTACTTTCAATTTTAGGTAACACACAAATTTTCAATTGGGTTTGAAATGAGCATTCAAAGTTGGATAAAATTGAACCCTCATATCACATCTTTCAATTGGGATTAAAATTGAACAAGGAAAACTCATCTTTTAATTGGTGCATAAAATTAACTCATTATTTCTTTGAAGGATAAAATTGACAATTGTTTGCTATGTTTTATAATTTTCAACTTTGTTGGTGAATGCGTATGCAATTCTCTCGTGTTGTTTGGTGATTTTGAGAAACATAAAAATTCTCTAACACTTTACAAAATCACCTCCATCTTTCAATTTGGGTTTAAAATTGAGCAACCATGCTAGTGTGAGAAAAGGCATAGTGTGTGTTCTCTCTTTGTACATGCAAGAAAAGATGATCAAACTATGGATGTGATTACTCACTATTATTCACCTTTAGAGGGCCTGAATTGGTGGGAAAAAGTACTCACCCCAAGGGAATGAACCAAGCAGTAACGAAAATAAGCCAAGCTCTTCCAAAGCGCTATATAAATTTTTGGTTGTGATGAAAATCATAAACAATGGGAAGCGGTACATGATAGCTCTCCCCCAGTATCTTTATGGTGTGTAAAGCCCTTCCTCTAAGGGTTGGGAGACCTCTCACAAGGATTTTATCATTGCACCCCCTAAACTAGATGCCCTTATTAGGAACCTTTATGTAGAAGCCAAAAATCCCTAATATTTGTTGATGTTAGGAGGTTGGACCTTTGAAGTCCTCCCACATACTTGTGGTTCTTAGTAGAGATGAAGATTTTGTCATGGGATATTCATGAGAACTCGAAGCTTGGATGAATCATAGAAGTGAGTGTCATGGAGGGGAGACAGTGTGGTCAAGCTTCTAATCATCTTCTCTGAATAAGCATAGTTAGAGAAATCCAAGTGGGAATTGAACAAATATAGCCATTTCTATCCTAGGGTGTTAATTGTTGTGAGTCAATTTAACACTTTTCTTGATTTAAAAATGATCCAAAAACAAACATTCACTATCCAAATTTCAAACACTTTGGCTTAAATATGGACTTCTTGAGTTAGCCTTGATATTACTGCTTGTCCTAAGGATTTATCCTTAGCGATTTCTAAATATCTTCACATTAATCTCAAACCTATATTTACCAAAGACAACATAGGTAGTTATGGCTTTAACCTCATGATTTTCACGAAATGGACATTGTGAAAGTTATGATGTTTTTGACATAAACATCTAGTTTGGAAACATAATCAAAGACAAGTGTTTATGGTAAAATACATTCACTTAAGCAAAGATAAATTGAAAAATGAACCCCACATGACTATTTGGAGAATGATTGTTGTCGTTGAACAACTTGATCTTCTAGGTGCTATAATTCAACCAAACTTTGAACTCATAAATGGTGAACAAACATATCTCATTAGTAGTTTGAGAACATTCACTTTTGAAAACAAGGAAACAAACACATAGTGGAGAAACCCAGCAACCATCCTAGATGAATAAGAGGAACATGCTAATATTGAGGCTGCAAGGCCTCTATTACCACCACCCATGTGGCAATAAATATCTTCCTTTCTTCCATAAAATTAAACTATTTTTGCATGATCTCACGAAAATCAGGATCCCTAAGTCAAGATCTACAAGTCCTCATTTTAGACTTGGGAATCTCACTCCAAAAGCTCTTAAGAAACACCTTTGAGTGGTTCACAGAAAAAAAAAATAGATTGGTAGAATTTTTTTATAGAAATGCATCAAGGTATAGTATTTTTCATGATACTCAACTCCTCTAAATTATACATCAAACAATCAAAATTTGTAGGGGAAAATCTCCAGCACTCCATTTCAAAAATAGGAATCATAGAACAAGGTATAGTCAAAAGTGGGCTTCAATATTTTACCATAACCATTACACTTTGTTGAGAAACTTTTATGCATGAGCTAGGAGATATTGAACAAGTTTAAACATTCCCATTCATCCTCTCATTTTCTAGGATTTGAACATTTTAGGAGGTCTAGCATCATTCTCACTACGTTGATCTTGTCAAAACAAAAGGTTCACTTTAGGTCAACATTGGGTCCAACATTTCACTCACCCCTTCACCAAATTTCATCCTTCACCTCATCTATCTTTGAATTTTTTTGAAAAGCACCAACACTTTGGGACTTAACATCAAAATAACTTGCTACCTTAGCTACTTTGTATGTGAAATGAATCCTTTTCCATGCACTTAGTTAATATATTTATCATCTTTGAACTAGTTTATCTTGAAAGTTACAAGTCTACCCTAAATCTTTCTAATTTCATTAGCATCCTTTATCCCAACATCAAAACATCAAACTTAAGTTAAAAGTGATGTCCCAAAATGCTTTCAAAGATCGCTTCCCACATTCCCATCTTTTCATCCCACATTATCATCATTTCTCCCAAAAGACTTAGAGCATCCCTTTTACCTAGATTTGAGTCAACTAGAGAGTTCAAACATTACAAAACTTAACACAACCCTCCCATAGCTAACACCAAATTTATGGTAAAAACAAGATCACAACACAAGAGAATAATGGAAAAATAAAAAGTTACATTTAACTCAAGTTATCCATATCCTTTAGAATTTGATATTAGAAGTCATGTTACACCATCACAACAACCATCATCTCATTTAGGACCATATGAAATCAAAGACATCACCAATAACCCATTTGAGCTCACTAGAGAATAAATTTTAGAACATAAACATTTTGACAGTGTAGCTCATATCTCCCCAACATTTTTAGCACAAAGTTTAACACAGGATTTCACAACTCCATCACAAGGGCTAAGTCAAACTTACATACCTAGTATTCCAACCAACCTTGCTAAATATTTTGGTCACGCCTCACCATTTGAAAATAGTACACTTGTGGGTACTCTTGAAACTAATCCTCCACCTCCCACCACTGTTTGGACACCTACCTTTGGTTCTCCCATTCTCGAGGATCTGAAATAGCTACATACTTTGCTTGAACTCCATTATTCCACCACCACTTTGACATTTCAGGGAAACCCTTCATCATCCACACCTATGAGTACCACAAGTATGCCTACCATAATGCAAAGCAATATAGACCAAAAAATCTCAAAACAACACACTAGGGAATGTCAATACTGTATCATAGAATCAACCCTCAATGCAAATAGGGACATCTTTATCCAACCCTCTGGTGGGTTCATCCATTCCATCTACCATTACAACATCATCCACTATCAATCCACCTCAAACAATCCCTTGGCTACAAGTTATATCAATCCTAGGAGTACCTTGATCACAAATCCTTTGTTTACAACTTTTTCACAAGGAAATCCTCAAAACATAGGACAAGGGAATATTTTCAATCAATGGACTCAAGGTCCTAGTGTGTCATTTTCATTATAGAATATAACAACAACATCTTTTCCAATAGCTCCCTTTTCTATGACAAATCAATCAAGACCTCAAACATACATTCCTCCACCTCACTCTACCATATTGCAAGGAATGTTAAACCAAGGGAACCCTCCACCTTTCACCAACAATCTACTAACCACTCAAAAGAAAATATTCCTAATCCTTCACAAATGTCTAACCAACCACCTAATCCCACATTGCAAGCACATGCCTTAGCTCTACAACAAGCACAACAAACTTATCAACAAGGTGTACAACAATAGCAACAACAACACGTATCTTTATCACAACAACATCAAGCATAACAAGAAGCCTTAGCACAACAACAACATCAAGCTCAATAAGAAGCCTTAGCACAAAAACATCAAGCTCAATAAGCAGCCCTAGCAAAACAACATCATCAATCTCAACAAGTAGCCTTAACACAACAATAACAACAATATCAATCAGTCATTGCACAACAAGCTCAACAAGTAGCTTGAGTAGCACAAAAAGCCACATAATATCAACAAGCAGCTTTACTAGCACAACAACAAGCCCTAGTGGCACAACAACAATAGAAAGCTCAACAACAAGCCTTACTAGCTCAAAAATATGCCCAACAACAACAACAAGGTTCCTATTATCCTCATATGACCATTATCAATCCAAACGCATTAGGAACATATTCATCACTTTTGAAAAATCTCACGCCTTCATACACCACGTATAACACATCTCTCATCCCACCATATGTTCCTCCACCCAATCCGCAAGATGATCTAGCATCTCAATTGAAATCACTCTCACAAGAAATGAAGGATCTTTGCAGGGGAAAGACAAAGAAACCTCACACACATAACTCATGTCTTTACCCATTTGATCAAAACATAGAAATGATACCATTCTGTCCTAGTTTTGAAATCCCCAAGTTTGAAAAATATAGAGGGAGAGGAAGTATTATTGCCCATATCAAAGAATTCAACGTCATTTGCATGGAAGTGGATTACAATAATTCATATCTGATGCACCTCTTCCCTCAAAGTTTAATAGGTATTTCTATGGATTGATTTTCTCATTTTCCTCCTAGTATCAAAATTTTTCAATAAATCACTAAAAAATTCATCAATCACTTCTCCTTTAATCTTGACATGGACGTTAGTCTAAAAGAGTTGTACACTCTTAAATAAAATCTAGGAGAAACTTTTGGTAATTTATTACAACAATGGAGACAAAGAGCTAGTAAAAGAAAGTGGCCTCTTCCTGATGAACAAGTGGGAATCATTATAGCCAACCTTGATCCAAATATATCATTCCACTTGAAAATAAAATGCATCACATCATATGACGAGCTTTTTTTGAGATCCCTTAACATTGAAAGAGCCCTAATTTCACAAGGAAATACTCAAGCTTACAAAGACAACCATCCTTCAACTAGTTCAAATGAGAAACCTCATGTATGAGCTAAGAACAAAAACATAACAAATGGCGGTGTGGTAGACACTAAGGTCATACTAAGTGCTCCTAGACCCAATAACAATCAAGTTGCTAACATCCAAACAATTGTGCAAAAAATGGTACCACCTCAAAACAATTAGATCAGTAACACCAACATGCAACCAATGAAAACTGGTAATAGGAACAACTATCCCAAATGAAAGTACACACAATTATCAGAACCCATCAAGACAATCATGAAGAAACTAGTAGATTCAAATTTGATAACAATTCCTAACTTTGAAAAATACCAAGAACCACAAACAAATCCATCTGGTACAATGAGCGTGATCTTTATGAATTTCATAAAATCAAAGGACATAAAACAAAAAATTGCATGAAACTCAAGAATATCATCCAAGATCTCATAGAAAATGACACCATATCTTTTGAGGTACCAGCTAGAAACTAGAATCTCAAGATATACAAGACCTCTATTCCTGATCATAACAAAGCAAAGAATAATGGAAAAGATAAGGATTACACCAATGTTCAACATAATTATTCCAATGTAGTTGCTTCCTATGATAGCCTTATCACTATTGTCTCCATCAAAGGAGCTAGTACAAAATGTAGAGTCACCACATGATGTGGAAAAATAACCATTCAAGGAGATGTCCCAGCTCAATCTAGGACATAGCCTACTTCTCCCACATCTAATCCTAGCAAGTACAATCTTGTAGATCAGCTTAAATAGACCACTGCTCAGATATCAATCTTAGAACTCTTCATATTATCTCTTGTACACATGAAAATATTAGAAAAATCCTTGTCTAAGTCATTTGTTCCTGAGAACATTGATACCGATTAGTTTGAAGCTATGGTAGGACATATCGCCAACCATCTTTTCACCTTCGAGAAACATTTAGCATCACAACCATCTCATAATTGTTCTTTACACCTTGAGGTTTTCATCCATAAAAACAAGGTCAAAAGAGTCTTGGTAGATGGAGGTGTTGGTTTGAACATTTGTACACTACAGTTGATCAAGCATCTAGGATATTCAAAAGATACTATTGAGAAGACAAAGAGTACTACCATCAGAGCATATGACATCCAAGAATGGGTATCAAAAGGAATCATTTCTCTCCTTATCCAAGTGGGACCTCTTATTGCAGAAACTATATTCCAAGTACTTGATCTTGATCTTCCCTATAACATACTACTTGGTCGACCTTGGATCCATGCTTTGAAAATTGTAGCCTCAACCTATCATCAGTGTGTGAAGTTTTCTTTTGAGGGAAAAGAAAGCACTATCCATGGAGATCCTGAGCCTTTCTACTACTGCAAGAGTCTTTCAGCCAAGTTTTATAAGATCACACAAATACCCAAAAATGATGAAGGACCTAAACCATCAAGCTCATTTATTGATTCATCATCCCTAGCCTCTACCTCAGCATCACAAGTACCAATTGTGAAAAGCATACTTGATGTCAAAGCAGTAATCCAAGATGACAGTTTTGCAAGCTACAAAATATTGAAAGAAACCTTTGTCTTGGGAGAGTTACCTATTTCTCCTCAATCTCATGGGAAACCAACATCTAGCACCAAAGAACCATAAACAATCAAGATGGCAGCTACCACCTTTACCAAATGGGGAGACTTGAATCAATAAGACATCCATGGGCAAGATATCTCTCAATTCCTCTATCAAGATGAACGACCTATTCATGTTCTTCCCATGGAATATGACAACAAAGGTCTACAACTAATGCAGAGTATGGGATATAACAAGAATGAGAAGCTAGGGAAAAATGACAATGGTTTACTAGAACCCATCATTCTTGAGAAATGACTAAAAAATCTTGGCTTAGGTTGTACTACTAGTAAGGTCACACTTATTGGAAAGGGTATTGTTGCTAAATGAGTTGAGCCTTCCTATTGGTCACCTAAATTGTGCAATACAACCTTAGATGACTTTCCTCTTGATGTTGTTGACTTATTTGAGAACAACACCCTCTTCATGATATCCATAACATCCTTTATCTCAAACAACCAACCAACTGAAGTATGCCTCATATACCCACAACTCATTGACATGGACCAACAAGGACCACCGGTTCTAGATTTATTCTAAAATAGTGAAGTGATCTTAGAATTCATGAGACTTAGAGACAAATTATCATGGGAAGATCATAAAGCAGGCTTCAACATAGAGCTCAATACAGGGACATACTATGGGGAGACGATTGATTCCTTCAAATGGAAAATAAATGAAATGCAATTAACATGCAGAACCTTGAGTGAAAACCACCTAGTGGCACTCTCTAGTCCCAAAATAGTAAAAAAAAAAAGGATGTATCTAATGGTGAAAACCTCTCTAAGATGCCCAAGGATGAGGGATTCAATCTCCCCCTTAGTGCAATGCATCCAGAAAAGTCAGTAGTATTAGTAGAAAAGGCTACTCTAGTCAATGTGGGAACAAAAGAAGCACTTAAGATCACTTTTTTATGATGAATCTTTGTTAGACAAAGAACAAAAGAACCTTGCAACATTTCTTAAAGAGAGAAGACCTAACTTTGCATGGTCATAAATAGATATGACAGGCCTTGATCCAAAAGTGGTTGCACATCACTTAGTAGTTTATCCTGACGCCAAACCAGTCAAGAAAAAATTAAGGAAGATGCACCCTTAGATAGCACTCTTGCTTAAACTAGAACTTAAAAATATTCTTGATGTTGGATTCATCCAACAAATAGATTATCCTAAGTGGGTTTCAAACATGGTACCACTCTCAAAACCCACTGGGGGCATCAGAATATGCACTAATTTCAGAGATCTGAACAAGGCATGTCTAAAGGATGATTTCCCTCTTCCCATCATCGATCTTATTGTGGATTTAATAGTTGGGCATGAAATGTTGTCAATCACGGATGGATTTTTAGGCTACAATAAAATCATAATCGTCAAAGAGGATCAACATAAAACTTCCTTTAATTATCCATGGGGAACCTACTACTAGAATGTGATGCCATTTGGGTTGAAGAATGCAGGAGATAACTATCAAAGAGCAATGACCCTCATCTTTCACGACATGATCCATAAAATAGTTGAAGATTATTTGGATGATATTTTAGAAAAATCAAAGAAGAAAAATGAGCACATACAAGTCGTAGGAGCTATCTTTGATAGGCTTGAAGAATACAAGGTACGACTGAATCCAAAAAAGTGTGTGTTTGGGGTCACATCAGGAAAATTTCTTAGCTTTATCATTTCACAAAGAGGGATAGAAGTTGATCTAGCAAAGGTAAAAGCCATCTTAGACATGAAACCACCATAGAAATTGAAACAAATGAGAGGATTACAATGAAGGTTGCAGTCCATCAGAAGATTTAATGCTCAACTATCAGATAAGATTCATCCCTTTTCGTATCTTCTCCATAAAGGGATCACTTACAAATGGGATGACAAGTGTGATAAATCTTTCCAGAAAATCAAGGATTATCTAACACCTCCAATGCTCATGCCATCGATACCAAACAAGCCATTCATCTTGTACATCTTAGCAACACTAGCAACACTAGGAGCTCTTTTAGCACAACATGATGAGAACAAAAAAGAAAGAGCCATAACTACATCAACAGAACATTGGTAGGCTATGAGATGAACTATTCACCCATTGGGAAATCATTCCTAGTGGTAGTTTTCACTTCACAAAATTTTAGGCATTACATGTTGTCACACCAAATCAAGCTCATCATGAAGATTGATCCATTAAAATATTTGTTATCCAAGGAAACCCTCACAGGATGAATGGAAAAATGGTTATTGATCTTGACAGAGTTTGACATAGAGTATGTGGATTGTAAGGAAATCAAAGGACAAGTGATAGTAGACCAACTAGTAGAAGCACCCATCTATGATGAGAACCCTTTAATATCTAAGTTTCTCGATGAATCAGTGTTCCTTATTAATCTCACAGCTCAGTGGAAGATGTAATTTGATGGATCGTTCACCCAACATGGATCAAGAGCAAGAATTTTTTCATCACCCTCCAAGTTGATTGCATCCCAAAATAATACAGGCTATCATTCCCCTATACCAATAACATTGTTGAGTGTGAAGCCTTGATCACATGTCTCACGATAGTATTTCAGTGGTAGATACAAGAGATGAAAGTCTATGGATACTCACAACTAGTTATCAACCAAGTCAATGATGACTATAAAACTAAAGATGACAAGCTCACTCCTTACAAGAAGATGGTGGAGAATCTCAAAGACATTTTTATAGACATAAATTTTGAGCAGATTCCTCGCATGAAAAATAGAGCAGCAAATGCCATGGAAACAATCTGATCACTACTAGACATGACGAACAACATCCTCCAATGTGAATTCTTGGTAGAATAGCTTCTCGTACAAACTTTTGAAATCCCTAAATCTGAATTTGCATGTGTCATTGTTGGTCCTAGATCCCTTTGGTACCATGGCATCTTTACTTGCCTTAACAAAGGAACCCTTCCATTAGACATCACCCCGAACTCTAAAAAGACCTTTGTCAAAAAGGTATCCCAATTTTTTATCCTAGGTGATACCCTTTCACCATCGAAGCATCGAAGGGACATTACTACGATGTCTTAACCAAGAGGAAGCCTTAAATAATTTAACAAAAGTACAGGATGGCATATGTGGGTCCCATACTAGTGGCATGACCTTAGCTAAGAAATTGTTGAGGATGGGGTACTATTGGCCAACCATGGAAAAAGAAGCTCATCACTATGTGTGAAAATGCATCCAGTGTCAACAACATGGGGATTTAATTCATGCTCTAGCTCAAGAGTTGCAACCAATGATTAAACCATGGCCTTTTTCATAGTGGGGACTTGACCTCATAGGAAAAATCACTCCAACCTCATCCAATAGCCATAAGTTTATCATAATCGCCACTGAGTACTTTACTAAGTGGGTTGAATCCATTCCTATGACCTACATAATGGGGAATCATATAGCCAAGTTTATCCTAAATTACCTAATTTTCTATTATGGTGTACCACAAACCCTCATCTCAAATGATAGAACACCATTCAAGAATCAAGATGTGATAGAGTTATGCCAAAGATTCAATATCCAACACCAATTCTCTACCCTATACTACCCCTAAGGAAATGGCCAAGCAGAAGCAATGAACAAAAATATCCTAAAAATCCTAAAGAAAACAATTAATGAAGTTGGTCGTGATGGGCATCTATAGCTAAATCCCACTCATTCAGCTTATCGAACCAATATTCACACACCTACAGGTGCAACCCCTTTCTCCTTGGTCTATGGATTAGAAGCCATCTTTCCTATTGAGGTTGAGCTCCCATCATTGTGAGTGTCACTGAAAAATATGATAACTAATAGAGTATCTCGACTGAATGAGCTAGAATTTTTGGATGAACATCGTCTTGACGCCCTTAATCACTTGCAAGTATATCAAAACTGACTAAAACAAAGCTATAACAAGAGAATAAAATGTTGGTCATTCTAGGTAGGTGATCATGTCTTAAAGAAAAATAAGAGGAACCTTCCAGATCAAGACAACAAGGGAAAGTTTGAGCCTGACTGGTTGTGTCCCTTTGTCATCACAGTGAGCTACGGATTGAGAGCATACCAATTGTCAACCCCTAAAGTTGAACCCTTGCAGGAGCCAATCAACAACTTGCATATCAAAAGAAATATGCTTGAACATGAAGGGTGTAAATCAGAAAATAAAAAAAATCCAAAAAAAGTGAAAAAGGATTGAAAATTTTTAGTGAAAACTACTTTGGTGACACTTTGGGCAAGTACCTTGGTGAAAACCTAGCAAATAGTCACCTTGCATAAATAAAGCATCTCCATCTATTCTTTGGCTCTTTTTTCCTATCATTCTTTGCACCACCATTCACCCCTCATCTGCATCCTTATCATGGCTCGTCACTGTAAGGTATCATGAACTCATTAGCACTACTTGGCATATTCCCAAGGTGAGTCTATCTTTCCTTTATCGAGGTAGGCTAACATATCACAATGGGGAAATTTTGTCACAATCAAGTTCTTGTATATCTTGAGGTCATGGAACATCTTATCAAAAAGCATTAAAAACATTCATAAAATCATTATCCAAAAATTCCCAAAAAACATTTGCAAAATCTTGCACAACGAAATCCAAAAACATTCGGAAAATTGTAAAGACAAAATCCAAAACATCCAAAAAACATCAAAAATCCTAAAAAGGTCAAACATCAAAAAATCCAAAAGAAAAATGTCCTCTTGTCGAACTACATTGTCTCTGAGATTGAACGTAGGCAAGGCCATCATTGATGTGCCCCCGAGACACCCTAAGTCAGCCCTTTAGTAGTTTGTTGTACAAATTAGTTGTTGTCTCTTGTTTGTTCATATCTTTTTCCTATAAATGAGTCGAGTCAATTGAACTACATGGTCTCCACATGTATAACGTAGGAAAGGCTAATCTTTGATCATCCCCCAAGGCCCCTAGGATAGGTCTTTAGGTTAGGTTCTTGGTCAAAACTCAAAAAAAATTAAAAAATCCCTTGAAAACATCCAAATAATCTCAAAAATCCAAAAAAATCCAAATATTCAAAAATCACAAAAACATTTGAAAATTGAAAATCCAAAAACAATAGAAAACATTCAAAAGACCTAAAAAGCCTTAATATTTAGAAAACCCTAAATAGCCTTAGAAAATCCTAAACATTTGCAAAAACACTCAAAAAGACCAAAAACAATCTCAAAACATTTCAAAAATACCAGAAACATTTAAATATTCTAGAAAATCCAAAACCCATCCATCCCATCTCGCTTTCACCTACAATAAATTTCACCCATAATAAAATGATCGTCACCTTAACCCTTTGGTGAAACAAGTAGAAAGAAAACATAGCAAGTCATAAAGTGTGAACCAAAAAGTCAAAATCTAAAGTCTAAGTCATAGGTAAATGCATTAGTGAGGTTTATAGCAATGGCTCATCTTAGCATTATCATCCCAACATCAAACAACCTCTGATCAACATGTCCTAGGTTGTATCCTTCCTGCGATGGACATCAATATCAGACATCACCTTAGCTAAACTTAAACTAGGCAGGAGCTATATACAACACTAACTATTTGTCTTTGATCTTTTCTTATAATTTATCTTAATGACCCATTCTAAGGACCTCTTAATGATGTCTAACAAAATGATTTAGAGAGAAAGGAATGGGGCATCGATCATTATCTTTTGTTTGCTATGCTTGTGGATACTCTTGTAAAATAATCTTGGTGCATACTTTCTTAGTTGTGTGTAGGAAGGTCATTTGGAGTATGTTGTTGACTATTTCATATGCTTTGGTCCAATATGTTCTAAGCTTCTAACTTGCATTCTAACGATGTTTTTCGTATGTCAAGCTATGAACAATAATTATCCTATTTGCTTATCGAGTCAAGGTCTATTACACTAGATACAACATCGTCCTAGTTATCAATACCTTGATGCATCATATCTATGTGTTATATCAAACAATAAGGAATGATGAAAAATCCCAATCCTGAAGTGTGAGCATCCCATCTTGCATCTCATCCTACATTTTGCATCATCTTGCCACCATCTCTAATAAAGTCTTAATGGATCAAGGACTTGTTGGATCTTTTGAAGCAATCATCATCAACAATGGTCATTCATTTTTTATTCTTCTATCTTCTCTCTGTGCTAACCTGGTATCATGAAAATCAATGAAAACATCATCAATGCATCCACCCTACATCCACAAACCATTAGCATACATGCATCTCATAATCATTGATCTAGGTGGATCCAAAAAACCTAAAAATTTCATAGTCTCAGAATCTCACGAAACCAACATCATCACTTAGAGCTCACCAGCACAATTTTGATGCAACTTGAATGGGCTCAAAAGGAGTCTGTGTTGGTGTAATTAATTATTTAATTACACTTTAGCATAAGTTTACTTAGGCATATTTTATTTCCTAGGTTAATTCTTATCCTTATCTTGTTGAGCTATCTTTTGGCTCAAGATAAGATTAAGGTTGTTTTTTCTTGCTTTATTGCTTGATTTCCTTTTTGAAGGCTTTTGTATTATTTGTAAAACAATTACTTTCAATAATCATTATTCTGGTTTTTTGCTTGCACAAATTTTCTCTAAGGGTTTATAGAACATCTCTTCTTTTTGTTCTGAATATTTGTTGCATGTGATAGGTGATTGCTTGCAGGTGATTCTTGGGGACTGTGAAGTTGGTTTTTCAACTTCTACATGGTATCAGAGCTTCAAACCTATTGCTGCCTATTTGTGATCTGAAGATATTCTCTCACAACATTTTTTTCTATGCAAGGGTTTGAAGCTAGGCTATTTTTTTGTGGATCAGGGGGTACACAATTTTTCTATGCATTTTTGGGCCAAACAGACATTGCCCATCGCGATCAGAGCATCCAAAAACCCCAGAAACGCTTTTCGTTTCATTGATTTAGATGAAATTTGAAAAAAGGGGAAAAAATAGCCAAAGAGGCCGTATGGCCTCCCCAACGCACTTCCCGAGGCAAAATTTCTCAAAAAACGTGAAAAAAAATCAATTTTTTTTCAAAAAGTGTAGTTGAAATATGTGCGGCTAGTTATAAAGGCTCTCGCCACCACTCCTCCACCGAGCAGCTACCAACCACTGGTGGCCTTCACCATCCTCCACTGCCAAATCACCGCTAGGCGGAGACTGTTTATGCTCTGCCGCCGGTGGTTACAAACTCTGCGCCACCCGCCAGCTTTAGCCCTTACCGGCTGAGCAGGAGGACCTATTGGTGATCGAGAGCCCAACCTCAAACCCCAGAGGATTTTTTAAACTATGCAGCTACTGGTTTTATGGGTGACCGTGGGCCGAAAGAGGAAGGTGCTTATTTTTTTGCCCCTTGTTAGTGCTGCAAAGCCCTTTTTACAAGGCTTTTTTTTAATTTTCTCATAACTTGGGAAAACAGAGGTATTTTTTTGAAAACGAGATATCACCAGAAAGCTGATTCGACGATGGATCCAGTGGTGTGGTCTTTTTTTTTTCCATTTTGATGCTTTTTTTGCATGTTAAAGCTAGAAGTTGTTGTTTTCACTCCAAGAGGCGTAACTTTTGCATCCTGGCTCTGTTTTTCGAAAACAAATAGGCATTGGAAAGTTGGTTCCATCCTCCTTAGATATCAGACCTAATTTTTGCAAAATTTTCTCTATGTATCTATTTTTTTCATAACTCAGCCTTTACTTTTTGAGTTATTTTCTTGGGAACCATGCAATCAGGAGTTTTTTTTAGATCAAAGAGAATTTTTTTATTTATTTGAGAGTATATATTGTTGTTTTTTTTCATGGATACACATAACATTGCACCCCTTACTCCATTCAACTATTTTGGTTGGAAAAAACAAATGGACATTCACTTGAAACACAAAGGGTTGTATAGGGTAACCATGGGTATAGAAATTGAACCTACAGGTGCTAATGAAAAGAGAAAATGGTTTAATAGGTGTGATGAAGCTTATGGTACATTATTTCAATCTCTTTCATTTCACTTTCTTTTTTATATTGAGTCTTGCACTACACCCAATGAGATTTGGACTACTTTAGAGTCTATGTTTGGGAAGCAGGATACTATGAGAGGGTTTCAATTAGAGAATGAGCTTATTGGATTATATCCTATGGATTTTGATAGCATCCAGGAGTTTTTCACCAAACTCAGGTCTCTTAGATTGCAGTTGTCACAGTATGGTGTTCAGAAAGAAGACTCTTAGAACTTGATATTGTCCATTCTTTTTAAGCTTGGACCAGATTATTCAGTTTTTGTATCTACCTTTTATGCCACTAGGGATGCACTTGGTACGAGATTCACTATGCCATCTCTTGATTAATTTTCTTCATATTTCACTTGAGAGAAAGCTAAGTTGGCTATCATGGGCACGGTGAAACCTTCTTCATCACAGACACTTATTGCATCACATGAGCCTAGAGATCAGAAGGCTTCTTCAAGCAAAGGCAAGAAATAGAAACAAAAGGATTCCAAACCTCATGAGTAGTAGAAGGAGTCCTCAGATTCATCCTCCCCTTCTAAGGGTAAATCATCTAGGAAGGAGAAGACTACAGTGCATATTGCAAGAGGGAAGGACATGCAGAACATAATTGTTACAAGAAGGACATTGATGAGCTGAAACATTTTCTTCAGAAACATCAGATTGATTTTCCTTATAGGATGTCTCATCTTCTTCTCCTCATTCTTCTTCTTCAGAGCAACATGATAGGAGCACAGCTGGTTTACATACTTCATCAGATATGAAGGGACACACTCTTTTTGCTTCTTCAAGTATTGGATCAGGGAGATGACTTCTGGATTCAAGAGCATCTCATCATAGGGCATCTTCACAAACTATGTTCACTTCCCTTGAGCCTTGCACTATGTCTCCCATTTTGATGGGAAACAACACTTACATGAGTGTTACAACGAAGGGGTCTATTAGTTTTGGGGACCACTCATTTCAGGATGTCTTGTGTGTCCCTCACTTGACAAACAACCTTCTTTCCATTTATCAGATCACACATGGAGACACTAGGAGATATGTGGAGTTCACACCTGATTCAGTTATCATCAGAGACTTGGAGAGTAGAGCAGTTATTGCTATTGGGATAGTGGATCACTCATCTCGGTTGTATTCCTTCACTGATTTTTCTACTGATGGTGCTTCTGTTCCTACAACTATTCCTCACACTTCTAGTGTGCATCATCATTCAGAGGAGAGATTTGGCTTCTTGAACATTGGTGTTCTCACTTTGGATCCTATTCTCGAGACTTCCATTCCATCTCCTCCACCTCTTGTTGCTATTGTTGTGGCTATCGATGTGGCTTCTTCTATTTTAGTGCAGTAGGATCCTATTGATCATCCATCTCTGGAGGTTTCTATTCAATCTTCACCTACTTTGAATTCTTCATTGGTTGAGGTCACACCTACTTCTACGAAGACATCTTGGGCTACACCTATTCCACCTTTAGAGATTGCTTTCATTCGGCCTCTTCCCTCTCACTTCTTTCAGGAGATGTAGTTTCTTCAGTCTTACTGGAGCTACTTCATTATGGGGGGGCTATGTGGCCTATTTCTTCCTCTCTTATGGGGGGGTTCTTTCATGTATCTTTGTGATGGATGGTGTCCTTGGGGGGTCTTATGGATTTCTCCATCTTTCATCACTTACTTAGTTTATTGCATTCTATTTTGGGGAGAAGTTTTTTTCCCATGTGGTTTTGTCCTTTACCCCATTTGATTTAGTTTGCATTGCATTTGTAAATGAGTACCTAATCAGGCCTTGTTGTCGGGACTCATCTTTGCATAATAATTTGCTTCTCCCTAAGTTGCACTTATGGGGGGGTGTTGGTGTAATTAATTATTTAATTACACTTTAGCACAAGTTTGCTTAGGCATATTTTATTTCCTAGGTTAATTCTTATCCTTATCTTGTTGAGCTGTCTTTTTGCTCAAGATAAGATTAGGGTTGTTTTTTCTTGCTTTATTGCTTGATTGCCTTTTTGAAGGCTTTTGTATTATTTGTAAAACAATTACTTTCAATAATCATTATTCTGGTTTTTTGCTTGCACAAATTTGCTCTGAGGGTTTATAGGACATCTCTTCTTTTTGTTCTAAATATCTATTGCATGTGATAGGTGATTTCTTGCAGGTGATTCTTGGGGACTGTGAATTTGGTTTTTCAACTTCTATAGTCCGTATGCAAAAGTTATGCGCAGTCAAAGCTCTAGTCAAATAGGTAAATTAGGGGGCCAAGAAAAAGGCAAAAAAATCATCTCCAAATTGGTCAAAGTTGGTTTCATGATGAAGGCTCATCGCCACAATTCCAATGCCATTTGTTTTGTCAAAAACAGAGTCCATATGTAGAAGATATCGCTGGTCAAATTTTGCAAAAAGAGAAGGTTAACTAGGACTAGATGATGATGTCAGCATGACGTCAACATGTTGACATGGCATGGTGACAAGGCAACAGATGATAGGGACCAGTCATAGGTTGACATGTGGCACTACAGGTGATGACATGGACCAATCATGTATTGACACGTGGCATAGGACAACAAATTAAATTGTGCCATGTGGCCCATTCACTGGACGCCATGTGGCATCTTGTCTACAACATATTTGATGGTGGCTTGAACTGTTTGCTAAAAATGAGGAGGTGGCAGTCGAACCCCCAATCTCCATCCTCCAAGCTTTCCATTCTACCAAAGCACCACACATTATGCGCTTTACTAAAAATGGGTGCCACTTTATTTTATTGTTTAACAAACAACTAATGGAAATTGAGGGGAGTCGAACACTTGACCCCCATATCTCATGCTCCCCTCTTCAACACACAGCCACTGCATATTTCATGGGATGTTTAAGGCAAGGAATATATTTAAAAAGATCTATCTTGAGAATATGGGGTGGCTTAGGCCCAACCCGCACCACCCCATTAATAATTTTTTTTTAACTAATATAACAAAAGGAGCTCGAAAATAAGAAGCAAATTAAGTTAATGAATATTACAAGATAAGGGTTAGATATTTGTCTTTTTGAATATTTTGAAAATTCCCAATGTTATAAGGGCCATACATTGAAAAGATATTGTGTATTTTTAAGAGATTTGGGGAGATTTTTCTAAATAATATGGTTATAGATCATATTAAGCAAATTTTATGTATAAAAAGAGGAGAAATGGGCTTGTGAAGGAGGTGGAATTTTCTTGGAGAGAATTGTAATAGGGAGAATGTTTTGAAATTTTGTAAGCACAAAGTCATCAAAATTGTAATACTATCCAAGAAGGAGAGTACGTGAATGTCTTCAAGTGCATCAAGAGATTGTGAGAGTTATTGTAGGTGAAGCTTAGATATTGTAACAAGGCTTTTTTTTTGGCTTGGCAATATTAATGAAAGTGGTCCAATGTTGAGAAGCAGACCCGGAGACATAGCTCAAATTGAGTGAACTCTGTTATCAAGCATGATCTCTCTATTCTTCTCTTATGTTTATAATTCTCTTGAGTATTTGTTTCTTTAGTTTCTAATTACGATATTTAAGTAATTATTTTATGTTTTATTAATTTTGGATAAGAACAAGTGAATGCTAATTTTCGTAATTTCAATGGTTAAAATACATGATCACACAATTCTATTGGATTGGGAGAAATTTGTTAATTATGAGTTAAGTGAAAATTATTTTGTAAACCTCTAATTACAGATCAAGTGGTATCAGAGCTTCTTAATAGGAATTGCAAAACTGAATGTTAACCAGGTTGAAATTGAAGCAAGGAGAAGGTGCACTAGAAGAATTCAATCCATAGATTGGAAAATAAAAGACCTTTCCACTGAAGATGTCAGAGATTGTAATTGAGCATGAAGCTCTAGAGCTCAATCCAAAATATTTTCAACAAAAATTTCTTGAGATGAAGTCAATGGTGGAAGTTCTTTTCCGAGAGAGGCAAGAATGAAAGAACAAAAAGGAAGGCAAGGCTAGGAAGAAGGAGGAAGCTGAATCCTCATTGAAAGAAGAAAAAAGTAAAGGAGTAGGAGGTGGTGGTGACCCTCCTGAACCTCCATCCCCATCCTCTTCATCATCTTCTTCTTCTTCATCTAAATCTTCTAAAAAGAAACAACCTATGCAAACTAATACACCTATGTTAAAAATGGATGTTAAATTTGATTGCCAATCTATAATGGAGAATTGGATGTAGAGAAACTTGACAATTGGATCAATCAAGTTGAAGTTTATTAGAGGGTACAAAAGTTCACTAATGATGCATCAAAGATCTAGTTAGCCACTCTTCACTTGGGAGGCACAACACTAATCTGGTGGGAGAGTAAGACTCGGGAAGATATTAGCGGATATGGTAAAATAATTTCTTCTTGTTTTGAGTTTATAGCTGCACTTAAAAAAAAATTTACCCATTAGGACACATGCAAAAAGAAATGATGAATTGGAAATCATTAAAGAAAAAGAAAGGACAAAGTGTGCAAGAATATACACAGGAGTTCAGGAAGAGGACCTTAATTTTGGGCATTCCATTGTACACACAAGAAATTTTTTTAAAGTACATAGGTGGATTACATGAGAGTTTGAAACATACCATACTTATGTTTAATCCAACTAACATTGATGAAGTTAGTATGCAAGCTATCCATTTGGAAACAAGCTCAAGGAATAGCCATGACAATCTGTTGATGAACTGAAGTAAGCACAAAGGGAGCAAGAAAGGGAAGGAGAAAATGTAGCGGACAACCTCTGTAAAGAAAGAGGAGGATAAGCCTTATTGCTCACACTATAAGAAGAAAGGGAATGAAGATGCAAAGTGATGGAAATTGCATCCTGATCAGAAACCGAAGTGGTTCAAGGATCAAAAGGGTAAGCAAAAGATTGCAGCTATCGTGCATGATCTCATATTAGATTCTGATGATGAAACCAAGATCATAATTGTGGGTATAAAAGGTAACATTCCTATTTCTAGTACTAGTTCCCATGCTTCTTCTATTTAAAAGTGTAATGAAGTACTTGTTGAAAGAAAAAGGAATGACTTGTTTTATATAAGGGCTATTACTAAACAAACTAAGATTGATACACTAATAGACAGTGGGTCACATGTTAATCTTATCTCATAACAAGTTGTTAAGCAATTGGAATTAAAAACAACTCCTCATCCTAGACCCTATCCATTGGGTTGGGTGCATGATAATGCTTGGCTACATGTGTCAAAGTAGTGTAAACTCTGATTTGCAATCACATCCAAGTTTGTTGATGAGGTAGAGTTATATGTTATTTCTCTTGACATTTGTGGGATGGTTCTAGGTAGTCCTTATTTGTATGACAAAAAAGCCATTTTTTATAGGGAACATAATAGGTATCATTTGTTTAAAGATGGAATTGAATTTAGTGTTAGAGCTCATCACATGAAGAATGAAAAATTTGTTGTAAACATAGGGCATTTGAAGATGATTGTAAATGCAAGCAATACTTTAACCCTCATGTCTATAACAACCAGTGAGACTAAGCATGAAGATTTGAATCATGATAAGGTGTCACTGATAACACAATGTGAGGATCAATTGAAAGTAGATTTAGGCCTTCAACCAGAGGTGGTAAAAGAGAGTTTGAATGTTTCATTTTCTAATAATGTTCCTATTCAGAAGATTCAGAATGTTGATACTATTTCCTTCACATTAGTGTATTCAGTACTATTGCTTGTTATTATGCTAGTTATTTCTATGTGGATGATGAATATGATAATGAATATTGATGAACATGCAGTTGATTGTATCAGCAAAGCTATCTCATATTTCTTTGTGTTTGTGATGGGTCAGATGTTCAAAATTATAGTAGGAAGGACAGATGATACTGGGCAAGTGGGGTGACATTGCCCTAGCTCAAATTGTACATAAAAAAGACCTTTTGGAGGTCCAAAAATCTTCTTAATGGGGATGAATGATCTAGGTGGATCTAGAAAACCTAAAAATTTCATACTCTTAGAATCTCACAAAACTAGCATCATCATGCGAAGCTTGCCGACACGGCCCTAATGCAACTTGAACGGGCTCAAAAGGATTCCATATGTAGAATTTGTGCGCAGTCAAAGGTCTAGTCAAATAGGCGAATCAAGGGGCTAGGAAAAAGGTGAAAAATTCATCATCTCCAAATTGGTCAAATTTGGTGTCATGATGAAGGGTCGTCACCATGAGTCCAACACCATTCATTTCGTCGAAAACAAAGTTCGTATGCAGAAGATATTGCCGGTCAAAATTTTCAAAAAGAGAAGGTTGACTAGGACCAAATGATGACATTGACCAACATGATGTCATCATGCTAACGTGGCATGGTGACAAGGCAGCAGATGATGGGGACCAGTCACGGGTTGACATGTGGCACTACAGGTGATGATGTGGACCAATCATGTATTGACACATGGTGTAGGACAACAAATTAAATTGTGCCATGTGGCCCATTCACCGACCACCATGTGGCATCTAGTCTGCAACATATCCAACAATGACTTGAAATTTTTGCTAAAAATGGGGAGGTGGGGTTCAAACCCCCAACCTCCATCCTCCAAGCTTTCCATTCTACCAATGCACCACACATTATGAACTTTACTAAAAATGGGCATGACTTTATTTTATTGTTTAACAAACAACTAACGGAAATTAAGGGGAGTCAAACACTCGACCCCCATATCCCATGCTCCCCTCTTCACCACATGACCACCACATATTTCACAGGATGTTTAAGGCAAGGAATATATTTTAAAAGATCTATCCTTAGAATATGGGGTGGCTCGGGCCCAACCCACACCATCCCATCAATAAATAAAGTTAACTAATATAACAAAAGGAGCCTGAAGATAATAAGCAAATTAAGTGAACGAATATTATGGGATAAGGATTATATATTTATCTTTTTGAATATTTTTTAAATGGCCAATGTTATAAGGGCCATACATTGACAAGATATTGTGTATTTTTAAGAGATTTGGGGAGAATTTTCTAAATAATATGGTTATAGACCATATTAAGCAAATTTTATGTATAAAAAGAGGGGAAATGGGCTTGTGAAGGATGTGGAATTTTCTTGGAAAGAATTGTAAAAGGGAGAATGTTATGAAATTTTGTAAGAATGAAGTCATCGAAATTGTAATACTATCCAAGAAGGAGAGTACACAAATGTCTTTAGGTGCATTAGGAGATTGTGAGAGTTCTTGCAGGTGAAGCTTGGATATTGTAACAAGGCATTTTTTTTGGCTTGGTGATATTAATGAAAACGGTCCAATATTGAGAAGCGGACCCAAAGATGTAGCACAAATTGAGTGAACTCTGTTATCAAGTGTGATCTCTCTATTCTTCTCTTATGTTTATAATTCTCATAAGTATTTGTTTCTTGAGTTTCTAATTATGATATTTAAGTAATTAGTTTATGTTTTATTAATTTTGGATAAGAACAAGTGAATGCTATTTTTTGTAATTTCAATGGTTAAAACACATGATCATGCCATTCTGTTGGATCAAAAGAAATTTGTTAATTAGGAGTTAAGTGCAAATTATTTTGTAAACCTCTAATTACAGATCAATCATATCATAAGCATTTCATCCATTAGCATAATCACACATCTCATAATCATTTGAGTTGTGATGAATAATATAGCTTTCTTATTCTAAGCATCCTAAATCATTGCATATCATAAGCATTTGCATCCATACATTCATATGCATACATCATCATTAAAAAATGCATAGAAAATCTACAAAAATAAATACATCCACATCATGTGCATCTATAACATCTGTATACCATAATCATTCATCCATATCATATTGTGAAAAAATAATGAAAAGGAAAATAATATTGCATTCATCCATATCATGATAATCGCATATCACATAGGCATAAAATAAAATGTATCCATACATGATCATATATAAAGTGCATCCATGTCATATCATCCATACATGAAATAAAGTCAACACATCATAACATGAATCATCTATATCCATATCATATATATATCAAAAAAATGTGTCATGGTACAAAATCTAGATTAGTGTATGTACATCGATGATAGGTACAAATATCCACGAGGCTATCAAAAAGGAGCCCATGAATGTATATTAGTGATAAAGAATCAAGAAAAATAAAAAAGAGTCTATACATCAGAAAGCTAGCCCTGGTGGCTGCTACCCTCTCCAACCTACCTCTCAGGTTGATCCGCTGCACAGGGATGTGGATCACTACACTGAGAAAAATCTTGCTGATGAAGAGTCGCTAGAACATCCTAATGGTAGTGCTTCTTGTAATATGCAGCCTCTGTGATAGCCTCTCTATACAACCAAGCTGACATGGTCCTACCATGTGTGGCTGCCACCATAACATCAATCTGTTGTTGCCTCGCTACATCCTAATCTCTCTTTAGTGACAACCTATTCTATATGTAGTGTCGCATCCCTCTCAGATGTCACCACAATTACCTATTGTTGAGCCTAGTCTCACTCAATGGTAAGAGCTAAACCTACTAGAAAGGCTAGTCCCTCTCACTTGTCGAAGCCTACACCTACTATATCTATGTGTCTCATGCATTTGGTGGTGGTGGTGGTGGTACTGGTTGCTATTGCACTACTGGAGGCTACTAAGGAGGCTATTTTTGTACAACCAAAATAGCCCCTAGAACCTTTCCATCATGGCCATCCTAGCCTCCCTATCCCTTGCCCCTGGCACCTCTACCTCAAAATCTCCCTCTAGGAGGAGCACCTGCTAGATTTATAAGTTTCCTCGAAGGGGAAAACCATGCATCATATGTTGGAGTGGTATGTGCTATAGGTTGACCTTGATCATACGCCCAAGTCTTGGCAACCAACTATCGAAAGCTATCAACTACCTTTCGAGTCGAAATCGTTGGTCCCCATGTGGGAACCTCTCTAGCTAATCTAGCAAAAGTGGCTCTATAAGCATCATCAGGCCTATCTTGAATATCACCAAATTTTTTGGCTACCCTGTTAGGGATATACCACTCAATCATAATATGCTCTCAACCCTACATGTAATGGGTTTGTGTGGAAAAATAAAGTTTTTGAATATCATCGAACAATGGCAACATTTGTAGCCATGGATGCTAGTGAAAATGGTCATATCATTAATCACCCGTCTCTAGTATAGGAGCCCAATCTATCCAGTGTTCCTAAGTGTGATGGTACCTTGATATCTCCATTCAACGGGATCATCTCGCTCCATGTTTGTCATCTATACAATCGATCGAAGCATGAGAATGTGCTCCCATGCCTAGATGTGAAGAAGAGTAACAATTGCGTTGAGGGCTCTCCCATAATAGTAAAAAAAATCATGTAAATCATGGTATAGGGAGGCCAACATCACATGCCCCCACACAAAAAGAGTCCTCCTGTACAACATCTGCTGCCACACCAAACCCCATCCTAGACTAAAAAATCTACCCATCTATCCAAAGCCACCAAACCTAAAATGATGGCCACAACAATCAATCTGAAGGTTGGCTGAACTTTGTATGTCTCTAAATCAATTTGTGATGTGTCCAATGCAATCTGGTCCATCTCCATCACCTCGAGATAGGCATCGAATCTAGCATCGGTGTCGTAAATCACACAGTCTCTATGGATAAGCAATTGCAATATCTACCACATGTCCTCCAAGGTCACTGTCACCTCCCCTGTTAGAAGGTGGAAGGACGAGGTCTCACTATGCCATCTCTCACACATAGCTATCATCATTGCTAAATGCATCCTAATAACAGGTGTATATGCAATGTACCACAATCCAATCTCTCCTAGGTGCTCCTAGCGCAACTTTGAAAGATCACCTAATTTCTCAAGAACTGAGGGCTTGTGCTCTCTCGACATCAATGGTGAGAAGACATCCTACACCCATGAAGCGCATGGCGTCAAGAAATCATCAAAATTTGAAGTTATTTGGAATTTCTGGCTCAAAAATCATAATAGCATCACTATTTACAATAGCGTCGCTATATTCAAAATTCAAATAGCAACGCCCAATGCATTTCAAATTTCAAATTGCAAAGCGCATCACCAGACAAGCTGGCGTCATGATTTGTCTTCTAGATTGACCTAACCCTAACTTTTAAATCGGCAAGTGTGTCACCGGATAAACCCACAATGCCATTTACAATTTCAAACCCTAATTTCAAACTGAAAGAAATGACGCCATATACATGTGTGTCACTATATATCATTTGGGCATCATCAATTTAAGTTTGGGCATCACTATATAGCAATGCCACCAAAATCTAAATTCTAACACCTAATAAATGCATCAAAATTTCAAATTTCAAATCAGGTTTCAAATCACATACTTGTGGTCCTATGCCTAGAAGCCATTGGAACTCTTGAACTCGATCAGAAATGTGTCAGGGAAGCTCATGGCATGCCATTTCATTGAAGGGTCAGAGCTCAAATCACAAGAGTTCCTTAAGTGTGAATGCACAAATGAATTGAAAATGACCCCTCTTGGCCTATTTAAGCTAGAAAATTAGGGATTTTCCCCCTAATTTAACCTTAATAATGGGGTTTTGTATTTTTTTCACCAATTTTGCATCATTTTTTGCATTTTTGGCATTATTCTTGCATCTCGGAGCCTTTTTGAGCCCTTGGGGAAGCTTTTGAACCTTTGTTAAGAAATCAACCCAAAATTCAAAAATTTCACCCGATTTCTCGAGGGGGTAGGGATTCAGTTTTATCCTTCTATTGGGGCATCTAAAAAATCATAAATTTTTGACTTTTGATTTGGGCAACATTTTTTTTAATCTAAAAGGAATTGTTCTTTGAACCGAAGCAACAGGTACCTCGCTTCAAAGAAGGGAAAAATGTAGACAGTGAAAAATGTCATAATCGATGTCAAGCACTTAAATCAGATTCAATAACAACATTTCCTCTTTAATCCATCCTCTTTTTCACTTAATTGATTTCATTAGCCTATCTAGTTAATTAATTGCATCATTTTCATCTATTTGGCCTAATTAATTAAATTGGGTTAATTCATCTCTTTCTGCACTAACACTTCATCTAATTAAATAAAATAAATCAAAATATTTAATTTAATCCCCTAAGTCATCTTATTTAATTAAATAACCCTAAGTTATTTAAAATTAAATATCATTTCATCTCTCCCCCATTTGTTAAGTCATCTAATTTAATAAATGTCTCTTTAATTCTTCTAATCCCCTAATTGCATAAATTAAATTTTGTTTAATTAGGAATTTAACTAATTTTCCTCTAATCAAAGGGAATATTCCCATGGAATATTCTTTATCCTTTTTTGCACAATTAAAAATTTGTTTTAATTTGTAAAATGTCTTTTTCCTCACCCAAAAGGAATATTCCCTCTCCTCCAATCAACTCACTTAGTATCTTGGACAACCTAAATCTTTAACGTCTTTAGCAAGTTACCTTTGACCTATGTGAGTAGGTCAAAAGTGTGTTTGTTTGAGGCAAGTGTGAGCCCTTGATTATATTTCATCATGTATTCTAATCCATTGATGAGAATCCATGATCCATGCCTCTCATCCCCTTCATCTTGAACCGTTGATTAAGATTTTTGATCTCAACCACCCATTCCTCCTTTGCTCTCCTATAAATAGATCACTATTTGGAGACAAATGGATCCATCTTTTTTGCAAACTTATGTTGTTCAATTTACTCACATGAACACTTATCTTTTACTCACTATTTAGCTTGTTTTAGTTCATTTTAGTTGCATAATAGCTTAGAGTATCCATTAATGGCTTCCATGCATCCATCTTAGTTTGTAAATAAATTAGGGTTTTCATCTTTTAGTATAATTTTAGCTTAGATTAGTTTAGCAATTTCATAATTAGATCATTTGTAGCATAAAATCATGACAACTTAGCTTACATCATGTTCATTTTAGCATAAATTAGTTTTTCATACATCGAACACTATGGTTTCATTAATTCTCTTCTATAGAATCGACTGAAACAAGCTCGCTAATCACAATATTGGGAAACTGGTCACCATTCCACATCAACACAACACTAGTTCCATGACAAGATAAGTTTCAGATGGATTAGAAGAGATGTTTTGAAAGCTTTCATGATTTAGTATGTTAGGTTTTGATAAATGTTTAGTTTTGATTTCAGTTGATTGATCTTGTTGAGATTTGAGTATTGGTGGCTCTGTTATGCTTTGATTCTTCATGGATCAAGCATAATTCGACCCATACTAGTATTTTCGCATCACACTATTAAAATTTTAAACGTATCTTATCCAATCACCAAAAAAAATTAACAGAAATAAAGAATGAAAGCATGAAGCATCCAAAAAGTCACATAACACATGAACACTATTATTTTTACATGGAAAACCCAAAAGGGGAAAAACCATGGTGAGGATTAGCTCACAATATATTATATCCTGATATAATATATTACATGGGCTCACTACTAGGACACACTATCCTTATAAGGCTCACAACTAGAGTTAAATACAATACAAAAATAGCTCACTACCAAAGTATGAACTGATATAAGGTGCACCTCCCTTGTGTTGTATTTCAGTTCCTTTGAAGATTTGTATATAAAGTACTACTCTACTTAACAGTCACTCAATAACTCTACTCTTATTCTGATCTCTTACCACTAAACATCAAAACTTATGTCAACAATGGAATTACCATGATTGACATTAATGACAACACCAAATGAAACCAGTAAAAAGGTGCTAGTCTACTTCTCAGTTGCTCTGATAGAAATTGCATACTAATAACCTCTAGATTAGAAATTTTTGGAGCTCTAAACACTCTCCCCCTTTTTTTTTAGATTAGATAAACCTACAAAAATTCATGAAACCTCTCCCCCTTATAGGAGTCTCTTTCACTTTGACAACAACTTTCTCACTTTTCACATGATTCTCTCGCCTTGAGTAGATAAGTTATTTTTTTCACATGATTGTCTCTCCCCCTTTGACATCAATGGCAAAGGATAAAATGTTTTGTATTTTTCTCCCTCTTTGACATTGAACCAAAATTACCTGCTATGAATACTCTCCCTTAGGACTACACCCAACTAAATCAACAACATAATAAAAATTATTCAAAAATTATTCTTTGTGTATTCATTGATGTCAATTCCTCTTTAATGATATATCTTCCTACCATGTCTTGACACCTCATATTTCCAAGAGGATATTAGAGTTTTCAATTATTGCTCCCCATATGCCCATGCCTTGGTTTAATTATCAAGTGAATTATTTACACCAAAGGGAGGCATAGATGCATTTGAAGATCCTAATTCATATTTATTTTCATATTCTTCTTTCTCTCTCCACATCCTTTCCATTTCCTTCTTAACCCCAGTAGGATCGATTCTCTTCATAGGTTCATTCCTCTTTACTAGATTAGACTATCTTTTATTTTTTCTTTTGCAATATCTTGAAATATGTCCAAGATTGTTGCAAGAGTAGTTGTACAACAATTTTTTTGCCAAACTAGCTTCTATTCATTCATGATTTGCACTGGTTAGCCTTGTGTCCAAATATATTGCATGGATAACAATAGCCATTAAAAGATTGAAACATCCTCCCAATATTATATCTATTCATCATATAACTTCTACACTCAGTACTTCTATTTCCAAATTTATTATATCTATTCATTGATGTCAATAGGAATTCTATTGACTGATGTTGTCATTGATGTCAACTATGCGATGAAGATGTTGTGGAAAGTGAGAAAATTGTGGAAGAGTAAAAAGGTTGCACATGTGTAGTTGAGACCTTGAGGAAGTGTTGTGAGTACATGGAGCTATTCTTTTTTTGTAAAGTCTGAAGATGAGTTGGAATGAAGTAGTGAGCTAAGATGATGTCTCTGGTACTTGGTTTCCAAGTGCTTTTGAGAAAATTTAATAAACAGAGTAAACTATGTTGTGAAAATGTTCATAGTGTGCTCTGGTATTGTGCTCCATGTTTTTTCTATGTTCATGCTATTCCTATGCAGATCTTACAAGTCATTCAAGGGTGTCAAAGGCTACTATATTCAGAATTTGGGTTTCTAGATCATTGTACAGTGTGAGATATTTTCATAGGTGTGTGAACCAATTGTTTATTGATGTTTTCTATGGTCTAGGAGAAATGCATTTGCTCCACATTTCTCTGTTGTTTGGCTTCAGGTTGTCCAAATTTTGGAAATTGATAATAATGCTTTTATCTTTCTATGTTCAAGTTTTTACTTGATTTGGTGTAGTACAGTGTGAGTTTCAATTATCATTATGCAGTTAAGGGTAATCAATTGTTTTGAGTTAATGTATCTATTGATGTGAGATTGGATGAAGTGTTTAATGAATCTTAAGTAGTTCATGGATTATTTTGGATTGATTTCAAGTGAATTATACTATCCAAAACTTTTGATTTGGTTTAAAGAAGTGTCTACTTAATGTCTATGGTGTTTTACAAAGGTGTTGGACGACCTTATGTTTAACACTATATGTGAGGCTTGTGGAAGAATGTTGAAGTGTGTTGGGATCTATTTGGGTCCTAATTAAGGATTTATGAAGGTTTCCTTTCGTTCCTATCCACTGCAGGAATTTTTAGGTGTCAAGCTATTTTGAATTTGAATGTATAACAGCTAGTGGTCAACATTGTAGAAATTTTTTGAGGTAGAACTTGATATAAATATGTATGGTTTTTATGTAAGAGGGTGTACGAAATACTAAGAAGCAAGATAGATATGATATTGATGCAAGTAATGTGTGTGATGAGAAATTGAGTAGAGCAATGTGAACTTCATGTTAGGGTTCTTGGATGCAAAACAACAAAAACATATATATCATATATACCCATAACAATGAAGAGCTTATCATTCATATGAGAATTATCTCCAATCTCCATTCTTTGAATAGGTGCACCAATTCTTTTGTATATATCTATTTGGTATCCTTTTGTATATATCTAGTATATTCCTTTATCAACATGCAATTAAGGATTATCAATTGTTCTGAGTTAAATTACTTGTTGATGCGAGCTTAGATGAAGTGTTTGATGAATCTTAAGAAGTTTTTGGATTATTTTGGATTGAGTTAAATTGAATTATGTCATCTGAAAATTTTCATACAATATAACAATCATAAAATTGGTCAACCCCAAAAAAATCTCCAGATATGAACATTCTCATATGTTTCATAAAATTTATTGATTCAGATATATATCATATATACCTTTGTTCATAATAATGTCTATCTCATATGATAGTTCATATGAAAAAATATCTATATCATAGATATAACATTTACGAGCATAGACTTCTTGGTGCAGTGGCACTCCTTTTGGGTAATCAGACAAATCACCAGGCGGAAGCAGGGGCTGTGTTTATTAGTGTGAAATATGGTTATTCAAAAATTTGGGAGGAGGGAGATTCAATGAATATTATTAATTATTTGAAGGGTAATCATCCCCCAAGCTGGAATGTTGAGCAACTAATTAAGGACATGGTCATAATGACACAAACTTGTGAAGAAGCCCACATTTCTCATGCGTATAGGGAAGGAAACTCCCTTACTAATTTCTTTGCCAACTTGGTTATTAGCCTAAGTGATCTTCACACATGGGAAGAGGGGGCTATCATTCCCAAGGAGGCGAGAAACATTTTAAGAAATGATGGTAGGGGATAATATCTTACAGATCTCTTGGTCTTGTAGATTTCCTTGTTTGGCATGCCTTTTGGGTAAGCATTGGTGCGGTGGCTTGCTTCTGGTGATTTTGTTCTAGGTTTGTGTGACTGTGTGGAGGGACCCCATGGGTGGTGATAGGAATAGGGTTGAGCCTGATTCTTGTGGTTTCATTAGGAGGAGAAAAAGACTGTGGAACATTCTTGGTTATGGCAATTTTACTCCTTTCCTGGAGTGTTTGCATGGCCACGATTTCAAACACTTTGGTGTGTTTTGTGTCTACATTGCATAATCAAAAACTAATGTTGAAGGGTCTAGAGGTGGAAGTGAATGAGGATTTCATTGCCTCTATGATTGGGCTGCCAACGGTGGGTAGAAAAATTTTCATGGACAAAAGAAGCAATGAGGAAGCTATGTCTCAATTCTTTAAGGGTTACAGAAGGAACAAGTTGGTTAGGCTAGTGAACTGGGGCTATGATAGAACCTCTTTGAAGAAAATATGGGCTAGGGTTGTGGAGGTTATTATGAGATATGTGCTGCTCGAAGGTAGATAGAGTTCCCTTCTAGGTCATCATTTACCTTGCTAAATCACTTTAGGCACAGTGTGTTTATTTCTTTTCCTTTTTATCTGTTATACTCTCTTAGGTCCTCAGAAAAATGCTCACCTCAAGAATAGGAAATATCCTATTTTGCATGAAGGTCTCATTTTACTTATAATGGAGCACATCCAAACTTTAACTCCAACTCCTGCCATTGATGAGAAAATTGATGAGGTTATGGCTCTTTTTGGGTCCTCAAATTTAGATTCCTCTTCTAATGAGGAGGAATGGAATGGGGAGAAGGTTGGTGTTGCTTCTGGATCGAAGAAGAGAAAGGTGACAGGTGCTAAGGTGAAGAGGGCCCCTAAAAGAGTGGCTATTTCTAATAGTGATGACAGAGGTTGGGTCGGATGGGCCTTCTCCTATAGAGGAGGATCTGGCAATTGATAAAGGTGCGGTGATTGGGGCTTTGGATACTAGGGCCCAAAAAAATGCTAAAGGGGTTCATAGACCTAGAAGATTGTCGAAGAGAATCACTAATTTGAGGACAAAGTAGGAAGCAGGGAAAGCTAAGAATTTTTTGAAGGGTGAGGCTAACATTAACCCTACTGTTAGTATTGTGGTGATGGAAGATTCCCTAGTGAATGAGGCAAATGAGGATACATTGGAGAAAGAGGGTGAGGAGAGGGATGTGAATGTTGAGGGAAAGGTTAACGGTAATCCGCCTTTGAAATTTGATCCTCTATCAGAAGATTTTTTGTAGTTGGATGTAGAAGACATCTCCATGTTTGGGTTGTTAGACATGGCTAGGGTCAGGGCTACTGGCACTTTCAAATTGGTGAAGTGGACCCTATAGGAATTCAACAAAATTAATATTCAAATCAGGGGCTCAAGACTAAAGTGCAAAAAGATGTAGGTCCCTTTGTGTTAGACATTCTAATTAATAGGCTGGTGGATCTGGACCATACTCAAAATGAGTTTAAGGAAAACTATGAGGCCAGGATAAAATCCCTTGAGGTTAAGGTGGATGGTCTGAATAACGACCTCAAAAATTTGTTACTGGTAAGCCATGCTTCAGTCAAGAACAGTGTTGAGGCCCTTGAGGTCTTGTTCAAGAAGTTAAGTCAGCTTAGGGAGGAGTAGGTTCTTTTCTCTCATCTTAAGGAGAAAGACTAGGGGGTAAAGGAAAAGGTAAGCAAGCTCCTAGGGACAAGGAAAAGGTGTTGATTGCCAGAGGTTCGGAGGAGTGGAAAGGAAGATTTGAAGCATAAAAAAAGGAGTTGCTTGATATGGTGGAAAAACATAAGGCTTAGCAGTTGGAGTTGGCTAATACTTTGGGTGGTCTTAATTAATTTCCTTGTTTCTATTGTTTTCCTATTTTTTGTTTTTCTGGTTGTTTTGCTATCGAGGATCCTTGGGTTGTGCTTTGTCTATTTAGTGAGTAGCTCCTAGTTTGTTCAGGTTTTTGTCAGTTGGGATGCTGGTGGTGGTTGACTATGTTATCTTTTAGTAGCTCTTGGTGACTTTTTGTACAGGGTTTTGGGTCCCTTCAAAACCTAATTTTCCCTTCTAATCAAAACATTATTAGCATAAATTTTTAGAAGGTCAACCCAAAAAAATATTTTCCTTTTATGTACATATATGTGCATATGTCAAAATCTAGAAAACTTGTTAAATCATGATAGATAGTTAACCTGAGGATGCAAAACCTTGAATCTTATGAAAAGTATCTTTCCATTAAGACTTACCTTCTTCCCATTGTTTCTTTGTGGTAGTAAGAGTTCTGTATAGAAGCTCAAGCTCTAGTAGAGTTTCTCCTCCTTCCAGAGTAATGAGATCAAGGTTTACCTCTGAGAGTTTATCAGTACTACAAAGTGCATTCAAGACCGGTATATACTTTTCCTTAACTAAATCCCTTAACATTATAATTTGCTTAATCATTTCATCTCTTTGACTCTGTAGGGTGAAGAATTTATCATGAAGCTCCATTATAGAGATATAATTTGATCATCCTCGTCTTTGGTACTTCATTTCCAAGTTCTTTTGAGGTAAGTCTAAATGGCAAGATACTATTCTAAAGGATGGTTGTCCAATAATTATGGTCTGGACCAAGGGTTATACCTCTACGAGGGTCAAGGAGACAACTTCAAGGGTAGTTGTCCAATAACTATGGTCTATAATTTAGAAGGTTCATGAGAGGAAGAACTTGGGAATTTATCTAGGGGCTACACCTTTCTGAGGGTTATGAGGAAACTTGGAGGAGCCCAACTGATTCAGGATTTTTTTCTTCATGGAAGATCTTCACAAAGATGTATATATATTTGTAATCAACAAGTTTTATCATGTAAACCTTAAGGGGGGGTCCCTTAAAAGGTGCATTAGATATTTTAGGGATACAACTATAGGAACAATGTAATAAGGGAGGAATGTTAGCATATAACAATGTAACCTATTACATTAAATTTGTTTATGGGTAGTTGAGGGAAGTTATGAACACTTAATCCATTCTTCACTTTATATTAATTGCTTGCCTCCTTTGCATTGTTTTTTGCTTGTATAAATAACTCTTCCAATCGTCTGAATAACAAAATAAAGGTTTATATTATATCCTATGAATTCTCCAACAAATATAAGTATCCTCTCCATTTTTCATCTTAGATCATGCAGGAAAACTATACTCAAATTTTACAAGTGCTTTTATGATATTATGCTTAATACAAATCTGAGAGCAAGGATTACATATACCATTTCTCCCAAGGAGTGATAGAGGAGAGAAATGGAATTTTTGTAAGGTGAGTTGGATGTGTTCTTGCAAAGTTTGCATCATGTTTAATTTAGTTTATCTTATTTATTGTACTTTTGTGATCATTTGACTATGATTTAGTTTGATTATTGCTTTATTCCTTCACTATTTCATAGTTGAATATGTTTGGTCACACATTAGGGACCAAAGTAATTGGTGTAGGAAAAATTCCCATGTACATTTCCTTAATACATTATCATATCCCTTAATAGTAGCTCCAAATTTTATAAATGTTTAGTATTAAAATTAGCTAGATCAAATAATCTTCAATAAATATATTCAAACTAGATTTTTTATTGGCTAAAATCATGCTTTATTTCTTTTTTTACCATATCCAAATAATATCTCTAAAGGAAAGCTCTATTGAATAACACTGTATTTAAAAGCTTGTTATGGTCAAAAGGAATAGTATTATATTTAACATGTATTGACTCCAGACATTTGTAATTTCACTAATTACATACCTATTTAATATCACATTATATCTTGAACTCACTTTAGTATCTATTTTTATAGTATGTTTTTTATTTCTACAATAAATAATTTTCCTATATTTGAAGAGCACAATTCCTTTCATTTATTATTGGTAATGCATATGTAATTTTTTTATAGAATTATTTTGGATGGTAGTGTGATGTGCAAATATCTACGCAACACACTAGCATCCCAATGATTCTCAAAATAAAAAAAATTACTTTCCATATGGCTTACTTGTGACATGTGTGGTAATAGCCTATTGAGAAAATAATGCCTCTCTCTCCCATCTTAGTAAACAAAATTGGCTATCTTTTAATTGTGAATGTGCTTTTAAAATCTCATTTTCTAATAGCTTCAATCCTCTCTCTTGGGATTTTTTTTTTAAATTTTATATTGAAATCTATCTCACTCTCTCAAATTGAACTCTCTTGGCACTCTTTTTGGCACTATGTTGTTCATCCTAGCAATTTGGAGCTCTCAACAAGAACATATAAATAGTTATATATTTCAAATACATTTAAGAAGCTCTTCATTATTACTAATACAATTCTTTTATTTATTTCTTTCTTTACATTCCTTTCCCTTCACTTTTTAGGAAAGCTCTTTGTTGTAGAAAAAAATCATTATTTTTATTATCTATTTGCAATGGTGGTTTTCCTCATCTAGACTAAGGTTGACAATAATATCATATTTATCTATTTATCCTAATTTTTACTCCTTAATCCACTTAGATTAAAAAACACACACATTTTATAAATACTTTAAATATCTTGGTTTTCTATAGAATTTGAAAGACCAAAACAAGGGTTTGACTAAGGAAAACCCTTAAACAACCCCAACATTTTTCTATTTTTTTGTAGTTGCAAGATAGGCCAAAGTTGGAGCTAAAGTTGTATGTTATAGATACTTTTTGTACAATTGGTATATGGATGAAAACGTGCCACATAGACATCCATTCCACATGGTAGTTTCCTAGGCAGAGAGCTATAAAATCTTTTTTTTTAAGCAAAGAGCATATAGCTCATATATTAATATTATATATAAAATAAAACTTACAAATTATAGTCTATCATCATTTGCATAAAAGGATCTTCATAGCTAGGTTATTACATTTTTCTTACAATTTGACAAAATGTTTGAAATTGTAATCCCATATGACAGCTTTGAAGCACTAAATTTGGACCTCCATAGACAAAATTCCATCCCAAAACCCAACTAAACATGCGACATGGAATACCAAAAACCAAAGTAGATATGGTATTTTCATAAAATCAACTCCAACCTGACATAGACAATGAAAAAACAATGTAGATATGATCACTCCTCCTTGATGCTCTTGCATTTCACCATATTCAGACTGTGGTAGAGGAACCACATTCACATTTGGAAAAACAACAAAATGATGATGAAATAAAACACTTACATTGTCTTCAACAACAACCCTATGCAGAGGTGGATCTTCATAACCAAGGGATAAAACCACCTATACAACCCTACATGGACCTTGAACTAAATTATTCCCTTGTTCTTCTTGCAATGCTATGTTCTTGTCTGGAACTTGTCCCTATGCCCTTTGTTCTCTTTGACCTGCTGCTAGCTCCCTTGGAACCAACTTTAGTGGCATACATGTGACCTCGGGTATGAAATGACATGAAATTTCTTCTTAAATTTGTTCACTGTCTCCTCTCCTATTTAAAACTAATATCGATAGAGAGACCCATAGAGATAGCTCAACGAGTCATTCAAAATAGATTTCTTGAAGTTCTCATACATGTCCCCATAATGTTGCTTATAGAGACAGTAATTCAGGAACAACCCACCTACATAACCCTCACCCTAACTAAATTCATACTGCACTATAAATTATATAGCAACAAATTATTCTCCAAATATATTTCTTTCACCACCTTCACTATAATATCTTGCACTATTTGCATACTTTGTACTAGGTCCACAACATTAGAAATAAAAATGGAAATAAGGTTGGAGGGAAAGATTATTCTCTGAGATTTTGTATGCAACACTTCCTCCCCTATCAATGTCTTGACATAGTTTAAGATAGTACAATTTACCTTGAAAGCTTGTTGTAGTTGTTCTTCTATACACCCTAAATATGGCTTCTCCCATGGGCGGAATGCAAACTTGACCCTATAATTCCATATATAGGACTCCATTTTGACGCACCCACCTTCACACCCTTCTTCTGAAAGTAGATAGCACTAGCTACAACTATCTTTCTACAAAACATTGACAACCTACATACTCACATTTCCTTTTATAGAGCCCTTGTCATTACCAAAGTGTTGAGGAGAAAGATTGAGAAGCATGTTTAAATTCTAGTGTTCGCACATTTGAAACTGGGGAGCCTTAATGAAAAATGATTATCGGGTACTACATACACATGTCATTCAATTTTGATCCCACTTGACATGCTGCAAGGATATCTACACTTCCTAATAGATTTGGCAGGATAATTTCCCACTAACCAAATCACTCTTTGCTAAATTAGCAGTTTACTAATTAGCATACCTAGTCAATACTACCACAAGGATGGCATGCTTCCAAATTTAGGTGAAAATCTCTCAGATATGTGACAAGACACACATTAAATTGCCCACATGAGAATAGGATAGAATTCATGTGAATCACTAAGCAACAATTATGAGAAAACTGAAGCAGCAATGATGAGAAAACCGAAGCAACAATGATGAGAAAACTGGCATCATACTTGCAAAAGAAAACACAATGTGTTAGAATAAAACCAACCCTCTGCTAAGGACGACACCATTGTTTGACTGTTGAGCCCATCTTGCCTTGTACCAATGATGCTACATTTGTTAGCAACTGCCTATTGACTGCTTATCTTTACATATTGTTCAAAATTTAAAATCACATTCTAGCTTTCCCTTCCACAAACATTTTAACTTTTTACTTCATCCATGCTTAAATTTTCTACTTCAAGCTTAGTTATTTCAAATATTTATGGGTTTGTTTGCATTTTTATAACATCAAATACGACAATTTCCTTTCCCTCATATCGCATGTTTTCCAATTTATCCACCATTCTATTCCCCTCCTGTAAGTATGCAAAATGATGAATGACTAAAATTTATCCAACAAGACCCAAACTCTCTGCAAAATATATTTTAGGCTCCAATATTGAATCTTCTTTTCCTTGCAAGTGTTTACAATTATTAAGGAATTTCCTTCAACATGTATTTTTTTAATTCTTAGCTTCAAAGAAATTTCCAACCTTAGCAAAACTTCCTGAGCTTCAGCTATATTGTTAGTGCCTACTGAAAGTTGGTATGAAATTGTTGTAATTACATTACCCAATGAGTCTTGAATGCAAATACCTGCCCCTAAAACTCCTAGATTGCCTCTCGATGGACCATCAAAATTGAGCTTTAAAAAGTTAAAATATGAAGGTTTCCATTTGATTTCTTTTCTATTCACCTTCATTTTGTTCATTTGATGCAAACGCCTTGCAAAAGGTAGTACTATGTTCTCCAATTTTTCCAAACGAAGTCATCCCAACTTGTGTAAAGAGAAGATGTATTCTTGTACTTTAGGACATATATGTTAACAACTTCTAAGGCTAATTTTTCAATTTTAACTTTGGTGACCTCTACTAAAGAAGATGTTTTCGTGAAGATACCCAACTTACGTGCCCACCATATATTCCATATTACAAGGGATAGAATAACCTGCCAAATAGAAGCAAAAAAAAATGATTTAAACAAGAGTAGCCAACTCTGAAGCATATCCCAAATTGTATTTGGAAAATGATTATATAAACTTAATTTTCCCTTTATAAACATCCAACACTCTTGTGCAAAGCTACATTGTTTAAGTAGGTGATCTACATTCTCCAACTCTTCATCGCATAATAGACATTTAAAAGGGTCAGCTATCTTCAACTTTACTAATTAGTCACTTGTTAAAATCCTCTTTCTCAATGCTAACCATGTAAAACCCCCAACTTTTGGAAGGATTTTATTATTCCAACAAAAATTATAAGCCCTTTGTGCCACCATTTGACTCCTTCGATGACTTAATACTTTATAGCCTTCTTTCACTGAATAAGAACCCACTTTTGATGGAGCCCACAAAATCCTATCCGACTTCCCCAAAAGGAACACAACCCTGCTATTAGTACATCTTGAAGTAATGAAAATTGATTAGCAGAAAGAAATGAACCAAAATATTACTTCCAAATTACTCTCCCCATTAGACCTTCTCTTGCATGTACATAGTCCAAAAAGTTTTCACCCCATTCTAATGTCAAGACATCCATTATTGGATGTAATTCTAGATTATTTCACAAGGGCGGCTTATCATTCCATGAGTCTTGCCAAAATTTCACACTTTGTCCATTATGAATTTCCCAAGTGATATATGAAGTAATTATAGATTTGCTTGATACCAAGAAGTTCCACATAGCTAAACCTTTTGGAGGATTAAAAATGGTGAGGATTCTCGAGGGGTTTGTATCATCAAGGTATTAAGCCCACATCAATGTAGACCACTTCACTTCCATCTTTGTGTACATTTTCCATGCTAATTTAGCCCCAAATGCCTTGTTCCAGACTGAAATATTATGTATACCTGCTCCTCCTTGGGTTTTTTCCAAATACATACTATCCTTTGATATTAGAGGCACTTGTTTTTGGTCATTTATATTACCCTTCTAAAGAAAATTCCTAATAATTTTCTCAATTTCTAAGATAACAAAATTTGGAGCCTTAAGAACTGCCTAAAAGTAGTTTGGAATTGTAGATAAAATAGATTTTATTAGCAAGATTCTATCTGATAAGGATAACCATTGTGCCTTCCACATTAGAATCCTTACCTTTAATCTTTCTATCACTTTGACCCAATAAGAAACTTTGTTTGGACCCTTGAAAAAGGGAATGCCTAAATACACACATGGCAACTCCACTTGCTGAAACCCCAATATCGTAACTATCTTTTCCTTTACAACCTCATTTGTGTTAAAAAACATAAAATTTGGATTTGGAGGCATTGACTTTTTGGCCCGAAGTTGAACAATATCTATCTAATAGTGTTAGGTTCCTTTTTGTGTTTATTTTATATTTCTATTAAAATAAATTTGAGATAATTTTTTTTATGACCTATATTACACCAATTTATCTTTTCTTTTAATGTTTCAAGTGGTAAAAATAACATTTCATTTCAATTCTTAAATATCTTTTTAATATTCCAATGTAAATATATTTTTTATTATCTTGTAAGTAAATATAGGACTTTATTTCATTTGAAGTAAAGTAGGGATTTGTTTGTAAAACTATTATTCTTTTAAATAAATAAAATTTCTCTCTTTTTCAACATCTTCTCTACTTCAAAAGGTTTAGTACTTGATTAATAGTGAGTAACTATAAATATTTTTGCAATACATATGTATACACATGTTTTATATGTATGTCATAAATTCCATAGAGATATCTTTGCTTAAGTTTCTCTAAATTAATTTATTATTTTATACATTAGTAGAAAAATTAGGTTAAGGGGAAAGATTTATATTATAATATCTTTTGAATCTCTTATACATCTAAAATGTTGCATGAGAATTACTTGAAGATGAATCTACTCAAAGGTCCAAATGATTTGTCACTAGAGGATTAGGTGCTCTTTGCATGACAAGGGTTTAGAAAGATGAAGATGTCAAAGGAGCACAACCATTTTAAGAAGGGTTTTCTTATAAGATAATAGGTTATGCCACATTTAATACAAGGAGATTAACATTAGAAGGATTTATTAATGTAAATAAAGTATATACTATTGAATCACATGCAAACTATCTTATTTAAGTAGCCATATTAATATTATGTGAAGAAGCATGGAAATATAAATATGTTATCATTGTGTAAGATAGATGTCTCCATGATGTTTCCAAATGAATTATCACTAGATGATAAAGGATAGAAAAGATGCAACAAGCACAATCTAGGCCATCTCATCAACACATGCACAAGAAAATAGTTTAAACAGTGATATTTAAGGAAATATAAGTATCAATAGTCAAATCATACCAATATACAATCAAAGGAATATGTGAGAATTGAAATATTTTAATAAAACCATATACATGATGCAATACAGGTAAATTATATTAGAAATCATGCATATGTAAACAATGTAAAGTCAATCCAAGATACATTTTAAAGACATATGCGCATCATGAGAAGCATACACCTAACAAGGGGAGGAAAGAGAACATCTCTTCTAAATATATGGTCTAATAAAATAACATGAATCAACAACACAAACTAGACCCAAAATATGTAAGAACTGAGATCCATAAGTGATAACTTGATACTTATAGGATAAAAACACTTATCCCTTTTGTTGAACTAGAGTAGTCAGTATAGAAGATTTAGCTATGTACATGACTTCGATGATTAAATATGAGAATCTAGAATTAAATCTCTATTGTAGACTTTATTGTAAACTGATCTCAAACATATAAACTATGTCACAACACAATGATGTGTGATTAAGTCATGGTCATATGGCATGATCATTTTTGTACTACTATAATTTTGTTCTCCATTGTCATAGACTTTTAAAACCAAAACACATATAAATATATTCACTTTAAAAATAGTGTGGGATTAATAAGAAGGTTGAAGCATGAAACTTCTTTAAATGTCATTTTCATGCACAATGTACAATACCTAGATTAATACCTAGATTTGATGCAATGCTTGATGTTTATAATTGATAATGCTAAGTCTTTTCGAATGATGAACATATGATGTACTACTATCCTAAGACTTGTTTTAAATACCCTAGACGTTTAATTTGAATATTTTGAAGTGCAAGTTGACAAGTAATAGTTATATTATATGAATAGATTGACTTAGGATAAGTGAAATATATTTAAATTCAACGGATGAGATTACAGGAATGATTATGTCATGGGGACAAAATTACACCTACGGCCTACTCCGAGGTCTAGAATAACATGCAGTGAAAATTGTCCCTAGCATTGGAATTGAAAATATATTGAAAATAATGCGCGAGTAATTGTCATCATTCAGCAAAAATATTCATTACCTATCATGTCTGCAGTGAAAATATGCTTTGAAGTCGTCATGAAAACTATTTATGGTGTGAAAACCTGCGCTCCCCGAGACTGCAGATGGCCGCTATTTTAATTTGACCCATTTAAACAAATAAACATACTGCCGACAAAGTCAAGTGATTTAACATCTGCCCACCTCCATAAGAAATGGAAAGTTATCGAAATAATTCCCTCTGCCATTAAAGCTGAGGTCAAGGTCAGTGTCATATAAAATCTGAACGATCTGAAATGGAAGAAGATGTTAGAGATTCCAGTTTCGAGTCCCACGTCCACCAACAAATGGATGATGTTAACGTCAATCTGCTTTTCTCTGATGGTGACGTTTGAGTGGACGTTGTTGTTAGATCAGACGGACAGTGGGACTAGGAATTGGGCATTGGGACCCATTTCAACTGTTCTTCTCCTGTTTATAACTTATTATTACAATTTACAGAAGTTTCTGGAAAAAAGGTGTAAAAGTACGACATATGCTGATCGTTCTCTACAGATTATATTAACAGAAGATATTTCAATCCAATGGTGGGTTTCAGATTGCCCTAAAATCTACTGTCGACCCTGTCAAAGTTGGGCAAGTGGGAAGAAAATAATGAAATCTCTGCAGACCGGAAAGCTTTTTCCTGTTTTTCTACTTTTTAAGTGCTTTTGAGATTGGCAGTGCCAATATTCAAACTTGTGGACAACAACTTTGATTTTCAAATTGAAATTATGTATATCTATATATTAAGTTATAGACCATTTTTTTTTTTAAAGTTTTGATTCTAGAATGTAGTTTATTTCTGAAATCTGTAAATGTTGGTAAAGATTTTGGTTTTTTTTTTTTCTTTTTTTGAGTTCATTGGAGTTGAAGGAAATAATCTAGTACTTGTAGAGCTTTACTTTTTGTTGGTCTTTTGGGATACTTTCTTTTATAGGTATTTTTTCTTCTCTTTTTATGTTGCAAGTTGTCTCTGATTTTGAGACTTTCTATTGTTTCTAGATGCCTATTTTGCTGCTAAGGCTCATAATAAATATACATCATTGATTATTTTTAAAGATAAAAAACATGCACTCATTTAAGGCAATCACTTTGATGCATTCTTATATTTTCATCATTGCTTAGGAGTTAACACACCAATACTTTGTGGAGCTTTTTCACATCAAAATTCAAAAGTAATTGAGTCTTTGGCATGGAAAAGTTGATTATTTACAAAGATCAATAGATGGCGCACCATTCAAAAACTAACAATTTGACAACCTTAAGCAATTATGCCAATTTATACATACCATCAAGGCACTCTCTATTAACATTGGCAAATACACATATGTATTGTCTTGTGTGATTGGAGCGCAATATATCTAGTACATAATAGATATTTTTTGTGAGTATCAGATATGTTCGAAAGATATCACTCTTGGTAATTTAGAAAGAGCAACATTAAAGGAGAAAAGTCATGTTGAACTTATCATCATATTTCATGTTTTGAATATCTATGTTAGATTTGATAGCACATATAATAAGCATGTAACTTTCCAGAAAGTATACTACAATTTATTTTTATTCTTTAGTTAATGTTCCTTTTCCCTTTCATACTTACTATAACATAATCAATATGAATGAATGAATAATTTTACTTGATGTCCCTATTAAGATTTTCCTTTACAATTCTTTTTTTTTTCAGGCTTTTTTTTTAGATTGTAGGAATCAGGTAGCCCTCCCCATAAATTGTAGTGCACTTGGTAAAAAAATTTCATGTGAATGGTGATGTTGGCGTGACATGCTCTCTAGTACCATGGGGAGGGAGGGGAGACTAGACCTTGTGACCTCTTTCCTGCAATAGGATACTTTAGCCAATTGAGCTAGGCCCTTCACCCCTTTCTTTCCAAGTTAATAATCTGTTGTCTTAACCTTTATTGTTTTATGTTCAAGGTTCATTTAGCTATATATAAAATAGTGAATATGTACTTGTGTTCCCTTCGCTATCATTATACTATCATGTGTTTAGAATAAAAATAATTATGCACTAATGTTAGGATGACATAAAACATTTTCATATTTGTCTTATTTTGTAGTAGAACAAATGTCAATTTCTTTTTTTTTTTCTTATCCCTTTTCTCCTATATGTTTTAAATTAAATTCAATGAATATAAAATGAAGAACTTAATCCCAGAGGTTATTTTGTGAATCATTATTTGTGTTGACAAGATTTCCAAAGTTGGTATAGAAGAGTACAAAAGTGTGCTTTTGAACTATCAGTATTTTTGACACACCCAATGGGACACAAAGAAATACTAGGTCATATTCAGTTGATACTCTTATGTAATTCTTATTATGAGTAAAAGGCCTATCATAAGATAAATGTTAGCAACATACCCTTATCTTGTGATCTCTCCTCTAATATAATCATTCATAGGAGAATAATTATTCTACAAAATCCACAACCACTTATTATAATGGTGACACAAGGGGTTTGTAATTGTTTTTGAATTGGAATAATGGAAGTCCCCTAACCCCTTCAATTCCACTTGTACATGGGATCCTATCCCTACTAATTTTCTTAATTCCCTACCAAGTTTCAATAACAAATATTTCTATACCTTTGAAAATATCTCCAAGATGTGATAGGCATATGGCTAGTACATTATGTCACCGAGAAATATATTTCTCTATGAAATTTATCACTATTTATTTTAGAGGAAATATGCTAGAGTGGTATCAATTATTGGCATCTAGCTTAATTAATTTATGGAACCAACTTGGATATGATTTTTTTGAAAGGCTTAAAGAAAATGGAGACTATTCTTCATTGTTGAAGTAGTTGATCACTATTAAAATAACACCTTAAGAATGATGAAGGTACAAATTTGTAACATAACTCAAGCTATTTTATTAGAAAAGGAATTAATTATTTATAATTTAAGTCAATTTGGGTTGAGAATATGCTCTAGTTGGATTCATTCTAACTCAATTCAATCTAAGATACAATATTTTTAATTGCAGGTTTTGATTGAACACATATGTAGCATCACTTTGGGATAAAATTACTAGAAAATGAAATAATTTAAAAAAAAATGTTTAAACAACTCCTGCTCATATAAATAAAATTTTAAATATAATTTAAAATTGCATAAATTTATAAGCCTATATTTAAAAATATAATATTTAATATTTTGATTATATTTTAAACATTTTATTTCTATTAAAATTCCAAGTTATAAATAGAAAGAAAATATTACTATATGAATAGAAAAGTCCAAGTTATTCTAATTTTGTAGCATTTTATCTATAAATAAATTATAGTATCAATTTTACAAAAAGCTACATTCATATATTTTTTATTTCTAAAATATAAACATAAAATGCACTATTTTTTTGCATTTCACTAGTTTATACCATTTTAAAATTTAAAACATATATGTCATTTTCTAGCGATTCTAGTCAAAACATTATATCAATGTTGCTCATTTCTTTTGTAAAAATGTGGAATAACTTTGAACTATCACATCAAACAAATAATGGATTTCCACTCTAGATTCAACAAAACTTGGGAAATAATACTTACCTTAATCTTCCCTCTGGTAGAAATGGCATTTAGTTTCTATCTCAAAGATTTCAACTTAGATATATTAATAATGATCCAATCATTGGGAGGTTAGATATTATTTTGTATCTTATGAGTTAGTGATTAGAGTAGAAACAACCTTATTGATGCACACAAACTTCCTCATAGGCCACCCATTCCTATGTTTTGTAAATGTTTACTTCCTTGACAAGAGGAGTTACCCAAGCCTAATCATTCTCTACCAAATGCACAATAAATATAAATTTTATGTATTATATCCTCATATCCATGTATCCACATCCCAAGAAATTCTAGACATAGATGATACGAAGCATATATTATATAGTTTCTCAAATAAAATTATAAATTTTAAGAGGTATTAAGAAACTTATTCTAGGTTGGTATATTAGGGAGATTAAGGTAAAAAACCCCAATATCAACCAAATATAAATTAAAAAAATCAAGGATAAGCTCATATTTGATCACAAAATTAAATTGTATCGGTAGAGACACCCCTTGTAGCAAGTTCCTCATAATCCACTGAGGGATCTAATTTAGGAAAAAATAAAATTGTAGATTAGCCCAACATGTGGTGTTTACAATGTAATATTACCTACTCATCTAGGGATTTTCTATGAGGTGATTTACAATAGAAAGTAGCTAAGCAATGACAAATTGCTACCCAAATTGGAGGATCAATGTTTGAACTTTCTTAGCCATCTATAGGAATACACAATGTGGTTTTAATTATTCAAATGCAAGGCATATCTCTTGACCAAGGAGAAGAAATTAATTCAAAGAAAGCAATATTTTGATGGGTAGAAGAAGAGAAAGTATATTTTGAAAATAGTCCAACCAAACATACCATCAATAAGTTCAGTCCAACTATGTAATGAGACCTGAAAAAAGAGTGATAGAGAATCCAAATAATTAGCATTGGTTTGGATTAATTCAAAAGGTTACAAAATATCTAAATTATAAACATCTAGTTTTGGTAATAAATAATTTCATAATATTTTTTGACACATATAGTAGGGCCATCTAATGTAGTTCCCAAAAAGCTAAGATACCAAAAAACTCTAATCTATCCACCAAAAACATAATTTTCCATGCCTCTCAATGTGGTAGAAAAAATCAATAAAATGGATAAGAATTTCAATTTGATACATCCTATAAATCCATAAGAAAATGATATTGCTTCAAGAAGCTCTAAATATATAAGAAAATATAGCAAAAGTGAATTACCAAGCTATTGATATGGGAGGAAATCCAGAAAATGAAATGCCATTCAAGTCCATTTATTGAATGTTATTCATAATGTTGGCATAGAGGTTAGTAATTCCAAGCCTATTTCATTTCATGGTATTCATAATTGGAAAAAATATCACATAACTCTATGATAGACTCTAGTGTGAGCACCATAATCATGTTAAAAAACATGTTAATTATATATGGTTAGTTTATGAACTTATAGAAAAGTGAATTGTGTGATTAGATAGGAAAATATTTCAAACAATAGGAATTAAATAAAACATTCCCTATACTTTTTATGCTTTCCCTAATATTACCATCCTTCAAGATGTGGTAGTGATTGATATTCCCCTAGTTTTTGGATGTGTTTGTCCAATGAATTTGTTTCTATAATTGAAGGATATTTTTCTCTAGATTGGTCTCCCCTTATCCTTCAGACTAGATATGGTTCTAAGTTGAAAATGTTCTTAGAGACTATTCATGACAAGAATTTACCCATGAAGTGTTAGGTAATTTTGAACCCACTCACAATATGTTGTCTAAAGAAGAAAAGAAAAATGTAGAGCTATTAGAAGGAGAAAAATAAAATGTCTATGCAACTAACCAAGTAGATAAATGTGAAATAAAAGTATCACTATGAAATCCTTATAGTAATTTTCAATATGTATTATATGATTAAGATAAAGCCATACCTAAGATAAATAATCTCAAAAAGCCAACCTTAAAGTAAGAAGAAAATGTTTCAAATTTATGGAGGTTACATTTTGATGGCACCAAATGTAGTAATGGTTCAGGAGTAGGTGTGTGCCTTATTTTACCAAAAGGAAAGAAGTTTATTAGATCTCTATATTTTTAGTTCAGTTGTGCCAACAATGAATAATACTATGATTCATTGATAAATGAATTGATCATAGAAGAAAAAAATCAATTAAAAATATTTAGATATACTTATAATATTTTTAGATATTTTGGTCATTACCAAAAATATCAGGATGAGGTCATAGATCACCATCAGAGCACAAGACATTTTATAGAATATTAAAGCTCTATATTTATATTTGATTCCAAGATTTCAAAACACAAAATTGAATCATATTAAAATAATTAGATCCCAATTTAGCCTAACAAAATATATTTTACTTAATAAAGATCATGCTAAATTAATTATAAGACTTACAATTCTAAATAATCAATATTAGTAGCATTTTTTTGAAAGTGGTTCTTAGATCAAATGGATTTTTAATTAGTTAAGTAGGAAATAAAATTTCTTGAACCAATATAAAATATACCCTAAGGTAAGTATTAAAAATATGAACAAACTCACTGTACTAGAAACGTTAGATTAACAACACATAAACAACTAACCAAAAATAATAGAAATAGAAAAAATAGGAGAGAAAATAAAAGTATTAAGTGCAAAAGACTTTCCCTCACTCTATCTCACCTCTATCTCACCTCTCTCTCTCACCTCCCTCTCTCTCCCTCCATACCTCTGACCCCTTCTCTCCTTCCCTATCTTCTCTCTGTCTCCCAATCCCTCTCTCTACCTACCTCTCCATCCATCACTCCCTACTACTTTCTCTCTACACCTCTCTATTGCACATATCTCTCCCTCCCTACCTCTCCCTCTCTCCCTCATTCCCTCTCTACTTCTCTCTATCTCTCCTCTCTCTCTCCTATATACTCCTCTCTCTCTCTCTCTCTCTCTCTCTCTCTCTCTCTCTCTCTCTCTCTCTCTCTCTCTCTCTCTCTCCATCCCTCTCCCTCTATCCCTCCTTCTATCTCTACTTCTCTCTATCTCCCTTCATCCATTCCACTCTCTCTCTCTCTCTCCATCCCTCCTATCTCTACTTATCTCTGTCTCCCTTCCTCCTTCCATTCCTCTCTCTCTCTCACACACTATTATCTCTCTCTCTCTACTTCTCTTTATCTCACCTATCCCTCTTTACTTCTCCCTCCTTCCCCTCTCTCTCTGACCTTACCTCCTTTCCTCTCTCTCTATTTCTCTATCTCTCTCTCTATTATCTATCTCATCTACCCCTCTCTCTCTCTCTCATTCTCTCCTTCCCTCTCTACTTCTCTCTATTTCACCTCTCTCTCTCCATCTCACTCTCTCTCCATCCCTCCATACCTATCCTCACCTCTCTCCTTCCATCCATCCTTCTCTATATCTCCCCTTTCCCTCTCCCTCCATGACTCCCTACCATTATCTCTCTACCTACCTCTCTATCTCTCTCTTTTTCCCTCCCTCCATTCCTCCCCCCTCTTTCTCTCACACTCTTTCCTTCCCTCTCTACTCTTTATCTCTCCTCTCCTATCCCTCCCTCCCTCTCTCTCTCTCTCTCACTCTCTCCTTCACTCTCTAACTCTATCTCACCTCTCTCTCTCTCCTTACCTATCACTCCCTCCCTCCCTCTCTCTCTCTATATCTCTTTATCTCACCTCTCTCTCTCTCCCCCTCCATATCTCTCCCTCCCTCTCTCATTCCTTCTCTAATATCCATCTCCAAAATGCTTCTCTCAACCTACCTCTCCATCTATGAGTCCCTACCACTATCTCTCTTTCTACACCTCTCTATCTCACCTCTCTCCCTGCCTCATTCCTTCTCTAATTCTCTTTATCTCTCCTCTCTCTCTACCTCTCCTTCCATCTCTACTTATCTTTATCTCCCCTATCCCTCTCCCTCCATCACTCTCTCTCTTTATCTATCTATCTATCTTTCTCTCTCTCTATCTCACCTACCTCTCTCTCTCTCTCTTTTGATCAAACATCAAACTTGAGGCTTTAGGCTTACCTGATACTACATGGTTTTAGATATCAAGCTTTGCCCATACCTCTTCCTAAATTCCTTAGAAGAATTGAAAAAAGATTGAGCTAAGTCTGAAAAGGTTTAGATTTCGAACTACATGTGTACCTCGTATCAAATGCACAAAGGAAAAGGAGTTAGAAAGGTGAAGTTCAAAAGGATGTTGGAATTTAAGCTTCAAGGTTAAGGCTTACGCCTTAACAAAAAGTAGAGTATGGAGTATGCAAGAAACCAAAACCCCAACCCCTAAAAAAGTTTTAGAGTTCGTGGGTTGGTAGGAAGGCTTACACCTTACCATAAAGTTTGGTAAGTCGTATGTACAAACCCCAACCCCCAAAATGGTTTCAAGCTTCATGGGTTGGAGCTAAGGATTACACCTTAACTAAATACAAAGAGATGGAAGGGGTATGAAGGAACCCTGAACCTTGAATTTTGAAATCTCAAAGGTATTTCAAATTTTGGAGTTTTAGTGTTTGGTCTATTGGTTTGTGAATGGTGTGAAGGTGGAAAAGGGTAAGGTTGATGGCCAAAACACAAAAGTGCATGATAGTTGGGACATTCCTACCATTCCTTGGAAGGTTTGTGGGACCCAATAATGGTCATTGAAGGATCATGAGGAGTTGACACATGTCCTCGGTGATAGGTAAGCAGTATGAAGAATGAGCGACTCTCGACCCCGAAAGGAAAGGAAATGAAAAGTTGCTAAAATTTAAGGAGTATTTCTACAAGATGCTCATGTTGACTTGTGTTGACTACAAAGGTTTGTAGGAAGGTGAGACATTGCTAAAAGAGATTAGTTGAGTTGATTGACATCGTTGTTGTGAATCATTCTAACAAGATCTATGACCTAGGTTTAAATCAATCAAATCAATGATTGAGTTTTAAATGCAATAATGGTTGATTAGTGATTAGTAGATCATGGCATGAGTTTCATGATTGATGGCTTGTAGATTGAATGAATGAGAATTTTACATAGAAATTGAAGTAGTTGTTCTAGTAGAAAATCGATTAGTGATTGGAGGGAATAAACAACGTCGTGAATGCTTAGTTGATAAAGTAATCTAAAGGAGATTTATTATAGATCAATCATGCAATATATATCATTTAATGTGTGTCTGATCTAAGGTTGCAAGTTGTTAAGAATAGCAAATACATCGTATCTAGAACAAGATCAAGTGCACAAGAATATGAAATTAAATGCAAATCAAAACCTAAGATTGATAGATACCAAAAATCACAATCGCATTGAATTATGACAATGGTTGTTTAGCTTGAGGAGAGTTGGCTTGTTGGAGAAGATAAGTGATAAAATTTAAATGACTAAGTGTTGAATGGCTAAAGAAAAGTAGTGTGTATTGTGATAGGGTGTTGTAGAATAGAGGTGAAGAAAAGAGGTGCATTCTTAGGTTAAAGAAGAACCAATATTTTGTAGATAGGAACTTGTAATGTTGTAAGAGGTTGATGCCTCAGAAATATTGGGCTAGTGCTCAATTAGGTATGTATTGTACCTTGAGGTTGGTGCCTCGAAATAGTGTCTTTGGTGTGTAGTGTACCTTGAGGTTGGTGCCTCAAAACATTTTCTTTGGTGTGTAGTGTACCAAGAGGTTGGTGCCTCAAAACATTATCTTGGGTGTCAATGTACCTATAAGTGGGTGCTTACAAAACATATCTAATATCTTTGATTGTGAGGTTGGATTTCAACAATGTGTACACTGAAAAATGTCCTAGTCCATGAGCGACATTTTTCTTGGTCCTCATTTCTACATAATTAAATAATTTTTAATTATTTAAATTGATTTCATAAATCATTTTAATGAAATGATCATTTCCTTCCACTTGCCTTTTTTCTCAAAATATAAAATTTGGAAAAATTATTTGTGCCTCCACTTGTCTTGAGATTCCTTCCTCATGAATTAATTAATTTCCAATTTTTAATTTCTCCATTATCCCTCCACTTTCTCATCTTTGAATCTTAGTCATTGATCGCCTCTGGTCTCTTTTCAATCTTGACCGTCTGTTTTGTAACCTCCATCTCATAAATCCTCATCTTTCGATCTTGGCATCTTTCTAGAAGCTCGATCTTGATCATCCATTTGAATGGTTGTCTATAAAGGAATCCATTATCCTTCACTTTTTCCTTAACATCCACTTATCTCCAACTTTCTTGCTTACAATTTGCAGGTATTTGCACAAGTTCTACTACAAATCTGAGGGCATATTTGCAAGCAAAAGAAGAAATAGGAGAGATAAGAGAAGTGATTCAACTTGAATGGGAAGTGCTTTGTTTCTTTGTTTTTTATTTTTCACTCTTCTTTTACTTTTTTTCTCTTGTTTAGATTGGGTTATTAGCTTAGAGGTGTTGTGGTTGTCACTATTATCTAGGCTAGCTTGATTTCTCCATGCTAACATCCATCTTTTCCATGCTAACATCCATCTTCTCTATGCTAACATTTCTTCTATCATTCATCCTCTAGTCTTATCATCCATTTTGAGAGCACATTCATGTTCTTTGAACCCACCTGTCCTCTCGAGGGGGCATACCACAACCCTCCTAGTCATCCTTCCTCATTCTCTTTACATTGGGGCATATTTTAGAATTAAATTTCTTTGACACAACGTAATGAACTCCATTATGTCAAAGAGGGGCAAAATGTAGCCACTGAAAAATGTCCTTGTATGCGAGCATCATTTTTCTTGGTCCTCATCTCCACATAATTAAATAATTTTTAATTATTTAATTAATTCACCTCTTAATCTTTATTTCTACTATGATCAATTACATAAAATTAATTGTGTCACTAACACCCCCTTTTTCTTCAATAATTAAATAAATCATTATTTATTTAATTATTCATCTTTTATCATTCACCTATAGTCAAATAATATTAATCATTATTATTTGTCTATTCATTGACCTTTCCCATTCTTCCATAATTAAATAATTGTCAAAATTATTTAATTATCTCATGACATTCCTTTCCTCCATTAAATAATTAACTTAAATTAATTATTTATGTCTCATATCCATTTCACCATTTAATTAAAATCAATTTCATAAATCATTTTAATTAAATGACCATTTCCTCCCACTAGCCTTTTTTCTCAACCTAAATAATTTGGAAAAATTATTTGTGCCTCCACTTGTCTAGAGATTCCTTCCTCATGAATTAATTAATTTCAAAATTTTAATTTCTCCATTATCCCTCCACTTTCTCATATTCGAATCTCAGTCGTTCATCACCTCTGGTCTCTTTCCAATCTTGATTGTTCATTTTGTAACCTCCATCTCATGAATCCTCATCCATTGATCTTGGCATCTTTCTAGAATCTTGATCTTGATCATCAGTTCAAATGGCTATCTATAAAAAAAGCCTTTCTCCTTCACTTTGTCCTTAACAACCATATATCTTTGAATTTCATGCTTACAATTTATAGGTATTTTCACATGACTACTATAATATGAGGGCATATTTGTAAAAGCAATTTGAGGAGAGACAAGAGAAGTTATTCAGTTTCAAACATGGGGAGTTCTTTCATTTTAAATGTTTTATTTTCCTCATGCTTGTTTGTTTTATCTTGTTTAGATTAAATTTTCAGCTTAGATAGTGTTGTGGTTGTCACTAGAATCTTTGCTGGTAGGAATTTCCCATCTTAGATTTGGTGAACCTGACGTGAATCTTACATTTTTGTAAAGAAATATGTTTGTTTTCTTGTTTGCTTTTGTTGTTTTGTAGGTTACAACCAAGAATTCGCATAAAATCTCGTCATATTCTTTTTGAGCATAGAAAAATGGGCGCATAGAATCTTAAAAATGGTTATCTAGGTTTTGTAGGTCTCTCTCTTAGCTTTCCAGAACTTCAAACAGTTTTCAATTTTGTTAATATTTGAGAAAATTATGGTTGTTTTAGTATTTTTTTCTTTTTAAATTTAGCTGTTAAAACCTGTGTTTTCTTTTGCCTATAACAATTTTTCATGTAGAATCTTGGCAAAATACTTTATAGGTTTTAAAGGTTTGAATTTCAGTTTTCCATAGATTTTTACAATTTAAAATTTTGTTAAGTTTTGAGAAAATTATTGCTGTTTTGATTTGTTGTTATCATTAAAGTTTTTCTTTTGGGTTACTAATCTTTTGTTTTCAACATGTGGTGCAGCTTGGAGGGAGTTCTAAAAACTATTTCTTTTGCAACATAATCATTTGTTGCCCTGTCATTTCATTTACTTAGTTTGGTTTATCATTTCTATCTCATTTTATTTTGCAAACAAATATAAACTTGCATTACATGCATAAAGGTTAAAATGAACATGCATCATCATTCTTGAAGGCTAAAATGATTTTTTTTTTGCATATTCCATTCATGGGTTTTAAAATGAACATGCATTGTCACTCATGAAGGCTGAAATGAACAACTACAACTTGCATCAAGATCATAAGGGTAAAACGAACTTGCATATCTTAGGAATAAGGATTTAAAAAGAACAACAAACTACATTTTCTCACTTGTGGGGAATGAAATGAACTTGCATCAAATTTCATTAGTATAAAAATAATCTGAGTGTCTTCAAATCATAAGAGAAGGGTTAAAATTTACAAGTTCCTTTTTTGTTTTGTGGTTTGCAAATTTTCATCGAGTGTGTATTCTCTCCTCTTGCTCCATTCAGTGATCTTGAGGATCAAAAGCATTTCTTTGGCATTTGTACAATCACACCCCACATTTGGATTTTGGGTTTAAAATGAACCCATGCGAGTGTGAGGAAAAGGAATTTACATATGCTCTCTCCTTATGCTTCGTGCAGTCTAAGAGATCAGAAACAACATACTTCCTCTCTATTGTTTACCTTTTTTTAGAGGGCTTGCCACCTCGCTTCAAAAGGTGGGAACGACCCAAGTGGAAATAAGCTAAATCCAAGCTCTTCCAAACTACTTATAAGAAAAGTGATTTTTGATGAAATTCATCTAGCAATAGTTGTGGATGTGTCATACCGACAAGTGCCACCCTTAGTAGCCCAATGAGCTATGTCAAAATCCTTTCATAGGAAGGGACTGGCAGGCCTCTTGATTGACCATAATCTTGAGCTAATCTTTCCGCATGTATGGCCACCTTGAACAGATGCCATTACAAAAATCCAATTTGTGTTAGTGGCCAAAAACCTTATATGCTCGTTGATCACAAGGTGCCCCACATCTTCACTAAGCATGTGTAGAGATAGGAATTCCTCCTTAGGGGAATGAGACTTGGTGAGCCTAAGAAGTGACTGTCATGGAGGGGAGCTAGTTCCACCAAGTCTCTAGTTGTCGACCTTGTTTAAGTGGTTAGAGCAATCCAAGTGGGGGTTATCAACCAATGGTTTACTTGCCAACCATAGGAATTGCACATGTTGTCTATGTGTGTTTTATCTTGAAATAAAACTTTTTCACATACAAAATCAAACCAAAACAAAGTGCTTGAGACTATATTCTATGTTTTCCAAGTCAAAATTCATCCAAAAAAAAGTTAAAAATTCATTCAAAAAAACTAGATCAAAACCATCAAAACTGCAAAATCAACATTTTGTCACCACATTTGAGAAAAACATTTCTGCAACTGCCAGATAAACTAAAATTCATAAAATAATTGTCCAAAACTCAAAAAATTCATTTTTATAGTAATCTTGATTTCAAAATCAAAGACTTGCAAGCCTTTATTAGTTCATTCTAGCATTGGCATTTAGGATTACATTGCATTCTAGGTTGCTTTCCTCATCCTTTTTCCTTGCATAAATGAATCTTAGACCTTAGGTTGCATATCCTTTTTAGATTTTAGACATAGGAAGACTATCAAGCCTTTGGACAGTCCATGGTTGCTTATCCAACTTTTCATTGACCTTCATCTTTTATTTTATCAACCTTTGTCATTGTCATCTTGGTAAAAAAATTGCATCTCAAAATTATGTCTTAGTTTAGTCTTATCTTGTCAACCTTTCCATAATCTTGGTCATCACAAAAGGTCAATGATAATTTTTTTTGTTACCTTGGATCTACATGGTTTTGTTAGCATCCTTTTTCTTAAATCTTAAGGTCCATCCCTTTAGTATCATTTAGAATCCATTGGTCCCATTTAGTTTCATTTTGGCATACTAGATACTTTGATCATAACATCATTATCATCCTATCATTCTTTGGTCTTGGACTTAGGTGCATGGTCATTTTGTATCCTTATATCCAAAAAATCACAAAACATAGCTTAATCTCATATCATATTGCATTCCCATCTTGGATCAACATAGATTGGTTAGTATCTTTTATCTTAAATCTTGAGTTCCACATCCTTAGTATCATTTGACATCCTTTAGTCTCACTTTAGCTTCATTATCATACCATATCCTTTGGTCATTATCATCATTGCTTCCCAACATTTAGTTTTAGGTGTATTATCATTTTCATCCTCATATCCTTATAATCCAAAAAATACAAAAACATAGCTTAGTCTCATATCCCACTTTGCATTTATCATCCTTGCATATTATATCCCTTTTTCATAGGTTCATTATCAACCCACCATTCCATAATCTTGGTCTTAGGTACATTAGCACTTGCATCCTTATATCCTTGAAAATCACAATAAATAAATAAACAACATAGTTTCATATCCGTTTTGCATTGTCACCTTGCATTGACATCCAAAGGTCACAATTTTTATATAGTCCTTACTAAGTTTTCCTTATCCATCCTAATCTGAATTCATGACCATGTCTTCACTTTACCGTGATCTTATTTGTAGTCAAGTTGAATACCAATCACCCACTTTCTTGAGTCAACCATCTATCTACCCATCTTACCAACAATCCATAAGCTCTAGTCCTTCATCCATCTACCCTCCCTATCAAGAACCAATTAACATAATCCATACCATTAATCCCCAACAAACATCCATTAATCATCTTTATCCTAACCTTAAGACAAGGGAAACCAACCTTCCACTAGTCAATTCCAATCCTCCACATCTTATCCTAATCCATCATCCACTAATCCATTTCTATCCATTCCATCCCAAACTACAACACCATCCAATAAAAGCACATTAATTAATGATCTCCAAGGACAACTAGCAAAGGAACTTGTTTGACTCCTAAATGAAAATAAAGTTAAGTGGTACAATCACATTTCTAATCTTACACCATCCAACCATCTATCACCACCATGTCCTCCATTTCCTACCAATATTGAAAAATATCTTTCTATTGAAACTCCATTATTGCCATTGCCTAAACCTTGGGATATACGTCCAAAGAAAATACCAAAGCATGATGAAATAAACTCCATGGAAAATTTAGATCAAGTTACCCAAAAATCACCTATAGATGCTCATGATATCCAAGTTAATATAATCTCTAATCAAGATCCAATTTCCAATCATGTCATCCAATATAAACCTATCTTTGATCAAAATCCTACCATTGAACAAGAAATCCAAAATGATCCTCTCATTGACCTTCATACCATCCATGATCAAACATTTGAAGTTGGTCCTATCAAAACTCCAAACACCTCCATTTCCCAAGATGAGACACTTGCCTCCTTTGGACAGATAAATAATCAAACAAATGACATGGATCAAGTCAAAGAAGAACATAAAAAGGCTACTATGGATCAAGAAGAGCATAAACAAGCTACCATAGATCAAGTCAAAGAAGAAGATGAAAAAGCTACCATGGATCAAATCAACATCCCAAATAACCAAGAAGACACAAGCATGATGAATGATAAAGCCAAAACATCCTCTCAACTAGGATCATCCACCTTTGTCAAAATAGGATTTCTTGTAGATGGGAAAATTTTTAGTAATGGTTTCCAACTAAATAATGATGGGTTTGCATCTTTCTTTCAAAACAAAAAATACCCCATCGCAAATAGAATCTTTAAGAGTATGCAGTATCAAGGAAGAGGACTAGGCCTACATGAGCAAGGCATTATAGAACCAGTACAGTTTTATGAAAATCCTAGACATCAAGGTCTTGGCTATTCTTCAATCAGAAAATCAAATGGTGTTAGTGATACCTCCACGATATTAGTGGAAATTTTATCCAATACTAACATCAAAATGGGTGCCATGAGTAGTCCTTGTCATAAGGTCACTGCTAACACTCCTTCCATCCACACCATAAACCATGATTCCAACATAATTAATCCCATCAATTGGAACCAACAAAAAAAAAATCTTATAAGTCTAAAGCACAAAATCAAATATCAAAGGCCACTAAATGCAAAAATCCAATTAGATAAATAAAGTTAAAATGGATCGCAAAGAAAAATGGATCAAGTAAAGAAAAAATTTCAATTCTAATATCCAACCAAAATGTGGAGCCACAAGAAAAGAGGTTTCCCTTATATAACAAATGTCCACCTCCTTCAAAATGGTCATCATGCAAGGAATATAAAAGTGTTGGTTCCAAACACTATCCCAATCAAAATTACAAACTCCATCATCCACCATTCCAAGTTTCAAAAATAAAAATTGCTACATCTAAAACACCAAATAGTCCATCCACACCTACCATCATCCATCATAATCCTACATCTTCCCTAAAGTCTAAAAATCCCACATCACAAATCCATCGCATCTTGGCAGCAACTCTTTACCATAAAGACTCACATGGAACTCTATCATGATGTGCGCATTTTGATAAAGACAAACCTAGTATCAGAGAGGATCACAATGACATCGATTAGTTGTATGCAAGTGATATGATCCTGACAAGACAACTACTCCATAAAGGTCACTATTTGCATATCATGTCACCGGTATCTACATCAACACCATCAAAGGATTCAAAGCAATCAACGATCATACAAAACATCAAGTCCATATAAAAAATAAAAAAAATTGTCACCCTAATAAAATCCTAGAAAATAGATGTCTTGTGTGACATCCAAGAAAAAAAAAAGGAAAAGAAAAAGAAAAAAGAAAAAAAAATTAAAGAGAAAAATTTCATCCAATAGTGAAAACCATTTATATGGCACCTTGGATAAGTACCATGATGAAAACTTGGCAAACAGGCATGATGTATAAGAGAAATTATCTATGTGGACCATTACACTTGAGGACAAGTTATCTCATTTCTAATGCCTTTCTCATAACATTTCCATCTATCAATCTAATCCATATTGTTTCCATCCATTCTCACACCTACCTTGATCTTGATAAGAAATGGGGCACAAACATAAGTCATGCTTTGGGAAAATTCTTGACATGTCTATCCTTTGGTCATACACTATCCATGAAATATCATGTCATTTTCTTCATAGAATTTATTCAAATCCATATCTTGGAGAAAACAATTTATTCCTATGCGAGGTAGTCCTTGGAGATCATATGATACTTTTTCCATCTAATAATCCTCAAATCTCCTATCCTTTACCAAAGCCAATCCATTATCCTTTCATAACTATCGTTGGGATTATTTTTCCCTTGTCATTGATCTAAGGATTCTAATCCACTTATCCAAGTTCCCTCCATAATTCCATTTGGTCCTAAGGTTGGTCATTCCAAATGCAACAAGCCTAATCCATACAATCTTGTTATGCAACCTAGCACATCATACAAAACATTACTTGACTTTGTTCCTAGCGTTATTATAGACCTTGATCCTTTAGTTACATTAGCATCCACGAGATATGTCTTTCCCAATCCTCACATTATTTTGGGAAGTATCTATCCCATATCAAACAATGTTGTCATCATCATCATCACCTATCAATTGGTTTTCAGCTTGACTAGGGGAAAGATCATGTTTGTCCTTGGATCCTTGTGCATTCCTGCTTGGTTGATTGTGGGTATCTTTCACATGCATTTTCCATGATCCTTATAGTTATCATCCATAACAAAGTGTCACTCATCCATAATAAAGCTTCGTCATCCTTCCAATGGCCTGAGAACCATTGACATTTAGCGTCATTCACTTTCTTGACCATCCATCAATCTCCTCATGCATAATAAGTTGGTCCTATACCGAACTGGGAGTAATTCCTTGACTTACGTCTTCATGGGATCCTACGCATGATATTAGCATCATAAAACTTCAAAAATCCAAAAAAATCATAAAACATCAAAATCCAAAAAAAATCATAAAATCATCAAAATCCAAAAAAATCATAAAAACATCAAAAACCAAAAAAATTATAAAACTTCAAAAATCCAAAAAAATCATAAAGCATCAAAATCCAAAAAAAATTGTAAAACTTCAAAAATCCAAAAACATTAGAAAACTTAGAAAACTCCAAAAATAGATTTGAAGTATGAGTTTGAGTTAGTTTGTGTTAGTAGGGTTGAACTACATTGTCTCTGCACATTTGCTACATCGGAAAGGCTCATCTTCAATGGGTCCCTGAGACATTAGGTTAGTCCTTTTAGGTTTGGTTGAATAAAAATCATGCTTCCGCCTATTGTCAAGTACAAGAAGGTCAAGTCATGTCAAACTACAAGGTCTCTACATGCATAACGTAGGCAAGCCCATCAATCAATGAGCCCTCGAGACCCTAGGTTAGTCCGTCCTTAAGGTTTGTTGATTTTGTTTTGGTATTTGATCATATCCACATTTCATATGCAAGCAATCATCATTCAAACCAAATCATGAATCAAAAAACAAACTTATCCAACAAATCTTTAATCTCCAATCAATCAATTGCCTAATCATCATCACTATCAGGTCATCGGTCTTATATCAGAATGGGGCATTATGTTATTTGTCTCATTTGGTCTTATCACTTGTCTTTTATTAGGATGCATCCTTCCTAAGATTAGACATTGTCACTCATCAACCTTGTCATTCACCTTACAAAAGATATTTCTTTCTTGTAGCTAAGTGTTTATCAAAATGGTGAATTAGTCAACTTTATTAGATGTGTACCTTGCCTTATACAAGATATGTCTTTCCTAAAACCAGGCATCATCACATCAATCAATCATATCAATCACACTTTATCAAATCAATCAATCTTGTCATCTTGGTTAGATTAACCTTGCCTTATTCAAGATGTGTCCTTCTTAAAACTAGGTGCAATCAATCAAATCAATCAATTAATCCTTATCAACTTATCAATCAAATTCGATCATCTTGGTCAACCTAATCAATCATTTGAAGCAATCTTATCAATACTATTGGAAAACACTGTCTTTTTGGAAAATACTTTGTTGGTCTAAGTTTGTCTTATCTTATGATTGGTTCTAGGTCATGTTACTAGTTACCTTGAGGATGTCCAAAAGGATTTAGAGGGACAATGATGGATCATGAAATATTTTCTTTGCTTGTTTCCTATGGTTTGTCTTGGAAAAAAGACTAGGATAATTGAGTCCTTAGTATGAGTCAAGGCATTCCTTATTTGTTGGCATTGTTTTTTGACTGCTTGTCTCTCACAAATGGTAACCCTGTACACCTTAGTCTATATCATACCATGGTGTTTGTGGTTCATTTGTGACAATTTTGATGACCAATGATGATACATATAAAAAGCATGAAAGTTTATCTTTTATCATTTCCCATCTGATGTCTCATCTTCTTCTTTTTTTCCATTCTCCATTCTAACATCCATCTTTTCCATGTGAACATCCATCTTCTCCATGCTAACATTTCTCCTATCCTTCATCCTCTAGTCCTATCATCCATTTCAAGAGCACATTTGTATTCTTTGAACCTGCATGTCCTGTCAAGGGGGCATACCATAACCCTCCTGGTCATCCTTCCCCATTCTCTTTACACTAGGGCATATTTTAGAATTAAATTTCTTTGACACAATTCGATGAACTGCATTATGTCAAAGAGGGGAAAAATGTAGACACTGAAAAATGTCCTAGTCTATGAGCATCATTTTTCTTGGTCCTCATCTTCATATAATTAAATAATTTTTAATTATTTGATTATTCTTGATCACATTCCTCTATTAATTAAATAATTTTATATTATTTAATTAATTCACCTCTAATCTTTATTTCTACTACGATCAATTAGATAAAATTAATTGTGCCACTAACACCCCCTTTTTATTCAATAATTAAATAAATCATTATTTATTTAAATATTCATTTTTTATCATTCACCTATAGTCAAATAATATTAATCATTATTATTTGTCTATTCATTGACCTTTCCCATTCCTCCATAATTAAATAATTGTTGAAATTATTTAATTATCTCATGAAATTCCTTTCCTCCATTAAATAATTAACTTAAATTAATTATTTATGTCTCATATCCATTTTCCCCATTTAATTAAAATTGATTTCATAAATCATTTTAATTAAATGACCATTTCCTCCCACTTGTATTTTTTCTCAAAATAAATAATTTGGAAAAATTATTTGTTCCTCCACTTGTCCAAAGATTCCTTCCTCATGAATTAATTAATTTCCAATTTTTAATTTCTCCATTATCCCTCCACTTTCTCATCTTCAAATCTCAGTCGTTTATCACCTCTAGTCTCTTTTCAATCTTGACCGTCCATTTTGTAACCTCCATCTCATGAATCCTCATATGTCAATCTTGGCATCTTTCTAGCAACTCAATCTTGATCATTCATTCGAATGACTATCTATACAATAATCCCATCTCCTTCACTTTATCCTTAAGAACCACATATCTCTGACTTTCATGCTTATGATCTGTGGGTATTTGCACATGGATACTACAATCTGAGGGCATATTTGAAAAAGTAGTTTGAGGAGAGAAAAGAGAAGTTATTCAATTTCAAACATGGTGATGCAATATAGGGAGGCCTTTTTCAAACCCAACACAATTCCAATTGACAAAAACAATTTTGAAAACCTCAAAACCCTAGCAAGGGTAATTTTCTTCTCAACTGCAGTACTTACCTAGTAGGTGTGCAAGGCTCACTTTTTGAGCTTAACTCTCAATCTATCTTACAAACCCTCAATATATACACCATTTTGAACACCCATTATGCCCATTCAAGACATATAACCAAATCACATATTGTCACTTTGGACCAACTCCTCCAAAATTAGGTTCCAACGCTATCCACCTTGGCCAATTAGGCTTGTTTTACAAAGGAACTACTCTTTAAACTTGCTGCCCCTATATAATTCTTTTAGACAGTCACTTATCAAGTCTCAAAACCTCTGAATCCACTATTCCCATCAAGGGAAATTCTCACTAAGGAACCCTATTACCAAACCCTCACTTTACCCATGTTTTCTAAGGGTTTATTCAAAATCCAGGATTCTGGCTTCCTTCCAGCCAACCAAGGCCACAAAAACCTTGGATTAGGTCTACACAAACTCAAATGTTCCTCAATTTCTGCTGCCCCAAGGATTTCCCAAATTTCCACTCTCAAACCACTCTTTTTCACTAAAAAATGCACTAATTTCAACTAGGGCATCAAGCCCACACCATCCAAAAGAGATCCATTCCACTCAAAACACCTTGTACACCCTAAACATACCTAATCCTACCTTCTTGGGCCATTCTTCTGAGCCAAAGCATGTACAATAGATGGAATGGCATTTTAATGCATGTTTAAACCCTCAAACCCTTAAATATGCTGCTATAGACCCGCCTTGAGAAAATTGATCACAAAACCCTTCAAACCTACTCAAACTTCACCAAAGCAATGCCAAGATGATTTTAATTCTAATATCTACAAATTTCAAGAGTTTTTAGATCACCACCAAACTGTACAGAACCATACAGATGTAAAGAATAGTAATTTTTTTGGAAAGATACATAATTTGTAGTAAAAAAACATAAAGTTTTATTGAGATTTCTTCACAACAAAGTTTCTAATCTCTTTTGAAATTTTCACAAGGCCTATTTAACCTTTTTTCAACTTCCCAAACCACCTACAAGTGAATTTTTAAACTTCCCCACACAAAATGACTCTTCACCTTCCTAGTTTGCAATTTTGCATTTGCTTGCTTGACAACTTTTTGCAAGATTTTGCAAATTTTTACAATCATATGACCCCAAACACTCTAATTACATTTAAATGGTCTCAATGGACCTTATTCAAGATAAAAAAAAATATAAAAGAACCTAATGACCTAACATTATCCATGATCCTAAAACTTGCAAAAAAAAAAAGCTTCCATGGTGCCCCTGCACCATACACCTGACCTTGAAACTTTTCCAAGTCTCTTGGAATTTGGGTCTTCAACTAGTCCATCTCTGAAATCTTCATCTTCTAATGCTCCTTTAACTGGTACTCTAGTCCCTTGAATCCAATTTTGTACTCTTGCCTCATACATTGCATTATACACCTTGTTTGCTCCTTGCCTTTGCTCACTTCTTGTAAACTGATCTACTCCTTACATCCTGACCTTCTTTGCATCTGAAATTAGTTTTTTTCTTGCTTGAACACTTGCACTTTGTCCTCTATCAAATTTTCTTTTGAATACCATTTTTTTCATCCTTGAAACATTCTCAAACTCTTCCAACTATCCTTGCTAAACATCTTCACTCTTTTCACCTCTTGTCTTTATCATTTCTCTTGAACTCCTTGCCTCAAATATTACTATACCCTCAGTCTTGCATACCTCTTTCTTGACTATACTTGTCTAGCCCTTCATCCTTTTTGCAATCACGGGATAAAATACTATCCCCACAACACTTTCATCTTGCTTTTCCATCTCATTCTTATCCTTCACAAGGAATTCATCCTTGAATTTTGTTGTCTCAGCCTTTGGCACTAAATCACCAACTTTGGTCTTCAATCTTGGACCATTCTCTAGAATTACTATCCCAATACCTTCTGCCTTTGCAATGGTGGCATTCACTTTTCTTTTGTCTACCTCCACCTTTACATACTCTTTTCTACCAAACATAATTACCTTTGTTGTCCTTAACTGACCCTCCTCTTCACCTTGCAATGGAATAAGTGTAAACCTACTTCCATTATGCTCAATCCGATAGCTATTACTTCTACAATCATAGATGGAATGTTTATCATATTTCCATGGTATCCTAAGCAAGACATGACAACAATCCATTAGCACAACATCATAATTTTTTTTTATCTTTGTAACCACCAATACTATACTTAATCAATGCTTGTTCATAAACCAAGATAGATTGACTATCATTCAACCATGAAATATGGTATGGTTTTTCATGAGTAAACTTTTGCAACTTCAACTTCTCTATCATTTCATTAGAGACAATATTTTTAGTGCAACCAGAATCAATAACTACTTCCATACCTTACCCTTGGATTTACATGTGGTCCTAAATAAATATCTTCTTTGCATTGGTTCCTTCCCTTTGGATGTCAATCCATTGGCACAACATCAAAAAAAACTTTATCTTTGTAACCACCAATACTATACTCAATCAATGCTTGTTCATAAACCAAGATAGATTGACTATCATTCAACCATGAAATATGATATGGTTTTTCATGAGGAAACTTTTGCAACTTCAACTTCTCTATCATTTCATTAGAGACAATATTTTCAGTGCAACCAGAATCAATAACTACTTGCATACCTTACCCTTGGATTTACATGTGGTCCTAAATAAATCTCTTCTTTGCATTGGTTCCTTCCCTTTGGATGTCTTTAACACTTGTCTTCTTAGCATCAATGATTCTCCTACCTCTAGAGCAACAAGACGACTAGGAGCATTGACACTTTCACCTTCTTCTTCTTGAACCAATTGCACCCTCTTATCACTTCTCCTTTCACCCCCACTTGATGTAGTACCAAAATTTTTAGGTCACTTGTATGTTGGATGTCCAAACTCTTGACAATTATAGAACCTACCTACAAATTTGTTTGAACTCCTACCTCCTCTAAATCTACCTCTAGGACCTCTAAAACCACCTCTAAAATCATAACTTTGCTCTTTACCTTTACCTTCACCTTCTTGTTCTTCATTGGATTGTTTTCATGTAGGAACAGATCCTCTACCTCTTTGATTGCTGCCTCTACCTCTGATGGAATTATCTTTCCTTCTTTTTAACTTTTCCTCCACTCTAATGGCTAACTAAAAACATTCTTCTATAGATCTTGGATTTGCCACAACCAATTCATCTTGAATATTAAATCTAAGGCCACCAAGATACCTAGCAAAATTTTCAACCTCATCCTCTTGTCTACTTAATCTTATACTCAACTTATAGAATTCATTAGTATAGGTTTTAACATCTAATTCTTTTTTCTTTAGACTTTATAGTTTCTTATACAATTGAACTGCAAAATATTTAGGAAGAAACTTACCTTTAAGCTTTGCAACCATCCTATCCCATGAAACTATATTTTCCTTACCCTTCTTTCTCCTCTTAGCTTGTTCATAGTCCCACCATAACAATGCATGTCCCTTGAGTTTTGTCTTGGCTATCCTTACCTTTTGCTCATCTGGTACTTCTTCACACTCAAAGTGATTATCCATGGCTGCAATCCAATCTAGTAACTCTTCATCATTCAAATTTCCACCATACATGGGAAAATCAACCTTTACCTTGTGTGTATCACCTTTGACTACTTTTAGAAGCCTTGTCATCCTCTGTTCCTTAGGATCTAATGTCCCTTCATCAACCTCTTGAAACTCTCCCTCTTCCTCTTCATCTATTTCACTCACATGACCCAATGTTGCACCTCTTCTCTGAATTGAATCTAGGGTGGAAAGCCTTGCTAACATAGCATTATGAGACTCCAACAATCTAGCATGAATTTATCTCAACTCTTACAGTTCCTTAGCAGTTGCATTAACTTTGGGAGGCATCTTTCCTTTTCCACTTCTACCTTCCTGTTCTTGAATCTGCAACTCTTCTCCTCCCATAGATCTGGCACCTACGCTCTGATACCAAATGACACTATACAGGGAGGCCTTTTTCAAACCCAAAAAAAATCCAATTCACACAAACAATTTTAAAAACCTCAAAACCCTAGCAAGGGTAATTTCCTTCTCAACTACACTACTTATCTAGTAGGTGTGCAAACCTCACTTTTTGATCTTAACTCTCAATCTATCTAAAAAACCATCAATCTATACACCATTTTAAGCACCCATTATTCCCATTCAAGACATATCACCAAATCACATATTGTCACTTTGGACCAACTCCTCCAAAATCAGGTTCCAACGCTGTCCAACTTGGCCAATTAGGCCTGTTTTACAAAGGAACTACTCTTTAAACTTGCTACCCCTCTAAAATTATTTTAGACAGTCACTTATCAGGTCTTAAAACCTCTGAATCCACTATTCCCATCAAGGGAAATTCTCACTAAGGTACCCTATTTCCAAACCTTCACTTTACCCATGTTTTTTAAGGGTTTATTCAAAATCCATGATCCTGGCTTCCTTCTAGCCAACCAAGGCCACAAACACCTTGGGTTATGTCTACAAAAACTCAAATATTCCTCAAATTCTACTTCCCCCAATGATTTCCCAATTTTCCACTCTCAAACCACTCTTTTTCACTAAAAAATGCACTAATTTCAACCAGGGCATCAAGCCCACACCATCCAAAAGACCTGGAGCCCCTGCCCTCAAAAATCCTTGTACACCCTAAAAAAACCTAATCCTACCTTATTGGGCCATTCCACCAAGACACAACATGTACAATAGATGGAATGGCCTTTTAATGCATGCTTAAACCCTCAAACCCTTAAATATGTTGCTATAGACCCGCCTTGAGAAGATTGATCACAAAACCTTCAAACCTGCTCAAAATTCACCAAATCAATGCCAAGATGATGTTATTTCTAATATCTACCAATTTCAAGAGTTTTCAGAGCACCACCAAACTATATGGAACTGTATATATGCAAATAACAATAATTTTTCTAGAAAGATACAAAATTTGCAGTAAAAAATAGAGTTTTATTGAGATTTCTTCACAACAAAGTTTATAATCTATTTTCCAACATTCACAAGGCCTATTTAACATTTTTCCAACTTCCCAGACCACCTACATCTGAATTTTTAAACTTCCCCACACAAAATGACTCTTCACCTTCCTAGTTTGCAATTTTGCATTTTCTTGCTTGACAAATTTTTGCAAGATTTTGCAACTTTTTACAATATTTTATCATATGACCCCAAACACTCTAATTAAATTTAAATGGTCTCAATAGACCTTATTCAAGATAAAAAATACAAAAAAACCTAATTACCTAACATTATCCATGATCCTAAAACTTGCAAAAAAAATTAAGCTTCCATGGTGCCCCTACACCACATGGGGAGTGCTTTCATTTGAATGTTTTATGTTCCTCATGCTTGTTTATTTTCACTTGTTTAGATTGTATTTTTATCTTAGATAGTGATGTGGTTGTCACTAGAATCTTTGATGGTAGGAATTTCCCATCTTACACAATGAAATGAAGCAACTTTTCTCACCATGGTTTTTCCCTTCTAGTGTTTTCCACGTATATATGGTGTCTTCTTATGTGTGTGTTGTTTTTCTTGATCTTTAATCTTATCTATTTTTTAATGTGTTAAAAATTTTTATACACTAATTCACCCCCCCTCTTAGTGTATTGGTTCTCTTTCAATAATTGGTATCAAAGCATAGGTTCCTTGAAGAAAGTTTAATCAACTTAAGGTAGATCTAGTTTCAACAACACTATGGATAGATAAGAATAATCTCATTCAAACAAAGCTCCATTTTTTGATGGAACAAACTATGATTTCTAGAAAGTTAGAAAGGAAACTTATTTATCCTTTCTTGGATTTGATGTATGGCAGCCATTTGTTGATGGTTATATTGCACTAGCAACTATTGCTATTGATGCATCCAACAAGAAATCCTATGAAAAAAATGCCAAAGTTAAAAGTGGTATTCTATGTGGTTTATCCAATACTAAATTTTTAAAATTCATGCATTGTAAGTCTACTAAAAAATATGGGAGAGACTAAATAGTATCTATGAGGGAGATGTTAAAGTGAAACAAGCAAAGTTGTAAACACAGAGGGAAGTTTAAGACTCTTAAGATGAAAGATGAAGAAAATATTGCAACATACATGCTTAAAGTAGATGAGGTAGTGAATACAATCAAAGGTTGGTGAGACTATTAAAGATAAGGTTATTATAAAAAGGTCTTGAGATTATTCCCACAACGATTTAGTTCTATGTTCTCTATAATAGAAGAAGCTAAAATTCTAGATACATATTCTATGGATGAATTGTTTGGGTCCCTAATTGCATATGAAATGAGAAATCAGAATATTTTATCAAAAAAAGGTGAAGCTGCATTCAAGACCTCCAAAACCAAGAAGATTAAAGTAGATTCAAAATTTGACATCAGCTCAACTGAAGAATAAGTGAACTTTGTTAGAAAACTAAAGAAGGGTATTGGAAAATAAAAAGGTAGGCTTCCTTTCAAATGTTTTAATTGTGTCAAAGTAGAACATTATGCCTCAAAGTGTCCATTGAATGAAAAGGAAAAGGAAGATAGTTCCAAGAGTCGAGAAGTTTACAAATATAAAAAGAGGAACTATGGAAAAAATAAGAAGAGTCTTTATGTGGATAAAGAAATTAGTTCTTCATATGATTTCTCCTTTGCAAGTGAAGATTCTGAAGTAGGTGAAGTTGCATTTATGGCAGAAGAGATTAAAGAGTGTGAATATTTTTAAGAGGAAGAAGAAGGTGAGGTTGATTTGGAAGGTGAACTAGTTTCAATGTTAGAATATTTGAGTGATGTAAGAAAATAGAATGAAAAATACAAGTTAAGGATTAAAGAATTTTAAAATATTATTATAGACCTTAAGCTATAGTTGGAAGAGTCAAAGAGAATTGAAGAGATGACTAATCTAGATTTGAAGAACAAACCAAAAGAATGTGAAAAACTAGAGGTTGAAATTATTTCCCTAAGAAAATAATTAGAGAAGGCCAATAAATATATTCTTAGAGGTTTGAAGTTGAAAGGTGGCTTAGAATTACTTGATGAATTGATCAACTCACAAAATCTTGCAAAAACAAAAGAAAATTCTGGTCTCGATTTTGAAAAGGGTAAAGGTCACACTAAAAGTGCAATTGTTAATTTATATGATAATTTTAAAGAAAAGAAGTTTAATACAAAGAATGAGAAAGATTGCAATGAAGATTCTGAGAAGTCTAAAGGGTCCTTGAAAATAAGAAGACTAAAGATCTCAAGAAATCAAATGATGGATTCATCAAGGTGCATAGTCCAAAGAGGAGATTTAGAGGCTAGCATACAAGAGAAACTAGGTTCAATTATTATTTTCATGGTTATTTTTTTTATGTAATCAATATGGGCATAAAGATATAGATTGCATGATTAGACCATTGAGAAATGATAGAAATAATTTTGTAAGCAAGAATCCTTTTGCTTCTTTAAGTGCCCTGAATGATGTATATTATAACTGTAATAACTATGGCACATTGCTAAGTTTTGTAGAAATAAATTTATATAGAATTCTTGACAAGAGAAAAATATGTTTACTTCTCCTAAGAAAACCAAATTTGTTCATGATCATGCAGGTTGAAAGAAAGAATTTGCACCCCTATAGAGAAAATACAATCTACACAAATTTTTGAGGAAAAGGAGAAAAACCCTAAGAGGTATTGGAGAGAAAAGAAGAATAGGATGAAGAATGAAGAATCATTGTTAGTTTAAACAACATTTCATGCCAAAGGACAAGGAAATCCTTGCGTGATTGAAAATGGTTGCTCTAGTCATATGACTAGAGATAAGAGAAAATTCACTCGTTTGCAGAAATGTAATGATGGTATAGTCGTGTTTGGTGATAATAATACTTCTAAGATAACTGGAAAAGGTACCCTATGTATAGATGGTAAGAATAATGCTCAAGATGTGGTGTATGTAGAAGAGTTAAAACATAAATTTATTGGTACTATTCAAATGTGTGACAAAGGGTATGATCTATTATTTCATGCTAGTGGATGTGAGATAAGAAAAGCTAGCTCTAGTAAGCTTGTTGTTGAAGAAAGAAAAACAAGTAGTAATTTATACCATCTAAATGAAGTGAAAATTAGAAGATATCTGTTAGGTAAAACTAATGAAATTCAACTATGGTACAAAAGGATGGTTCACATTAACTTTGATCATCTTGTGAAAGTCAACAAGAAGAATGCAGTTAGACATATGCCTAGCATTGCCAAACCAACAAGCACTCTTTGTAAAGAATGCTTTGAAGGAAAGAAAATGAGGTTCAGATTCAAGTCAAAATATCATTCAACTATAAATCCCCTGGAGTTGATACATATAGATCTATGTGGACCAACAAGAACCAAAAGCATCAATGGAGAAATGTATTTCATGCTATTAATAGCTGATTATTCAAGAAGGACTTGGGTAACTTTTCTTAAAGATAAATTTCAATCTTTAGAAAGGTTCAAAATTTTTAGAGCTATGGTTAAAAATGAGATTGGTTCAAGAATTAAATTTTTGAGGTTAGATAGAGGTGGATAATTCACTTCACATGAATTTAACGAGTATTGTAAAAAATATGGAATTAGAAGACATTTCTTTGTAGCTAGAACACCTCAAAAAAATAGAGTTTTTGAGAGAAAGAATAGAATGGTTCAAGACATGGCTAGAACAATGTTGAATGAAGCCAAAATGATTGATAGATATTGAAAGGAATTAGTTCAAACTATTGTTTACATTCTCAATAGAGCATAGTTAAGAGTGAATCATGTTACGATTCCATATGAGTTATGGAAAGGTAGACCTACATTTGTGAAAAAATTTAAAATATTTGGAAGTAGATATTTTATAAAAAGGGATGAAGACACCTTGGGTAAATTTGAGACAAGATTTGATGAAGGAATATTTTTGGGTTATTCATCTACAAGAAAATCCTACAAGTGCTACAATAAAAGGCTATAGAAAATAGTTGAAAGTGTGAATGTCAGAGGGGATGGAGATCACTCCCAACAATTACACAAATATGGCATGCATTCATAGGTCCTTGTTTACAAAGAGAAAGAAGAATCTATAGAAGAAGAGTCACAAGAGGAAAGTGATGCTGATGAAGAAGATAATTCAAATACTACTCCAAAAGAACCACCAATTTTTTTCAAAAGAGATCATTCTAAGAAACAAATTCTTGGTAACAAATTTTATGGTATCATGAAAAGAAGAAATATTGCTCAAAAAGATCAAGTAAACTATTCTTTACTATTTGAAATAGAACTTAAATCCATTCAGAAAGCTAGTAAGGATGAAAGAAGGATTGAAGCAATGAAAGAATAAATTATTCAAATAGAGAAAAATCAAAATTGGGAACTTGTTCCAAGGCATGCTAATAAGAATGTCATACGATCAAAATGGGTGTTTAAAATAAATTGGATGAAGATGTGAAGATAACAAGAAAAAAATATAGATTGGTCTCCAAGGATTATGCTCAAGTTGAGGGTATATATTTTGATGATACATTTGCACCTATTGGTCAGCTTGAAGCTATTAGAATGTTTCTTGCATATTCAATATAGAAAAATTTCAAAGTATACTAGATGGATGTAAAGTCTATATTTCTTAATGGCTATCTAGATGAGGAAGTTTATATGGAACAACTTGAAGGGTTTATTGAGACTAAACACAAATATTATGTATACAGATTGAAAAAGGCTCTATATGATTTAAAAAAAGCCCCTAGGGCTTTGGTATACTAGGTTAGACAAATATCATCAACAACAAGGGTATAAGAAAGATATTGTTGACAATAATTTTTATTTCAAATGTGCAGGTGAGCATATGATAGTTGTTGTTGTGTATGTAGATGACATCATTTTATGTGGAAAAAATGACAAAATGTGTAAAGGATTTTCCATTCAAATTCAAAATGAATTTGAGATGTCTATTCTTGGAGAACTTTATTTCTTCCTTGGTTTACAAATAACATAAACTAATAATGGGATATTCATATCTCAAGCTAAGTATGCTAATGAAATGCTTAAATGATTTAATATGGAAGATTATAAGCTAGTTATCATATCTATGGTCATTGGATGTAAGCTCAACAAAGATGATAAATATGAATTAGTAAATTGATGATTATATAGGTTCATGATTGGAAGCCTTTTATACCTTATATAAACTAGGCCAGATATCATGTAAGCTGTTTGCATGGTTGGTAGATTTCAAGTTTCTCCTAAGGAGACACATGTTAAAGTTGTAAAGAGAATTTTCAACTATTTGAAGAGTACTATTGACTATGGATTATGGTACCCTAAAAGTTAAGACTTTACTTTGACAACATATATAGATGTTGATTGGGCAGGAAGTGTTCATGATAGAAGAAGCACTAGTGGAGGTGCATTTTTTCTTAGAAACAAACTAGTTTTGTGGCTGAGTGAAAAATAAGAGTTAGTTACGCCAACGATTGAAGTAGAGTATGTGGAAACAATGGAATGTTGTACTCAAGTGTTATGGATGAAGAAAAAACTTAAAGATATCAACATAGAGTATAGGGAACCTATTTCTATTCTTTGTGACAATTCAAGTGTAATAAACATATCAAAGAATCCAATGACGCACTCTAGGACCACACACATATCAATCAAGTATCACTTCTTGAGAGAAAAGGTATCAAATCAGGAATTTTGCATGGAATATGTGTCAATGAAAACTTAAGTGGAAGGCATATTCACCAAGCCTCTTCCCAAAGAGCAATTTGAATATCTAAGAAAAAAGTTGCTATTAATTGCTCCCACATCATATCACTAAATTTTAGTGATAGGGCATGAGTCTATGGGGAGCTTCACAAGAAGACTTATATAGCCCTAGAAGAGTGTGAAGAAGTCAAATTAGGCATGCATGGTTTTACAAATTTCTAACAACTTGATGGTTGTAGGTTTATGGACACAATTCTTTCTCTTTGTATGGTATGTCAAGGGGGGGAACATTAGTAGTAGCAAGTGTCATGAAGAGTCAATTTTCCATTCATTGCAAAGGGGAAGAAACTGAGAAAAATGCTCCTTGATCTTCAAAAAGGGAAGATATGTCAAAAAGGAAGTTATGAATGTGAGCAATGTGTGCCAAAGGGGTAAAATTTATTTTTGTTTAGAATGGATGCTGAATTTTGGGTAGAGCATTTAGTTTTTCCATCAATGAAAAATGGGGATATTATTGGAAATTTGATTGTCATTGATGTCAAAGAGGATTTTATGGCTAGTCATGATGGTCATTGATGTCAAGTGGTTGTTAGTGTAGTTAATTATTTATTACACTAGCATAAGTTAACTTAGGTCTTTCATTTATTTAATTAAGTCCTAGGTTGCATTATTAGATAAATCATAAATAATAGGGTAATTACCCTTTCCATGTTTGTAGGAGATAAGATTACTTCTAGAAGATGAGTTGTCTTTTCTAGAACTTATCTCTATCTGATCATCATTCCCTAGGTAGGTAGTTAGGGTTTACATGTCACATGTAGTGTGATTAAGACACTTGGAAATATCATATTTCATCTTGTATATCACTCATGCATATATATTCAAGGCATATGTACATTTCTAATCAATAGCAATCTCCATTTGCATGACCTTAGTTGCAACACTTTTTGTGTGGTTGAATTTGTTCTTGGAAAATATCCTTTGAAGTGTGCACAGCTTCATTGGATGATTCAACATCCATTATTTCAACATGGTATCAAAGCCATTCCATTGAGAGTTCATCCCAGGATTGAGAAAGTTGGGTGAGAGAGATTCATTATAGGCTTGAAGGTTTCCATTCAAGGTTACTTGACTCTACCTGGGGACCAAGCTGATTTCTGGAGCATATTGAGTCAGATCTGAGCTCCCCATTGTCTTTAGAAGGCCTTGAAACCCTAAGATCACCTGTTCATTCATCAAAATTGGATTCATCAACCCGAGATCCATCAAAGGTATTTTAGGGTTTGCAAAATCAACTAGTACTATATGTACAAATTTGTAGTAAAAAATCACCCCTGTCAGTTGTCCTCTATGGCAAAATTTTTTTAATCGTAGGCATTTTTTTTCAAAAAAAAATGGGCTCATATTTCTATTGTTTGGAAAAAAAATTATTATTTTGGGCTTTTATATAGTTTGCAAAAAAATTGGAGCGACCTTCAATTTATTCGTTGGTCGATATCATCCTTTTAATCCGCATACTATATTATATTTTCATTGGCATAAAAATATTTCCATCGGCATTATGGGTTTGATTTGTTAAATCCATCATGCTTTTATTTTAGTCAGAATTGATATATTTTTGCAGATTATATTCATAATTATCGACATATTTTTGAATTTCCATTTGTGGCAATATTAAAAAATTTATTTTATCAGCATTTAACAATCTGTGGACATAAAATAATTTAGTTGGCTGCCTTCATTATATCTAACATTGGAGGTATACCATTTGTCAGTTGTTTTTCGTCGGCCTCATTGTATCAGTGGTCCCATCCACTATCTAATTGGTGTGCTCATCACCAACCGATCTATTCCTCCTGTCAATCGAAGCATTCTCCCGTCAGGATCATGCTCTCCCCAACCCCCGCTGATGACTATTCTTGACCTGATGGCCTGTGCATTTATCACTGCCAATATCTTTTCCAGTTATTGCCAGGCCTCCCACCCACTAACTGGGATCACACCGGCACCAGTGGTTATCCACCACTAGCAGTGCTTTCTACCACCAGTAGCGCCCCTCCAATATCCACTCCAACACTTCTCCAAGAGGTTTTTTTTTTTGCTAGCCAAACACCAAGGTCACATCAGCAACCGAGAGCTAAGTCGAAGGGGCTTATTTTTTTTGCCCCAAATTAGCTCGCCAAGTGCCTAATATAGGCCTTTTTTCATTTTCTCATAACTTTTCACCAGGGTATAAAAATTAGCAAATGAGATATCGTCAGAAAGAGGATTTTCTCTACTTTCCAGTGGTGACATCTGTTTTGCATTATTCTAGAAAATTTTATAGTCAACTGAATTAAAAACCCTAGTTTGGACATAAAGGCTCATATCTTCACAACCGTTTATCAAATTTTGGTGATTCCAGTGGAATCAAGAAGGTAATTCATATTTTTTTTCATTAGTCCAGTCACTTTGATTAGTTTCAGCTCCAAGTACTCTTGCATTGGTTTTGTTCAATTGGTGCATTTTTTTAATAACTTAGATATCCTAAAGCTTGGGAAAATGATTTTTGATTTGGGTGGCATCACTTCATTTGCTTATCATATTTGGAAGTTTCTATTTGTTGTTGAAGGTAATTGTCCTTTTATTTTGGAGAAATTTGATAGTATATTATGGGGCTTGCATATACTTCTTCTCTTGACTATGTTGCACAAGGGAAACTATAAAAAATGGTAAGATGGGATCATCCACCATCTCTAATCACTTGAATTATTGCCATATCTGTATGGTATATTTCCTCATCCAAGTGAAGGTATTTATGAACTTGCTTGGAGTTTTAGCAGATTCACTATCTTGGAGATCATTTCAATGCAAGTTGATTATGATATTTTGAGTACTATTGATCATTGTTGATTGTCCTCATATCCTTTGGACTAAGATTTGGGAGCTATATGGAGATTCAGATACTCCACCCTTCCTTGATGATCATGATTCAGAATGTCAATCCTCAAATCAGGTACCCCATGATGATATTGTTGTACAGGAGGTTGTTTGCTTGAATTTCCTTGAATCTTCTGAAGAGGTTGAAAAGGTTTCTTCATATGTTCCTTCTTCTCCATCAGAGACTATTGGTATCCCTTCACATTCAATGATTCCTTGTCCAAATTCATTTATTGAGACTTCCATCATTCATTGGGACACGTTCAGTTTTCTAGGCTTGACATCACAGGATGGCTTTGTTTTAGGGATTGTTGACTTGGCTATTTCTATAGGTTTGGAGGAAATTCTTGAGGGGATATCAATCCTCTATTCAAATCCTACTTTGGATAGTTTTCTTGAGTCTCCACATCCCTTTGTCTCAACCTTGATTGGAGATCTAGAGACTACTTTGGAGGAACTTGGTTTCTCTTTAGAGATTTCATATATGAGACTTCTTCTCTCTCATTCCATTCAAGAGTTGGAGTCTCTTTAGCATCTACCATTGGATTTGATTCTTCCTAGCAGGAGACATGTGGTTTGGACACCTTTTTTGCTTCAAACTTCTTTCACTGGTTATAAGGGTACTTCATTGTGGGGGGGGGAATCTAGTCTCCATCTATTCCTTCAATGGAAGGATCATTGTATTGCAGTCTTTGGATACTATTCAACATCAGTTTCCAAATTGTCCTAGATTGTTTCTTCATTGATTAGGCATGAACCTGCATTGATTGTGGCATCTTCATCTTCATCAGGCAAGGAGACACATGAGAAATTTTCAGAGACATCATCACCATCCATATTCATCCTTCCTTCCTTCAATTCCTATCCCGAATGGGAAGCATCCCTACACTTGCACTTGGTTTTTTTCTTTGAAAGGGAGACAAGTTGTTTGTTGTCATTGGATCTTGTTTTTTCTACATACTACCATTTTTGTAGGTGATCACATGCTCTGGGGGGGCTATATAGTCTCCCTTTTTCCCTCCTGGGGGGGCCATTGATTGTAATATATCCATGTGACATATGGTGTACTGTGGGGTATTTTGGTCCTCCATCCTTTCCATCATTTCTCACTCTTTTGCATTTCATCTCCTTTTTAGAGAGGGGTTTTCTTCCCACTGGGTTTTACCCTTTTCTCCGTTTCTGGGAGATTTGTTGCATTTTCATTCTCATTTGTAAATCGGTACCTAATATGACCATGATGTAGTTGGGACCCATCATCCACCATATTCATTACATAATCATTGCATTTTTCATTTCCTCCCTAAGTTGCACTTATGGGGAGGTGTTAGTGTAATTAATTATTTATTACACTAGCATAAGTTAACTTAGGTCTTTCATTTATTTAATTAAGTCCTAGGTTGCATTATTAGATAAATCATAAATAATAGGGTAATTACCCTTTCCAAGTTTGTAGGAGATAATATTTCTTCTAGAAGATGAGTTTTCTTTTCTAGAACTTATCTCTATCTCATCAGCATTCCCTAGGTAGGTAGTTAGGGTTTACATGTTGTCACATGTAGTGTGATTAAGACACTTGGAAACATCATATTGCATCTTGTATATCACTCATGCCTATCTATTTAGGGCATATGTACATTTGTAATCATATTCTAGATCAATAGTAATCTCCATTTGCATGCCCTTAGTTGCAACACTTTTTGTGTGGTTGAATTTCTTCTTGGCAAAGATCCTTTGAAGTGTGCGTAGCTTCATTGGATGATTTAGCATCCATTATTTCAATAGTGGTCTTGATTTGAATGATGAATTTAAAGTTACTGTGAAATCATTGAAGTGTTGAAGAAGTTTGGGCTTTGTGCTTCGGGATTACTTTATATTGCTTGCTAGAGAAGGAAAGAGTTAGACAAATTAAGCCAATTCTGAATGGATATCAAAATTCAAGCTTGAGGCTTACCTTATATTGAATAGTTTTAGATATTGGGTTTTAGTCATACTTCTTACCAAATTCCTTATAAGAATTGAAGAAAGATTGAGCTAAGTCCAAAAAGGTTCAAATTTCAGACTTCGAGCATACATCATATCAAATGCACAAAGGAAAAGGATTTAGAAAGATGAAATCCAAAAGGATGTCAGACTTTGAGCATCGAGGTTAAGGCTTATGCATTAATGGAAAGTGGAGTATGGAGTATGTAGGTGTATAAGAGTGAATTTGTACCCCATATGCAAATTCCTCTTTTGCCTTTTTCCACCTTAGAAAACCAAGTTCGGAGGCTTAATTACACCTAAGCCCATTGCTTTCATCCCACTTGGTGCCTGTTTTGAGTGATGGTGGGGGAATTTCTGTTGAGGATGCCCACATGGTGTGTAGATGTTCATGTGGTGTGCTTACGTCCCTTGAAGATTCTTGTGGCTGAACCTGCAAAGGCATTACACTTCTCATTGGTGGTCAAGTTGTAATGCCCTCTTCGGTCGACCAACCCGAATATGGTTGTTTCTTTCACTCTCTCCTTCAAATTAACTCCAACAAGCATTTCATCTTCTTCACATCCTCTAAGCATTCAGTTGAACTTCTTCCAATCATTGAAACCAAATTCTTCACACTCTTGTATTCACTTCAAGCATTCTAGCAGCACTCTTGCATTCCATTGCAGTGATATCTTCACTCCATCACTTCAGTAGAACAAGTTTGGGACCACACCATTGTAGCAGAGGCTCAAGTACTCTCAATCTCTCCCCCATCAGCCTTGAGTGCTTTTGGTGGAGGTGGTAAGCTTTCCATTCCTCTCCTCTATTACTTGGTAGAGTAAGCGCATTTACTATTTTTTAGTGCTTTAGTATTCTTTACTCCATTATTTTCTTTATCTCACTTTCTTGGCTATCTATGGCAGTGGAAACACCTAAATGGGGGCCTGAATGAGGCAGGCCCCTATACAACTACCCAACATTTTCCTCCTCTTTGTGTGTAGGTGAATGTGCTTTTGAGGAGCTAGTTGGAAAATGAGTTTGTTTGTGAGATTCCTCTTACCACCTTAACTCTTGCATTTGTACTTTAGTACATTAGGGAGTATTTTGTTTACTTAATCATGTCATTTTGGCCCTTTAGTAGTAGTTAGCTAGGCCATTAGCTTGTTTTCTTAGGTTTGACCTTGTCTGTGTATTTGTCTAGTCATACAGACGCTAGTGCACTTGAGAGATGCTAGCACACCACATTGTCGTCCTATGGCCACACTTTTGTCCATGGACAGAGAGCTTCCTAAGGTGTAGTGTTGAACCCAAAAAATGGCTCGCCTAGCCCCATCTTGCATTTCAAGTATGTAGGGTGATTGAAGGACTTTATAGTCCTCATCATTCTCATACTGTATTCCCCAACATCATGTTAAGCTGAGGTAAGTTAGGGAAGCCTTCTGCTCTTGGGCCTCTATGACCTAGGGCCTTTAACATGGTTGGTCCCCCTCTCTTACATTTTTGGTGAACTCGATGTGAACCACCATTTGTTCATCTGTTGGTGTTAAGAACTCTCCTGTATACTTCGTGACTATTGTATTCCTAAGTATTGTGAAGGATTATGAGCATCACAACCTAGTCTACAACTTCCAAGTATATCATTAGGAGAAGTGTACGACACCTCCCGATGGAAAGGATGTAGGTCACTAATGGTTTCTCTACAAGCCTTTTCTTTGGTCCTGCCATTAGTGTGGCCACGTAGGAGCAGTTGTCAAGGGGTGAGATAGGATTCTCTAATGAAACCAATCACGTCCCCACCCCTCCTATGTCCCCTATGCCATCATCAGTGGATGAGTGGGAGGCTATTCAAATCTATTCAAAATATGTTTCCAACCTTAGCAAAGGGTTAGATGCTTTGGAAAATCATCTGGAAAGAAACCTGAAGATGGCTAGGGCCATTTAGGTCATTAGTGAACTAAAATAAATGATTGGAAAATATCAAACAAGCTTGGAACTCCTAGCTAGTCTTACTAGTCTGATAGAAATGTGTGCTCCTTCGAACACTCCTAACATTTTATGAGGATCCACTTTTGAGGATTACGAAGGAAAACTAGGAGTATCAATGCCTCCCATGTATATCTACATGGACAACATGGTCCCATCTATCAACATTCCTTTTGTCTTTGTGAAACTCAAAACTATCAAAGTAAACAAGGTTCCCTTGGGCTTTAGCTTCACCCTTCCTATCACCTCTAGTAGTGGAGGTTTTGGCGGGATGACTGGTGGAGGCTTTGGTAGTGGTGGTGGATTTGGTAGCAGAGGTGGTGCTGCTAGAGGTGGTTCTAGTGGAGGCCCTATTGGTGGCGGTGGCTCTAGTGGTGGTTTCGGTGGTGGTCACACCGGTGGTCTTGGTGGTGGCTCTGGTGATGGTTCTAGAGGAGGTTTCTCTGGCCCTCTATGTTATAATGACCCTATTCTGAATACTCTCCTTTAGAATATGGGTAAGATGCAGAGCCAATTGGCAAGTCTCTCTCAATCCTCCACCTAGCCTATCTTTCAGCCCTTTTTCTGACACAACCCATTGTCGATTGCAATTTTGAATATTCCCTTCCCACAAGGAATGGAGATCCCTAAATTTAAGAAATACGGTGGCAAAGAGGACCCACAAAAACATGTGTCTTCCTTTAATGCCTTATGTACATATTTCTTCCATCATGATGTGTTGATGGCTAAATTGTTTCCCTGATCACTCAAGGACACAGCCTTGGAATGATATTGTTCCTTGCCTAACAATTCTATTTTCTCATTTGACCAACTTGTAATCCAATTCCTTAAATAGTTTCAAGCTAATATCAGACCAAAGATGACCTTCTTAGATGTCGTATGATGTAAAAAAGGAGATAACAAAAAAATCATTCCTTTTATAGTGTGCTATCAAGCACTTCTTTCACAAATCTCATATCAATTGCCCGATTCTGATGTACAAAAGGTATTCATAGGGAACCTACAAAGGCCTTGGCAAGAGAAGTTCACCCTTATGAAGTACCCTTCTTTTGCACATTTGTGTGCAACCTTATGAGAGTACCAACAGATGGTCATTTAGTTCAGGGGATCCTCCTTGCATTCCCATTATGAGGGAAGTCCATCATATCAATCTCTAGGAAAGGCAAGGCCATTATGAATGTAGTAGTCACTGCTAATGACAACAGCCTCAAATGTAACCGAAAATTCATGAAGTTATCAAAATCTTATTCTTCCATCCTATAGAAGTTGTTGAAGGATAAGATTGTAACCTTATCAAATCCTAAGCCTATTAAGGAGCCTTACCCTAATTGGTATGGTGTGAGCACTTATTTTCAACACCATCAAGTTAATGGACATGATACCAAATGTTGTATGTAGCTACATCATGAGATACAGGACCACTTCAAGGATGATACCATTCATCTCGATGGGAGTAAAGAAAATGCTAACAAATCAATGAAAAAAGCTAATAGTGAATTGCAGATATGCACGGACCCATTTTCGTCACATTCTCCTAACATGATTATTGATTCCATTGATTCTATTACTCAGCTTGAGGCCAATGTTAACATGGTCATGGTGACTTTTACTGCCCTACCTTCACCCAGTTTGTCGGACATAACATTCACATCACAATATTTTCCCTTGAACAATAAGCCCTCTCCCCTCTACATTCCCACTCACCTCAATGGTAACATTGTGATAAGGGTCTTAGTAGACACCGTGAGTCATGTGAATATCATCACAGAGGAAACATTGGTATTAAATTCATTACAAATGGAAGAATATGAAGAAATGAAATATACCATCCGTACTCATGATGGTATGTGTCTCAAACCTTATGGCTTGATAACCTTTAGGCTAAATCTAGGCATACCTTGGCTAACTTCCATGAATGGAATCACCTCCATTGTTCACAAATTCTTAAAGTTTTCTCATGAAGGTGTCATGCATGCAGTGCATGACACCAGATATTAGCCCTTGGTGTCCCATGGTGGATATCCATTGGATCACTTCTGGATTGCCCCAATTAGTCCACTTCCTCTGAGAACAAGCCTACTTTACAAGAATTATGTAAAGTATAAGACTGGGGGCAAGGGATAGCTGAAACTAACCCTTCCTATGATACAAAAGTTGATCGCCTCCTCCTCCCGAGAGGAGAAGAAGAAGGATGTATCGATAGCTCCCCCTTCTTAGAAGAGAGAGGAGAAGTCCATGCCAGCTCCCTCTCCTTCCTGTAAAGGAAAAGAGAAGGTTGTCTTTCCCCAGAAGGCCTTGTCCTCTCCCCTTTCTTAGGAAAAGTACTAGATAAGTCAGCTTGATACCTATCCAATGAGTCTGATGATACCTCCTTGGTGTAGGCCCAAGCTTAGGATCTCATACCTCCCTAACGAATACCCCATACCATGGTATTACTTATATGGAAGAAAGAAGGTTTCTCAAAAGGAATTCGGTCTGTGGCCTCCTACCACTCTTGCTCCTAAAGTAGTGAATGGGAAGAGGCCTGCTGCCGAGGCTCTTGAGTTGACTCCCTTCATTGCTCCTCAACCTATTCCTCCTGCTCCTATTCAAGAAATCATTCCTCTGCCAGAGACGATCGTAGTGGATGTTCATGTGGTTGAGTAGGACCCTTCTACTCCTTTGCAACCTCTAGCCTCCAACTCAAAGAGTCATAGAAAGTGCCTTGTGCACAAGTGCAAGCATCAGCAAAAGGATCTCTTGGATAAGCAGGTTGCCTTGCAAAGGAAGGAGGAAGAAATGACTACCCCTACTTTAGGGCCTCTTGTAGTGTCTTCCTCTCCCCTTCCTTCTACTCCTCTTCAGTCTAGTTCTGTGTTGCTTTTGACTTCCGCTGTGAGTAGAAATGTGCCTATCCCCAAGGGGGTGCAGGTGTTCATCATTCCTTTGGTGGAGCCACCTTTACTGACATCCATTTTGGATATCCATCCTTTCCCAAAGCTTTTGGATATGGTTAATACTTCAGTTGTATCCACTGCAGTTCTTTCTTCCTCTTCCTCCACACCTCTTGGCTTGTCTATGGGGAGTTTATCTCCTCTAGTGAAGAAAAAGGTGCAGTGTGGTCCTCCCAATAATGAGGGACATGAGAGAAGCCACCCTTCTTCACAAGGTGGTCCCTTTTTGACTTGTTAAGTCCTAGTGATGGAACCAATCCCAACTTCCCCTCAGTTCATCACTGCTTCTGAGTCATTCGATGAGCCTAGTGGTGAATCTTAGGTGCAGCCTGCCCCATCTACTGAAGTTAAACATGGCACTCCTATATGGTGTATTTTTAACTATGTGGATGAAGTTCTGGCCTTGTTAGGGCTCTTCAGGAAATCACTGACCCTAGCTCCACAAGAGCTCAACAAAGAAGACCTTGTGGGGCCTTCTTCCTTAGCCCTTGTCGTGGGAGGGCTGGATGCTCCTCCTCTTAACATCCCACTACTGTAGGCTCATCCTCCTTCCCTCTACAATGACCTAGAGTGTGAAGCAGATGACCTCTTGTTTGATCAATGTTAGGAGGCCTCTTCTTGATCTTGTGCGCGTGTGTGTGATTTGTGATGTGTTCCCCCATGATCATGCTATGTGTTCTTGGATGACCCTTTTTACCCCTATTGGTGCTTGGATAGAGGTATGGTTTTTGTGTCGTAAACCTTATTATATTTGTATCATCATTCTTTCATATTTGTGACTTGACTTTTAGTAAATTGGGGATGATGCAAAGTGTTGGGGACATTTAGGCTTCCATTCCATGTTGACCCAATTTTTTATTTTTACTTTGTTTTCTGTGCATTCTTCCTGATATGTTAGGGATTGATGATCTTTCACCTTGCACCATGGTTACCTATTATTTATATGAGCATGGAAAAATATGACCCTACTAAACCAGATCCCCCTATGCCCTTTGTTTGTGTTTCTCTCTCTTTTTCTCTCTCTTTATATTTCTCTCTTCTTTGCTTGAGTTGTCCCTCTCATGTGTGACAATGCCTTTCTTCAACATTCTTATTTTCAAAAAATGCATTCATTTTCCAATGAATCTTTTCTCAAAGATCTTTGCAAATATTTCTTTAGAATCACATTATCAACTTGCAACCTAATAGAACATGTTTCCTTCATCATGGGTTCATAAAGAAAGAACTTGAAAACCTTTCTCCGAAGTGGGAATAGCTTTTACCTTCCCCTCATGTGGGGGAATATTCTTCCTTTTGAATTCCTTGATGAAGTGAACATCTTTGAAAAGGATCCCTTGATGATGGATCGATTTGAGAAAGAGAAAATATCTACTTTTGAATTTTGCATCCCTTGAGTGGACCCCTTCTTCAAAACGGGTCCCTCAGGGACCCCTTTGAAAATCTTTCAAATTGTTGATGGACTACGTGACTTTTTGCTTACTTACCTATAGGGCTACATCCTGACTCTGCAAAGTTCACTTTCCTAGGTTTCCTCCATCTAAGAGATCTTGGGGGATACCTCCCTATAGGACTAAGATCCTATAGGACACTTCCTTTGAGCTTCCTCCATGCGAGAGATCTTGGGGGTGGCTCCCCTACAAGTCTGTGAGCTTATGGGGTGCTTTCTTGGGTTTCCTCCATGTGAGATCTTGGGGGTTACCTTCCCTATAGGTCTTTAGGTCTTTAGGGTGCATCATTGGGTATTCTTCATGCAAGATATCTTGGAGAATACCTTCTCTATAGATTTTTGGGTCTATAGGGTGCTTTCCTCACTTCCTCCATGTGAGAGATCTCACGGGAAACTTCCTAGGTATCCTCCATGTGAAAGTTCTTGGGGGACACCTTCCTTGTAGGTCTGCAGGCCTATAAGGCACTTACTTCATGGGGATTTCTTCATGTGAGAGATCTTGGGGGTTGCCTCCTTGTAGGTTCGCAGGCCTGAAAGATGCTTTATTTCTTCAACTTCATAGTTCTAAGAAGCTATGAAGTCCTTCGCATGTCATGTACCTTTAAGTTTTTCAGATCATGGTCTGATTCCTCACCAATTTAGGTATACATTCCTAACCTTACTCCTTCCTTGATCAACTTTACTGAAGCACTCATCAGTACTCGTGCTCGCTAAATTCGAGGAAAAATGTATAAGAGTGAATTTGCACCCCTTATGTAAATTCCCCTTTTTCCTTTTTCCACTTAAGCCCGCTTAATTACACCTAAGCCTGCTGCTTTCATCCCACTTGGTGCCTATTTTGAGTGTTGGTGAGGGAATTTTTTTTGGGGATGCCATTGCGGTGTGTAGACATCCACACAGTGAGCTTACGCCCCTAGCAGATTCTTGTGACTGAACCTACAGAGGTGTTACACTTCTCATTGGTGGTCAAGTTGTAACGCCCTCTTCGGCCAATCGACCCGAATATGGTCATTTCTTTCATTCTCTCCTTCAAATTCACTCCTTTAACAAGCATTTCATCTTCTTCACATCCTCTAAGAATTTAGTTGAACTTATTCCAAGCATTCAAACCAGCTTTTCACACTCTTGCATTCACTTCAAGCATTCTAGTAGCACTCTTGCACTCCATTGTAGTGATATCTTCGCTCCATCACTTCAGTAGAGCAAGTTTGGGACCACACCATTGTAGTATAGGCTTGATTACTCTCAATATCTCCCCCATCATCCTTGAGTTCTTTTGGTGGAGGTGGTAAGCTTCCCATTCCTCTCCTCTATTACTTGGTAGAGTAAGTGCATTTACTATTTTTTAGTGCCTTAGTGTTCTTTACTACGTTATTCTCTTTATCTCACTTTCTTAACTATCCGTGGTGGTGGAAAGACCTAAATGGGGGTTTGAGTAAGGAAGGCCCCTATACATTCACCCAACATTTTCCTCCTCTTTATGTGTAGGTGAACGTGCTTTTGAGGAGCTAGCTAGTGAATTAGTTTCTTTGTGAGATCATTCTTGCCACCTTAACTCTCGCATTTGTACTTTAGCACATTAGGGAGTATTTTTTTTACTTAATCACATTATTTTGTCCCTTTAGTAGTAGTTAGCTAGGCCATTAGCTTGTTTTCTTAGGTTCGACCTTGCCTCCATAGTTGTCTATTCATACGATCACCAGTGCACTTGAGAGATGCTAGTGCACTGTGCTATTGTTTGAGGACCACACTTTTGTCCATGGATAGAGAGATTCCTGAGGCATGGTATTGAACTTGAAAATTGGTTCACCTATCCCCATCTTGCATTTTGGGTCTGTAGGGTGATTGGAGGACTTTATAGTCCTCATCATTCTCATCCCGCATTCCCCAACATCGTGTTAAGTTGGGGTAAGTTAGGGCAGCCTTCCATTCTTGGCCCTTCATGACCTAGGGCCTTGAATGTGGTTAGTCCCCCTCTCTTATAGTAGGAAAACAAAACCCCAACCCCTAGAAAAGGTATCAAAGTCCATGGGTTGGTAGGAAGGCTTATGCCTTACCATAAAGTTTGATAAGTGATAAGTGATATATGCAAACCCCAATCCCCAAAATTGTTTGGGGCTTTGCGGTTCAAAGAAAAGGCTTATGCCTTAACTAAATACAAAGAGATGAAAGGGGTATGAAGAACCCAAAACCTTGACTTTTGACATCTCAAAGGCATTTAAGACTTTGAATTTTCAATGTTTGGTTTATTGGTCTATGAATGGTATGAAGGTGGCAAAGGGTAAGATTGATGGCCAAAACCTGAAAGTGCATGATAGGTGGAAAATTATCTGCATTCTATAGAAGGTTTATGGGACCAAGTGATGGTTAGTGTGATCTCATAGGGAGATGACACATGTCCTTGGTAACTGGTAAGTGGTATGAAGGATGAGCGACTTCCGACCCTCGAAGGAAAGGAAATGAAAAGTCACCAAAATTAAAGTATTTTTTCCACAAGATTCTTGTGTTGACTTGTGTTCACCGCATGGGTTTACAAGAATGTGACATGTGGCTAAAGTAATTAGTTGATTTGATTCACATCGTTGTTATGAATCATTTTGATAGATCTACAGCTCATATTTAAACCAATCAAATCAATGATTGGGTTTTAAATGCAATAACTACTAGTTGGTGATTGGTAGATCATGCCATGAGTTCCATGATCGATGGCTTATAGATTGAACAAATGACAAGTTTACATATAAAATGAAATAACTATTCTAGTAGAAATTTGATTGGTGATTGAAAGGAATAAACAACACCATTAATGCTTATTTGAAAAACTAATCTAAAGGAGATCTATTACAAATGAATCATGCAAGATATATCATTTAATGTGCATCTAATCTAGGGTTTACAAGTTGCTAAGAATAGAAAATACATTGTATCTAGAACAAGACCGAGTACACAAGAATATGAAATTAAATATAGATCAAAACCTAAGATTGATAGATGCAAAAAATAGCAATTGCATTGAATGATGATAGTGGTTGTTTTTCTCAAGGAGAGTTGTATTGTTGGAGAAGCTAAGTGATCAAAGTTAAACAAATAAGTGTTGAATGGATAAGGAGAGCAGTGTGGATTGTGAGAGGATAGAGGTGAAGAAAAGAGGTGCATTCCTAGGTTAAAGAAGAACCAATATTTTTCACATAGGAACTTGTAATTTTTTAAGAGGTTGGTGCCTCAAAAAGATTGGATTAATGCTCAATCACGTGTGCAGTGCTCCTTGAGGTTGGTGTCTCAAAAAATTGTCTTTGGTGTGTAGTTTACTAGGAGTGCAGTGCCTCAAAAAATTGTCTTGGGTGCCAATGTACCTGTAAGTGGATGATTACAAAAAATATATAATATCTTTGATTGTGAGGGTGGATTTTAGTAGTAGACTCAAACAACTTTTCTCATAGTGGTTTTTCCCTTCTAGGGTTTTCCATGTATATCTGGTGTCTTCTTATGTGTGTGTTGTTTTTCTTGATCTTTAATCTTTTCTACTGTTTAAATGTGTAAAAAAATTATGTACACTGGTTCACCCCCCTCTTAGTTTATTGGTGTTATTTCAACACTAGTATGTTTCTTATTTTGTTACTTTGTCTTGGGGGCTCACCTAGTGAATATTGGACTTCACTAGATTATGGTGCCTTTTTTTTGTGATTCCCTTAGAAAATATTAGAATTTTCTATTATGTGTCATGATCACCTTAAGACAACCATCGAGCATAGCACAACTTGCTTGACAATAGAGTTATTTGTTTTAGAGTGTCTAGCATACTGCAGCTTGCTCACCTTGTGGAGCCCATCATATTTTATGGACACCTAGCATAACACATCTTACTAGCTAGTGGATCCATGTGGCTCATGAGTGATGTGGCATAATGCAACTTGGTAGTCCTCATGGGAGCATTCCTTTATTCGATGGATGAAATTTGGTATTTGAGACAAATTTAAGACTGTGATCTCTTTACCTTACCAACTTGAATCCTTTTAGTACTAACCTTGTGTTTCTGTAGTGTTTCCTTTGTATTTTTTTTCATGCTTATCTCATGTTTACATCATTTTTATGTTCATGTCATTTTCATCTTTATGTTATGTTATGTAATGTGTTTTCATCATGTATGCTTCATGTTTTTTGACATGTATGTTTTTGTATGTAGTTTTACTACATTTCATATATGTGTGTGTTCCTTTGTGCTCATGTTGTCTAGACATAAGATCTTGGATCCTTGGGGCATGTGCACTCCCCCTAGATCCTTAGCCATCCTATCTTCAACATTTGGACAATTGGATTTCTCTTGACATGGATTTTCTACTTTAGTGTGAGTCTAAACATAAGTTCATGCTCTCACTAAAGTGGGGGCTAAATGTACCATTTGAAATTGTCACCCTTGAAAGTTTCAAATTATATTTTTCTCCCCCTAAATTATTGAGCCTAATTGGAACCCTAATTTCCTAAATTATGCATTCTAAGGCCTATTTTTACCATTTTGTGATAAATTGCAAGTATAGAAAAAATAAATTTATTTAATGTTTTAACCCCAACACAAAAATACCCATAAAATGGGGCCAATATTGGGACACCCTTGGGAAGCTATGCCCCCTATTTTATCAAGCTCAAAATTTGACTATGTTAGTGTTAGTATTTTAACATTTAAAATTCAAGTTACAAATATTGACTATTGAGATCTAATTTGCAAGAAATTGAATAAATTCCTATAAATACCTATTTATTGCATCATTTGAAATATAACAAGCAAGAGGTGGACATTAAGAGAAATAATTATTTTATTGAGCAAGGTAAGAGTAGCATTTCAATGATTTATTGTAGCAATTCAAGATCCAAGCATCATGTCAAATCTTATGTGAGTTCATGTATGTTCATATTATCATTGTTTGTGAAGGCTAAGGATTTTTTTAGGTCTTCAAGCAATTCAAGAAAACAAGAAAACAAGATCCAAGACCTTTAAGTGATTTTCATGACTTCAGTCCTTCAAGGAAGCCATTGAAGGGTGGTGAGTTGTAGTACTTTGTCGATTCATCATTCCTTCCTATCATTTATCTTTCTTATCATTGACATTGCCATTTTGGAAGTGGAAACACTAACATGGGTTTTGACTAAGGAAAACCCTTAAATGGAACAAGCCTTCCTCTCTCTTTAAACATGTAGGTTTTAGATTTGGAGAGGATTGAAGGAAGTTTGAAGATTGATTATTTGTTGCTTCATTCAAAAACCTACACCTTGTCAACTCACAAAAACTCACATACAAAATTATCTGACAATGATCTAACAAGTTTGCAGATGGGAATTAGGAACTCAAATATGACATCATAGGACTATGAAAATAGATCCAAAACAACCCTACAAGGATAGAAATGACCTTGGGTGGCTATTTCCTCCTATAGTGACTGAATTCTATTGGCATAATTTTTTCATTGATGTCAAAGGGTAGATCAATCAAGGTTATGATGTCACTATTCTTAGAGGATAAGGTTCTGGAGGAATTGGTTAAGTATGATGGAGAGAAGAGCATGTTTTGAAAAAGTTGTAAAGCTGTTCAAAAGTTGCAAAGTTATCATGAATTTTTGTCACAATTTTGTAGAAGTTACTTCCAAAAGTCACAAAATAAAACAAGCTAAATATTTGGCATGGGTTTCTCAAGAGGATTCAATTGGTATGGTCCACATGATAAGAGGATGTGTGGTGTTCCCAATAATGATTTAAATTTTCCTTCTAGCTAGACTAGGGTTTTGTAGTAAAGCCCTAATCATCGCATTCATGGCAATGGAAAGAATTTCTATTTATACATTGACTGGGTACAAATGGTAGTGGGTCGTTTAAGTCACCACTTAAGTAATTGAAGTCATCAAGGTGATCAACCCTCTTTTCTTAGCATTACCAGTTGGTGGTTTGTATGTATCATGTGAATCCTTCACATCACAGTTTGAAGCTTATCTCAACATGTGGTTTGCATGATGTGTGATGGAGACTAATCAACAGTGGAGATCAGACAAAGAAGATATATCAACCATTGCTACATTGCTTCACATCGTTGTTGTGGAGCAAACAAAAGATATGCAACTTGGGATGTGCAATACTTGAAGATCAATGACCTATGTAGAAGCTCGTGAGGATCAACAATTGACTTTACATTACAAGAATTTAGTTCATCGTGTTTATGTGTTTGACTACTCAACTCATATTTGCTATACATGATGGAAGAAGAATAGTGAAGTGTGACATATGCAAGGATAGGTGGTGACATAAGATAGCATCACTAGGTTTATTCACATCTTAGTTGTGATTAAAGCAACATCAAACCAATATGCGATACACTAAAAGGAAATGATGAAGACATGGTGGGTCCCCTTGTTAAAAGAGAGATGGAGCGATAAGGAAGACACATGCCCAACATGTCAAATGGCATAATGTAATTGCATCACAATGGTCCTTTGAATTGTGATTAACTCTCTTTGCATGCAAATGCAATTGCGATAGACAAAGAGGATGTGATGGGAATTCAATGGTAGAGATTGTGTGATGGTGATCAGATGGATATCATCATATATTTTTACATCACAAATATCAAGGCCAATGTCTCATCTAAATTTGTGATACATTAAGTGAATGTAATGGGTATGTTTACAAAGTGACCAAAGATTGACTATGATGGTATAAACAAGATTAATATGACAATAGTGTTTTAAATATGGCAAGGATAAAGGATGATTATCATATCATGGAATGAATATATGAGATCGATGGAACAAATTCAAAGTTGAATATTCTCAACAGCTATGATAGTATGAATGCGGGTTTGGTCTAGTAGCTAACACAGTGCATGAATTTAATTGGTTTACCTACTCTAACAACCAATTGATTGGTGATTTTATTTACAGAGCAGTGACATAGACAATAAAATAAATCAAGATTAGAATTAGATTGGATACATAAGGAATGCATTAAATATGCATATTAGGGTTTATATTTTTTACAGGTTGCTATGTTTAGTGAATTCAATGAACCTGAATTTAAGTTTGAGTGTATGGCTATTTTCATAGGTGGATTGTAAAATAAGATAATGAGTAAACCCTAGTAGAGAGTTTGTATAGGTGACTATGTAATGCTTGAAGCAATTATTGTAGGTTGGTGAAGGTATGTAAAAAGAAGATAGTCAAAATTTCCCCATGTTGCTGATGTGCATGAAGTAGAGTGTGTGTGTGAGCTCTTAAGGTGGATAGAGAATGCACAAAAAGAAAAAGGGAAAAGGTGTAGAGAGATGTGTGTGTGAGAGAAGAAGCAGAGAGGGAATGGACAAGAAGTGAATGGGTAGAACCCAAACAAAAATTAGAGATCTTTATCAAGGTTAACATTCAAGGTGTAGAATAGTGAAGAGTTGCAAAATAGAGAGGTGTAGAGTAGAGAATTGTGTTGTAGAGACAACAATAAAGAATTGAGAAATTGCAAATAGGGTTGCAACATTGGATTGTGTTCAAAAGAAAAATTGTATTGTATTGCATTGTAAATTTTATTGGTGGGTGCCATTAGATATCTAGGAAGATGCTCAGTGTAGGGAGTTGGTGCTTCCTTGGAGTGGGTGATCCTAAAACTAGGGGATTGGTGTCTCCTTAGGGTTGGTTCCCTTAAGCTTTGTAATCAGATATTTCATTGTGACATTGAATTTGAGCAGTATACTCAAGCATCTTTTATCTTTGTGCTTTTTATCATCTTTGGTTTTTCATGTACATCTTGTATTATGAGTTATTGTGTTAGTATGTTTATCTCTTTACATGTTTAGTTTCAATCTACACTAAAAGGTCTTAAAAGTGTTAATAAGTGCAAGGTTTTAAAGGGATAAAGTTTTAATTGATCTAATAATTCACCACCCCCTCTCTATAGATTATTGTGTTCCAACAATTGGTATTAGATCCCTAGTTCCCTAAGAGAAGCTTAATTAGCTCGAGTAGATCTTGGACAAGTGAACACAATGGCAAGTCAAGAATGTTCTTAAAAAAAATGCACCTCAGTTTGATGGATCAGATTATGCATTTTGGAGCATTATGATGGAGACATATTTTGGATCATTAGGGTTTGATGTGTGCATGTTTGTCAAGAATGGATATACACCTCCAGGTACTACTCCTACTAATGTTGTAGGAAATAAATACTATGAGAACAATGCAAAGGCAAAGCATTTTATTCTCTGTGGCTTTTCTAGTTTAGTGTTTGCCAAAGTTATGCATTATCAAATTACACATGATTTCTAGGATAAGTTGAAAAGCATATATGAGGAAATGATAAGGTAAAACTTGAAAATCCGCAGATTCTCAAAGCCAAGTTTGAAAGTGTATGGATGAATGAAGAAGAAAATATTGCAGATTATCTTCTTGGAGTTGATGAGATAGTGAAATCAATTAGAGGATTTGGAGAAGAAAAATATTTAGTTATTGTGCAAAATTTATTAAAGTTCATGTCATCTAGGTATGACCCCAAAATATCAACAGTAGAGGAAGTAAAATAAATTGACAAGCTTACTCTTGATGAACCACATGGCATATTCACTACCTATGAGATGAGGATGGGAAATGTTGAACCATCCAAAAGAGAATACAAACAAGGAGAAGGTTGAAACATCCAAGAAAGATAGGGAAGAAGTCTCCACATTTGAACATGAAAAGACTGATGAGGAAGAAGAAAACTTCATTAGAATATTAAGGGGAGACTTTGGAAAATATAGAGTTAGGTTACCATTCAAGTGTTTGACTATGGTAAAGTAGGTCATTTTTCTACTAAATGCTCTTAAAATAAGAAGGATAACTCTAAACAAGAAGATGGTAAAACGAAGAAACCCTACTTCCTTAAGAGAAGGAATTTTTAGAAGAAGAGTCTATACATTCAAGAAGATAGTGATATATCTAATATTAGTGATTGTTCAGAGGATGAACATGATTATTCTTTTGTGATAGAAGAAATTAATTTATTTTAATGGAAAAATAATTTGAAGAACATAAAGATGGAAAGGTAAAGGACCTTGGTGAAGAACGTGAAGAGGAAGGAGAAGTTGACCTAGAAGGAGAGCTCATTTGTGCCTTGGATGAGATAGATGAACTAAGAGAGGATATTGAAAACTTGCAAAAAGAGAATAAGAATATGAAGAAGCATGCACAAAAGGATACAATTAAGTTAACTAAAGATCTTGATGAAGTTAATCAGATGGTGGTAAGAATGAAGCTACAAGTAGAGGAAGCCAAAAGAATTGAAAATTTGGTCAAGTCTAAATTGCAGTCTAAAATAGAAAAATGTATGAAGTTAGAAGAAGAAATAGTTTCCTTAAGAAAATATTTGGAGAAGGCTAGAGAACAAATAGAGAAATTTCTAAAATTTAAGGGAGTGTTAGAGATTCTTGATGGGTTGTTAAGCACACAAAAGCCTTCTAACAAAGAGAAGTTTTATTTATGTCTTGAGAAAGTTGAGAGCACTTTTTTTAACACTTCTACAAAAATATATGAGATATTTAGGGCAAAGGAAAAGAATAGCTCAAATGGTGAGGAAGTCTGCAAGGAAAGTGCATCTAGCAATGAGAAGAAGACTACTATAGTAAAGAATATAGATGAAGAAAAGAAGCATGTTGCAAAAAAAAAATGACAACAAATCAATGATGAAAGAATGGAGTTTCTCATTAATGAGTTGTCATTGATTTCAACATTACATGATGGATTTCAAAATAGCATGAATGATGTTTATTTTGCAAAAGGCTTTTTGCTAACTGTCTACACCTGTAGTTTTAGCACACAGTGTCGTCTGATAATTTGGTTCACATATGTTCACCCATATAGATCTACTCTTTTGGTTCTAATATGTTGATCATGGATGTCACTAGCATCTTATTTTAGAATTTTAGTTGATTCAGATAAGTGGTCCAAAAGTTGCAAATAATAGAAAATCGACAGATATGGTTTACATAGTTTTCTATGTAATGGCTACAACCTAAGTGGTCCACACTCCTCTATAGATTTGAGTTAGTCTTTGTGATTTTGGAAGTATGTTATCATGTATTAGTACATTATATTTTTTAGTTGGCATGAAATTTTGTGGTCCATGTATTCTATGGTGATGATCAGTTGGAGTATTTTTTCTATAATTGGCTGACTTAATGTATGCAAAGTGTTGTGGAGTTTTAATATGTGATGCAAATGAAAAATGGAGTTATTATAGGTCCATGCCTACCTATATTGTATATGTTTTGTCATGAAGACATTTTGATTTGAATTGGGTGTCGAATTAGCACATTTTTTATGATTTGTGGTTACATATAATTATGCTCACTTAATTGATGTTTGCAATGGAGTTTTGTATATATACAAGGTTGATTTGAGTTTATGAGAAGAGTTATCTAATGCATACATGATTTGAAGATAAGTTGTGATGCAAAATTTTGCAAAATTATGCAAATAAGTTGTAAGTGTTGAGAAAAGGTGCGTGAATATAGAGTAGAGACTTGTAATCTTAGTTGATCAGAGTATTAAATTCTATGATATGAGCTTCAAAGGAACTGAATCTAGTATATGTTAGATGCACTTCTATCAGTTCAAATCCTAGCTATGAATCCACCTCTTTCCATTTTTCTTTTCTTTATGAACAATGAGTTCACTTGGATAGTGAGTCCTCTTGGTAGTGAGATTTTTTGTAATATCTTATAACTAGTTATAACATATTGTGAGTTAATCCTCACTATGGTTTTCCTTTCTTTGGTTCACCACATAAATTTTTTTGGTTTTTATTTGTTGTGTGTGTTATGGATTGTTCATGCTTTCATTCCTTATAATTGTTAACTATGCTTTGGAAATTAGATGGTTGATAATTGGATGGTTTAATAAAATAGTGATTCACCCCCCTCTTAGTATTCTCAGTGTTCAATAATTGGTATTAGAGCTTGGTTCCTTGGAAGAAGCTTGGTCACTTTGGGAAGATCTTGGAAATAGGACACATGCCTCCAAAAGTGATTTCTGCTATTGGATACACATAAGAAGATTGCATGTTCGACAATGATGGAGAACTTAAAATTGCTCTTGAAGACCTTGACAAAATTGAAGTTGTGTAGACATGTAAAATTGACTTAACACCTATCACACACTATAAATGACATTTTCACATCATCGAAATCATTTTCATCAAACATCACTACATTTCGCATCAATTACATTTGAAACCCTAATTTCCCCTATTAATTGAATAATATGACATTATTTAATTAATTCACTTTTTCATCATTCTTGACAAACTAAATAAATTCTAGTTATTTAATAAAATCCTAAAAAAACCTATTTCTGCTATTAATTGAATAAAACATCATTATTTAATTAATTCACGTTTCTTTCATTTCAACCAATTAAATAAATTGCATTTATTTAATTAAGTCCTAATCTCACTTTATTTCATCCCGATTAGTTAAATAATGTCAATTATTTAATTACGTCTCTAAATCAGCTTATTCCCATAAGTTAACTGAATTATTAAACCATAATAATTTAATTACGACAATTTTCCTCCAAAATTTGAATAATTAAATCAAACCATTCAAATCATCATCAAAAATCAAATCAAACTAATGCAACTTTGTTTACAAAAGTCAAACTTTATTTGCACTTTCAACTCCAAAATGAATGAATGAATTAAATCAATTAATTAATCTTTCTCAACCACTTTCCCGATTGAGCAAATTATGATTCCCTAATTTCTCAATCTAATCCTGACTGATCAATCTATTTTTGATTGAGAAAATTATGATTCCTTGACTGATCAATCTATTCCTCAACTCCATTGATCATTCAATCTATTTATTCAATCACACAAATTGTGCAATCTATTTTACATAGATTATTCATGTCTAAATCCTCTCAACACCTTTCAACCATCAATCTTGATTCAACATTGTTTAATATTGATCATCCATTTCAAATCTCATTTTCTATATAACAAACCTCTTTCCTCAAAAAAGGATTGAAGAGTCAACATAATTTTCACAATGAAGTACTACCTCCATTCACAACTACCATTATTAGAGCTTCAACATATCTTCAATCAACCATCCACACATCAAGCTTTTGCACACAAACTGTAGAGGCTTCGCAGTGATAGGAACAATCCAACATCAGGAAAACACACTCCAATACGGGATGGTAACACTTTAATTTTTCATGAATTCATGTGTGCTTTCATACTTTGATCTTGTTTCATGAATTCAGTAATAGCTTGGTTTCATTTCCTAACTGTAGGATTAAATCTAGCTTAGTGTTCTTGATCTTAGATTATATTTTGGTTTCAATTACATTTCTCTTGTTTTCATCTATTATTTTCCTCCTTACACATTTTGGCACACCAGTGGGACCTTTCTCCCCTAAACTAATGTTTCTAAGACCCATTTTTGAAGTTGCAGGTTCTAGAATTACTTTTGGAGAAGTTTTCACACAATGTCCCAAAAAAAATTTACACTTGCTTGTCAAGAAAACCATGCACTTGCCTCTGAAAACCGTGCATTTGACACAAAGATCCATGCACTTCCTTTTTTTCCATGCATCTAACTGATGACAAAGTGTACACTTTCTCTTTTTCAATTCATTTGATTGATGATAGAGGGTGCACTTTCGAGGATTTATGTGCTTTTTCTCTGATAGACCTATGTTCAAGATCTGCAAATTGTTAATTTATTTTTTTGCTAATGTATGCTTGTTTTTTAATGTGTGCCAGGTGTTAACGTGTTTGTATGCAAGGTTTGAGAAAAACTAACACATTTTTTGCAGCGAAGATGAATGGTCAAAGAACTTTAGATTTTCAAACATTTTTTTTTAGGTTAGGAATATTTTTTTTGGGTGCATAATAAGAACAAAACATTTTTTCTTTTGAGGTGCTCCAAAAATAAACCATTTCAAGATTTCTTAAGATAGGAATATCTTGTTTTGGTGCTTAAAAAAAACCTACAAACAAACACATTTGTCTTTTGGTGCTCTTAAAAATGAACCATTTCAAGCTTTCTTAAAATAGGAACTTTTATTTGGTGCTTTAAAGAGAACAACACATGAATATTTCACTTTTGGTGCTCTTAAAAATGAACCATTTCAAAGTTTTTCTAAATTAGGAATTGTCATTTGGTACATAAAAAGAACAACAAAAATTTCAATTTGGGTGCTCTAAAAATGAACTCTTTCCAAGTTTTCATAATTAGGAATCTTGATTTTGGTGCATAAAAAGAACATAAATGACCAAAATGATTTCTTTTTGTTGATGCACACTCGTATTTGATTTTTTTGACCAATTAAGACTAGTATCACTTTAGAAACACTCAAATTTTGGCTTAAAAATGGACAAATTATTAGCCCCCGTCAATTAGCAGAGTTGGTTCAAGTCTTGGGTTTGCTCCCCGAGGTCTTGGGTTCAACTCTCTGGCCTGGATATTACCCTGCCATGCACACTTGGGGGTGGTGCTAGTTACCACATGGCTCTAGGGACTAGTCTCGCCTCAAAGTCTCCCTGTAAAGGGAATCCACTGGGCTTGAGTCATGGGGATACCCTGTGGATAACAAAAAAAAATGGATAAATTATTCTTTTTGTCTTGCACCTTTGCTATCTTAAGTGATTGATATCCAGAATACTTTGATTTGATGCAATGAAAAAGAACAAATTGTTATGCTTTATTCACATATTTTTGGGGATAGCACTGCTCGAGGTGCTTAAAAAGAATCAAACTAATATGAATTGTATTCTATGCATTTAGTGGTTGGGAAGCTAGATGGTTGTCTTCTCCCCTCACACCTTTTGGTGATATTGGGTGAGTGAAAACATCTTGAGCTTCACACCTTTATTTTCAAAGCATACCTTTTAGAGGGACTTCCTATTGAGAAACATCCAGTGTTGGAGAACTCATAGGTGACCCAAGCGACACTTTCATTTTGGACCGCTATATAAATAAATTGTGGGTGTGAGGAAAGATGATCATCCTCAGTATTCTCATGATGCATAAAAACTTGCAAGGTCTGGGAGGATTGAGAAAAATGTTGCATGTATAGGGGCCCAAAAATAATATCCCTAGAACATTACTAAGAGCCAAATTGTTTTAGAAGCTACCCCTTTATCCAAAAACATTCTTTGAAAGTGGCGCATCATAATTTACTTCTAAGAAGTTACTTTCCAAGTATGACTACAAGCCCATGCCATAAGTTGCATGTAAAATTGTCTCTTTGGAGCATGAGATAGGCCTACCTAAAAGAATAGTTTCTATACTCTAGGGTTGTAATTACCTTTTTATGTTAAACTTTCCAAATACATTCAAAACAATCTTGACATCCAATTTTGTGCTTGATCTACAAAGAACACATCCAAAAAAAACACTAAACATGATGGTTAAAATCACAAACCCTTTGACTTAGTGTATTCTTTTAAAAGAAGCCCTATATTTGCACTCCTTAAGGATTTCCTTAAAGGTTTTCGAATATTTGGGCTCTAATTTCAGGCTACATTGGATCAAAGTATATATTTGGAAAATATGGCTTGGGTGTCACGATTTCACAACTTAAATCCATAGACATTAAGGTAACACAAATCCATGCTTTCTGAGTTAGTCCAAGTGTTGTTGTATCACTTGCCATACTCCAATAGAGAGAAAGTGAGAGAAAAACCAACTTGAACTTGCAAAAATATGAAGAAAGATTGTTCAAACTAGAAACAAAACACACAAAAATCACCGTTGCACAAAATTCTAGCATAGTTGTCACATTTTCTAGCACAGTTGCTAAAAATTCATTGCATTTTATTTCTATATTAGAATCTTCACTGATAAAAATCAGTTGCATTTGAACAAAACCACACACTTGATGCAGAACCGACACATTTGCTTTTATTTTCTTGCACTTTCTTTTAAGAAACCAATGCACTTACCAAAAGAAACTCACTTTTTCCTAAGTAGTCATTGCATTTGATAGAAACACATAGAAGTCACACTTTCTTTTCTAGCTCACACTTGCTTCTCTAAAACCTGTGTACTTGACACATTTTTGGCTACACTTGATAAATCTAGCTACTATTGCTCACAATTTTGCGCCTTTGCTTAGAAACCAATGCTATTGCTCTATCCTGCTAACAATTGGGAAGAGAAAACTAAATATGCTTATAGGATCCTTGTTAGAATGACACAATTGGAAAACCAAATAATTCATATAGTCCCTCACCCATTATTTCCATTCTACTTGTTAGAAATAAAAATCAAACAAACCATTGGGATCATTCCTTCAATCAGATGTTTATCATATCAACAGTTACTTGGAAGTCATAGATAGTTCAAGTAAGCTTTTCCACAACATATCTTCTAGACAAGGAAGTGAAATATCGACCCTAGTCCTTCAAAATTTTGATTTTTGAAAAGTAGCACCATTCCAAAACAACAATCAAACCTTAGGGTCTTGAGCTTCATAAAAACCATCTAAAAATCATTAAAATTTATGACCATCTAGTGACCGACTACTCTAGTTCAACACCCAAACCTTGTAGCACCGATCCTCCAACCTAGTCTAACACACATTGAAGGTGAACAAATTGATATCATTAGCAGTTTAATAACCTTCATATTTGAGAAGAACGAAACACCCAACCAGTGGAGAAACACAACAAACATCTTAGACAAAGAGGAAGAGAGAGAAGACCTAGTAGTTGAAAGAGCTATGTTACCACCTCCTGCATGGCAATAGATATACGATCCTCATGATCTCGGGAAAGAGAAAAATCCTTAGATTCGAAAAGAGAAAAATCCTTAGGAAAAAATTCATATTACAAATTTCAAAGAACCACCCTACCCTACAGTTTTCCAAAGGGTACATCTAGAGAAGGTATCACATCTTCCAATATACTTTAGAACATTTCTATCTATTATTTGCACCAATAGGCCAAATTTTTCCATAGATAGGAGTCATAAAAATAGTCACAAGAGCTAGGAAGTTGTTTATTACAACTACAAGATCACAACACGGGAAGAACATGGAAGCAAGCAAGAACAACACCAGCATCCCACCAACAAACACCACAAATGATGAAGGTGGCCCATGGGGCTATATTCCAAGTGACCTTGAAACATTCCAAAAGAGACCTATGTATAGAGACACCTTTAGTGAGGAAGAACTAAACTAAAAACAAAAAGAAGTGATAGAACAAAAAAACTAGGACACAAATAGAGTGGTTGTAGAGGAGGTGGATATAGAGGAGGAAATAAATGATGAGGAACTATTTGAACATTCCAACAACCCCAAGGTTCTCAAACTAATGGACAAGTTGTTGAGAAAAGACCCAAACTCATATTTTTTCAAGTTAGCACAAAGTGGTAGTAAATTACCAGTGGACTTCAATGTAGAGGATCTCAAAGATCCCAATCATATTCCCTTAGGGGATAACTCAATTGTGAGACAAATAACCAAATCTCTAGAGATTCCAAACATTCCACCTGTGTTCTCACAAAATAGTGGTCAGCCCAAAGAAAAACCCTTGTTTAGAAAACCAACTTAGATTGAACAAGGAAAAATAGTGCAACAATATCAAGGAAGTCCATCCCAATACATACCACAAAACAACAATCTCCCACCAAGACAATATGTATATCAAAATACTTCAAATATCAACCCTTCCCAAAATAATTAGTACCACGAGCATGGTCGACCTTAGGGTCCCCTTCCAAACCAACAGTACCACCAACAAGGTGGACCACAGGGACCCCTTCTGAACCATTAGTACCACCAACAAGGTGGACCACAGGGTCCCCTTCCATATTCATCCCATTAACAAGGTGACCCACTAAAGAATCATTAGGGAAACCTTTAGTATAGTCCTTCCTAGCAACAAGGTGTGCCATAGAGCACCCTTCTTCAGTCATCCCATCAACAAGGTAACCTGCAAACACATCACTAGAGAAACCTTCAGTATAGTCCTTCCCAACAATAAGGTGTGCCACATAACACCCTTCTTCAATCATCCCATCAACAAGGTAACCCCCCATCACATCATTAGGGAAACCTTTTGTAGAGTCCTTCCTAGCAACAAGGTGTGCCATAGATCACCCTTCTTCAATCATCCTATCAACAAGGTAACCCGCCAACAAATCATCAGGGAAAAATTTAGTATAGTCCTTCCTAGCAACAAGTTGTGCCACAAATCACCCTTCTTCATTCATCCCATCAATAAGGTAACCAATCAATTCATCATTAGGGAAACCTTTAGTATAGTCCTCCCTCGTAGTAAGGTGTCCCACAAGGCACCCTTCTTGGGTCATCCCATCAACAAGGTAACCAACCAATGCACCATCATGGAAACCTTCAGCATAGTTCATATCAACAACTAGGTGCACCACAGGGCACTCCTCCCAATTTGTCCTACAAAAAAGGCAACCCACTAACACATCAACAAGGTAACATTCAGTATATTTCATCCCAGTAGTAAGGATCTAACCCTCCTTACACACAACAAGGACCTAAACCACCCTGTGTTCAAAACACCTACCAAGGTTCAATATCCCCATTCTATCCAACATATGACCAAAAAAAAATTGTGGGACAACAAGGCTATTACGCATAAGACGTGTAAGCAAGGGTACCATAAACTACGATGGAATTGCAACTAGAGTGATGAATCAAAAAATATGAAAAATGTAGGCAGGGAAAACAAAGAAGACCTACACCCTTCAGGAAATATTTCCATTCCCATTTAATCACTCCATCACTATGCTTCCATTTCCAAAGAATTTGGAAATACCCAAGTTTGAAAACAAATACAGAGGAAGAGGAGATCTAGTAGAGCATGCACATGAATTCTTAGTGTCATGTATTGAGGTAAAAAACAATGATGCTTATCTCATGAGGCTCTTTCCATGTAGCCTTATCGGTCATGCTATGGACTAGTTCACCCATCTACAATAAGGAATTAGACTATTCGATAAACTATCTAGCAAGTTCATAAACCGCTTCTCATTTAACATAGAGCAAGGCATCACCATCAAACATAGAGTGAGATGTCACCATCATGAGTTTTTCCACAATCAAATATAATCAAGGAGATTCATTTACCTCCTACCTATAGAGATGGAGACACAAAGCGATTTGATGCAAATGGCCCATTTTAGACAAGGAATTGGTAGATATCTTCATCATGAATGTCCTGCTCAAAATAAATTACCAACTCACTATGTTATGCCATGTAGACTTTGAAGAAACATTAAAAAATGGATTACATATTGAGAGAGACCGCATTGCAAGGGGAGTCCTTGAATAGCTCAAAAGATAGTCCCTCTAGTTCAAATGAGAAACCTAAAGTCTAGGCCAAATACAAGAACATCACAAAAAATGGAGTAGTTGATGCAAGAGCACTATGCCATGCACAAAAAACACCTAAAAATAAACCATAGGTGGCACAAATGAGCTATGTTCCCAACAACACCAAAACAACCAAATTACCTATCCCAAGAACAATCAGGTTGTAAACCAACAAATGAATCAAGGAGTGCAACAAAGAAAATATGATCAAACCAGGAGGCAGTTAACAGTACTAGGTGAGTCACTTGAAATACTCATGAACAAGCTAGTACAAAAAAACGTCGTCAAAACTAATGATCACCCAAACTATGAGGAACCTAGCTTCAAGACACCATGGTATAATAAGAAAGATTTGTGCAAATTCCATAAGATCAAAAGAAAAATGACCAATAATTGTATGTGACTCAAAAACCTCATCTAAGACTTAATAGATAAAGGGGAAGTAGACATCAAACATCATCCCAAAAACAAGGATCTTCAAATATACTCGAACCCAATCCTGAATCATGCTAAAATGAATGACAAAGGAAAAGAAGAAGAGTACCACAATGCTAATTACACGTATGGTGACATGGTTTTAGGAACCCTTTCACAAGCTAATGAAAATAGGGAAAATGTAGTGACTATACGAGCTGGAGACAATAACTATAATATAACTACCCATTGAGGGAGAGTTACGATACAAGGAGCCCCTCCCAAACCCACAACTAAGTCACCAAATGATTATAATATTGTGGAACAACTAAAACAGAATACTACATTAATCTTGGTCCTAGAGTTGTTAAAATTGTCACTCACACATAGGGAAATATTGGAAAAAGCATTGGAAATAGCGGTCCCTAATGACATCAATCCTAGTTAGTTCCAAGCCATGGTTGGAAAGATCACAACAAGTAATCATTTAATATTTTCTGAGAAAGATCTACCACAAAGAACATTCCACAACCAAGCCATCTATGTGGAGGTTGGTGTTCACAAAACCATGGTCAAGTGAGTATTGATAGATAATAGTGCGGGCTTAAACATTTGTACCTTAAAATTCATCAAATAATTAGGGTATTTTGACGATGTGATTGACAAAGGCAAGAGTATCACCATAAGGGCCTATGATGAACTTGAAAGAAATTATGAAGGAACAATCAGACTACCAATACAGATAGGACTAGGCACCACATAAATGACATGTCAAGTACTTGACCTTGAGTTGTTGTATAACCTCTGATGGGGTCATTGTAATCCTCATCATTTAATTTATCAATCCAAGGCGGTGTCCATGGCTGTGTGCAAGAGAGAAAGTAGAAAACTTGCTTGACAGTCTATTCTACTCGTAGAAATAAATCCTATTTGCATGAAAGGAAATTTGCATGAAAGGGAACTAATCTAAGGAAAAATTGCAAGAATTGAAAAGGATAAAATACTTCACACTTTCTGGAAATGAAAAGTTTTCTTGAATTCAAATTTACCATTGAAAGTTGGGAATACATTGTTGGAAGTGAAAATAAAACTATCCTATTTCCTCAGGCTAAAAAAAGCATTTCTAATCCCCTCCCCTTTGATCAACTTATTAATTGTATTTATAGAATTCATATTCTATATCTACCAACCAATCCACTAAGAATGTGGATCCAAGATCCTATTTTTGAGGGGTAGTTTATAAAACTCTAAAAAACTGAAGTTGCTATCCTCCATCACGCCACTTTTGTCTCAGTCAATTTCTGACATGTACTGCTCCTTCCCTATTGAAAATCATGCCAAACTCTCAAATGGGTGTTTAGCCCTTCCAATATAATTTCCAGATCATTTTGAACTTTTGAATTTTGTTGAGAAATGAGGGAGATATCATTGTTTTACTGAGACTACATTTTTGACAATTTCTGGGCGCTTAATTTTTAGGAAGTCTTCAAGTGTTGAAAGCGAATGAAGGAATTATTCTTCACTTCAATCAACCAAATAATTGGTCCTTATCATGAATAATATGCTATAATCATGCAACAATATTTGAGTGATGTGGTAACTTGAGTTATCTTTGGTGGAAGAAGAAAACATGAGATTTAATAACTGCGAGAGATCTTAAAACTCAACAAAAAACAAATCCTCATCCCATTAATTTATGAATTGATGCTCCATGATTTTGCATGAATGTAGGAGTTTTTTGGGAGTCTTCTCTATCTTCTCATTACTTCTTCAAATTCTTCTAAATATTTTAGGAGTTAACTGCTTCAAGTTTCTAGAGCTCTCTGCTGCAATTGTCTATGAAGCTCCTTCTTACCATGAGTTATTTTATCTGCATTATATCATCTTAAACACTTCATGGAGACATGTTAGAGGAAATTTGGATCATATTTAATTACCAAAAATAAATCAAACATTTACTTTACATTCTACTTTAAACAAGCTAAAGAAATTTCTATCATTACTCAAATCCACTTTAACACTAATGCATTAGGAAGAAATAGACGATTTTCTTTGATAAAATATAAGACAATTTATGGTATAATCAACCTCCTTATAGCACACCCTTGGATCCATGCATTACAAGTAGTACCATTGACCTTTCATCTTCCTAAAGTTCCCCCATGAAGGAAAATAAGTAACACTATATGTTGATCCTATTCCTTTTTATTTTGTGCAAAATTGGAGAAGTACAATAAATCCAATGTATTCTTAGAAACAACATAGCCTTACACTCATTTTCATATGTTGACCCTTCCACACTACCATTTACCTAAACAAGGAATGTATCAAGTGAGCAACCAAAATCAGAAGCCAAGGTTCAAGTACTAGACAAAGGTAATGAGAATTACCATTTCAACCAAGCATTCTACATCGGCATGATTCCACCAATGCCCAACGTCTACAAAGGTCCAAAAGAGATCAAGGTAGTACAAATGATAGCCAAGCCTACAATCTTCACTAGGTGGGGAGATATGAAAGATGAAGAAATATTCAAGGAGGAATTCTCATCCATGATTTACAAGGAGGACCAAAAGGAACCAGAAAAGCCACAACCCATTCTAATTGATTCTAATACTAGAGGTTATCAATTAACTAAAAAAATTGGGTATTAAGGAATAGGTGACCTTGGGCTACACAAAGAAGGTCGATCATAGCCTACCATAATGGAACAGAGAAATAAAAATATGGGGATAGGTTATAAGCCAAAAGACATGGTTATCCCAAAGCTAGATGAACCTCTTTTAAGAAATGAAAAACTTCTGCTAACATTAAGGCACTAGATATATACCATATATTGGACAACAATTTACCCATCGAAGACATTCGACAAATTTATCATTAATAGGTTCGCTCTCCAATATATTGAAACCATTCCCAACATCTATTACCATTTCAGAACGTTCTCTAACGAATACTATAGATAGGGAAAAAACAATTAGATTTAGTGTTGAAAGCAATAAACTAACTAGACCCTATCAAGCACCATGAAGCACAAAGTAGAATGAAAATGAAAATAAACAAAGGAAATGCAAACCAATTCTCAAACTAGACTTGATTGACCTCCATGGCTCTTCTCAACCTCGCATGAGAATGCAAGCTTTCTAATGGTTGATAATGAAGGAATGTTAGTTGCTCACTTCAGTAGCATAATGATATAGTGAAGGTTCGAAGATGGAGAATGATGGATGAAAGATGATGAAAGATTGTAGAGATAATTTGATAGAGTAAGGGTAATCAAAAGTTTCTCCCCCAAATGGCTTGTGAGAGATCGTATTTATAGAGTTTTGATGTGGATGGAGAAGAAGATTTGATAATATTTGATTTTTTGACAAAAAGGAAATACAACGAGATGAGATAAGATTTTAAAAAGATAGAAAGATTTTGATTTATTGTTTTAAAGGAAAGAAATCCTAAAAAGATGAGAAGGATAATGAAATGATAAACTTATTAAATAATGATAAAGCATTATCTAATAAAGGATAGGGATGAGGTGGAAAGCTAATTAAATAACGTAAAATCATTATTTAATTATAGACAAAGGTGAAAAAGATAATTAAATAAATAAAGATTTATTTAATATAGGCGAATAGATAAATGACTAATTAAACAATTAAAATAATTGTTTAATTAGAGAGGATAAATGGTCATGAATAATTAAATAAATAAATATTTATTTAATTATAGAAAAAGGGATTATGGATAAATAGGGGATAAATGAAACTAGTTAAATAAGATTTATTTAACTAATTAGATGATGACATGGGTACCTAGGGAAAAAGATGCTACAAGATGTCTAAATGATGTAATGTTGGGACAAGGTATTGTAAGAGGGAATTTTTAGGTGTCTACATTTTCCCCCTCTTTGAGATGATGTTTGAGATGATGAGATTTTTGTTGAGTAACATCATTTCAAAGAAGCTAAGGTACATGGATAGAGGAAAATAGATGATGAAGGAAAGGTAAGCTAATGATGATGTAGAGATGTGGAAAAGGATGGGATGATGATAAGAATAGGATGATGATGGGAAGATGATGATGTAAGGGTACGGTGATGCCTCCTCAAGAGGATAGGTGGGTTGGACAAACATGGGTAGGCTCTCGAAATGAAATGAAATGATAAAGGAGGGATAAAATGAATGATGCAAGATATAAAGTGGATGAAGGAGATGAAATGATACGTTATGCTGCAATGAAGGTGAGTAACCATGATGTTTGATATAGAACTAGACATTATGCACCAAGATATAAAGACCAAGGTGATGATTTGTCTTGTGCCCAAGCGTAATACAACCTTGTCTAGACATATGAGAAAGTAAACTTAGAGAATTAAATTCCTAATGCAAAAAAGGTATGATATGACCCTAGATGCAAAGGATAGTGCAAAAAGCTATTCCAATATACACAAGATATGAATATTAGCTAGAATGATATAGATTTGATACAAATGCAAGATAAAATGATAACACACATAAGCAAGCAAGGAAGAATGCACAAATTATTCGAAAACAAACAAGGTAGTGCCCCTGTCAAGCTGTAAATCGTTGATTGATGGATTGATTGATGATGATGATAGTGTTGTCATTGCGAGGAATGATATATCCCTAGATCAACAAAAGGATGATGATAATTGATTGACTAATTGGTTGATTTGGTTTACGACAAGATTAGGATTAAGACCATTGATAAAATTGGATAATTTGACAAGATTTATTGACTTGATTGGTATGGATTGATAATGAATTGTATTTGGATTATTGTTTGGATTAATTTTGAGTGATTTGATGTATGAATTAATGTATTTGATGAAGATGATTGATTGGTTGAATGGTTGGATGATTAAATTTAGTTGATGGATTGATTAGAAGAAATTGGAAGAATTTATTGGATGGGTTGATTTTACTGTTTGGATTTTTGTTGGCTATTTGATTTTATTTTTTTCAGGATCTTTTTCTATTTTTTTTTTGTATTTTTTGTGCAGATATTTTGATTTTTTTGGATTTTTTTTTTAGGAAATTTTAATAGAAGAATGCAAGGATAAGGCTAATGAATAGGATGATCAAGATCAACTAGATAAGATATGGACACAAATTCCTAAGTATTTTTCCCCTATTCCTCATCAAGACCAAAGAAGGGAAGAAAGGATGTATTTAGATCGAATGGTGGAATATGGATAAGGTCAAGGATATGGCATGGAAGATATGGATAAAGTATATATGATAAGATGTATGACATTCAAGAAGACCCTTAGCCTTGTCAAGAGCAAAGGTGGAAAGGTAAAGGATGAACGTAAAGAGGATAATGGATATTAATGATAAGATGGATGAAACTTTCCCCCAAGTGTAAAGTACGAGAGGAATATGGAAGATAGGATATGGATAGGGATAAATGAATATGGAAGATAATATGTGCATGATAGGAAGATGGAGGGAGGACTCAAGCATCAAGTTTTATGGATAATATCCCTCGAATATGTGCTCTAATAAACCATGGAAATGAGGATTAGCCTCATAGATGTTGGTAGATTAATGGTATGATGGAAGAAGCTACAAAATTATGCAAAGGTTTGGATTAAAGGAGGATAATGGGGGATGGATGTTGGATAATGGATAGGAGATTGGAATTCTTGTTGATGGTTATACAGAAAGGATGTCAAGATCAACATTGGCACACACATCCTTGAAGGGTGGTGGAGGGATGGAAGAGAAGTGGCTTTTGAATTTAGAGATTTAGATGGAGGAGTGGATGGAGATTTTGGGATATAAGGACCCAAAATGGATGGTGGTGATAAAGGATATTTATAATTGGATGGATTTTTTGGATAAGCAAGTTTGGATGTCAATTTTGATTTTATTGCTTCTATGAGACTTTTAGGAATCCACACAACTTTAGACTTTAATTTTTGATACATGGACCTTTGTGGCCTTTGAGATTTTTCTTTTTGATTTGTGGGCCTTTGTGGCCTTTGAAATTTTTGTTTTTGATTTGTGGGCCTTTGTGGCCTTTGAATTCTTTTCTTTTGAATTTGGATCATATTTTCTTTTATTTTTGCATGTCTCTTCGAGGAGACATGTTGATCCTTTGATATATGTGGATTTTGATATGGAATATTTTGACATTTGGCACCCAAATTGCTTCCAAGAGCAATGGGATAGGTGGATTGAGGTGAGTGATATGGAGGTATTATGGAAGGGTTAATGTAGGTAGAATTTTTAGAGGGCATCAAGGATGTGTTCCTTTATTGTTCTTGATGAATAGGAAATGGAGGGATGTAGGGCCCCAATATGGATGGAAGGTTTGATGCTAGGATTTGGATGATAAGGACCAAGGATATATGGAAGGTTTTATGGAATAGGATAAGGACTTAGGATAGATGGAAGGTTTGATGGACTAGAATAAGGATCTAGGATAGATGAAAGGTTTGATGGACTAGGATACTTAGGTTTATTTTGATGGAATCTGGACTTACAATGGTTACCAATGTCTTGAGTGTGAGGTGTATAACCAAGGCCATGATAGTATGGATTTTATTGGATATAAATGGTTTCTAGAATACCTTGTTCATGAAGACCTAATCCTTTTTCTTTGTAGTTCATACTTTGACACATTTGTTTTCCAACTAGATATGTATTATTTATGAAACAAGATGCAAGGCCATCATGAGGTGGATGTGATATGGAAGGAATAGAAAGATCTTGGAGTTAATCACCTTGGATAAAAGTGAGGGAACCCATTTGATAGGTAAGGGGATCATGGATAGCTTGAATAGGGGTGATAGAATATTGTGGAGGATTGTGATCATGAGGGGTGATAGGATCTTGACATGGGGATGATGGGGTAATTTGATCTTGACTTGGAAAAGGATCATGCGGTGTAGGAGATGGAGTAGCTTTCTCTTTATTAGGTATGGAATCATCATGAAGTGGTATGAAAGGCATATCTTGATCATGAGAAGGATGAACATCATCATGGAATGAAAGGGTATCCTTGAATGGAGGTATATCTTGATCTTGATGAGGAAGGGAATCTTGAGACTTTTTGGAAAGCATATCTTGATCAGTAGATGGTAAGACATCATTGGATATGATGGAAGAACTATCATGATCTTGGGAAGAAATGGGACCATGAGATGGTATGGATTCATTAGATGAGGTGGAAGGGTAATTTGAAAGGATACTTTTCTCTTGAGATAGAAAGGGATAATCTTGGATGAAAAAAAGAAGAGATAATGGGATCATCATGAGGTTCATGAGAGATGGGATCTTGGTCAAAGATTGGAATGGTTTGTGGAATTTTGGTATCATTGGATGGAGTGGAAAGAATAGTTTGATCTTGATGTGTAGGGGAGTCTACACTAGCATGCTTTGGACTAAGATATTGATATGAATCATTGAATGTAGACGGTATGATTGGAGAGGATGGTTGGATGGAATTGTTAACTTGGATGGAAGACTCAATAAAGGATGAAGATAGATGCATGACATGGTAATATTGCACAATATTATTTGTGTTTGAGGACTTAGATTTGGTTTTCTCATTTAGCCTTTGTAGAAAGTCATGGACATTGAACTTGGATGATGTAGTTTTGGGTGAGGATAAAGGCTTATGAGATGATTGCATTACTTCTTTCAAATGTTCGGATTCTAGTTGTTTTTCAAGCTCTTTCAAATGATGGTCAAGATATTCAATCCTTTGGTTTCGTTCATAGGTTGAGGATGAATATGGAGGATAGAAATTAAACATGTATGGCTAATGGTTTGGGAGTGTTTTGAGGTGTTTAAGGATGACTAGGATGATGTGCTTATGTGTTGGTGTTTATAGATTGATGTGGCAATTTATAAAAAAATGATCACACATGCAAGACACATAAGCAAGTTTGAATTTGAAATTATGAATGTGATGGTTAAGCATGCACTTGAAGAAGACACATCAACAAGTCCTAGAACTAGTCAAGTGGGTATGGCCAATTATGTCTCAAGCTAGGATGCACAAGGTTGACTAAGGATAATTTGAAAGAAAAATCCTTCCACACAGCTGGGAGAAAGGGGTAACCCACCCTTCACCTTCACTTCCCAAAGGTATAAAGTTCTTTGGGGCTTAGCCAAGAGTGACAAGATTTTAACTCCCAAAAGAGTGTATCTTTTGATTCACACTTCAATTGAGGTCATCCCCAGGGGTGATGAAATCCCATAGCAAGCCTCCTATGAAGGGTTTGACAAAAGCAAACCAAGTGAGGTGTTTGTGATCACACATGCACTTGATTCACACTCGTAGTTGTTAATTTACCTTAGAAATGAAATGTGTGGAAGAAAACAATGGAAGCACTCATTCTTTTTAGATCCCAAATCAAGATGTGATGGAAGACAATGGTTAATTTTAGACCCAATTTTTGAAGTGTGATTGAAGACCAAATTCGATTTAAGTCCAATTTCAATGATGTGATCAAACAAGAGTGACTTTATGCCCCAAATTGAAATGTGTTGACAAGAAATGATTAATGATAAATGAAATATTAGAATGTGTGAACCTGATTATTCACTTTCCAAATTGTTGTTGTGACTAATCCAAATGCTTTTCCAGCTCCGTATGATTCACCTACAAGTCACCAAATTGAGAAAGAAACTAGTAAACTTGCATAGAAGAAAGCTATGTGAAAAAGATGAATTCTGATTAAAATATGATTATAACACATTCACCTGATAAAAGTTGCACCATTGTGGAGTTTGTCTTGTCATCTTTCTGATGAGTCCTCGTTTGTGTGATTTGGAGCCTGTATGACAAAGTTATGATAAAACAAAATCTAAATCTAAACAAAACTTAAATCTAAAATTAGAAACTTAAATCTAAGTTAAATTAGAATCTATATCTAAAATCTAAATGAGAAAGAATCTAAATTAAATAAAATCTAAAAATATCAAAAAAAATAGAAACCTTAAGTTAAAAAAAAGAAGTAAATCTATACTAAAATAAACTAAAACTAATATAAATTAAAAAATAATCTAAATTGAAATTAATCTAAATTAGTCTAATCTAAAATTAATCTAAATTAGTACTAATCTGAAATTAATCTACTTGATCAAAAACTAAAATTTATCTAATGAACAAAAATCATTATTAAACTAAAATTAAAGCTTAAATCTAAGAGGATAACATAAAAGCTAAGAGGATTTAAAAACTTACGTGAGATCTTAAAGAAAAGAACTTCGAATTAAGATTAATATTTTGAAATCTTATTTACGTTGGAAAATCTAACAGCTTGTCCTAAGGCAACATTTACATTGGAAAATGGCATATGAATAAGGCTTTCAAGTTAGATTTCTTTTTTTTGTTCTTTTTTGTTTGATGTTGTAGTCATCACAGTTGGAGATTTGGAAATTTTCATGTGTGAAGATATTGAAGACATTGGGTATTATGACTATGGTTACAACAAGAGAAATGGAGAAATAGGAGCCAATGGGAAATGAGGAGCAAGTAGCAGACAACGATGAAGGTGAGACTTAGCAACATGCAAAGATTAATCATTAATGGGAGTGATAGTATGACTTAAATCCGAGGGTGACGAAGAGATTTATGAGAAGTGGGAAGACAAGTGGCTGAACATTTGGCTTGAAAGGTCATCCAAAACCCATAGAGAAGTTGACACAACGGGAGGTAAAGCAAAGGATAGATGTAGAAAGGACAAGGGCCATTGTACAAGGTGGAGTTTCATAGATATGATAAAAGAGGATAAGAAACAAGCATGCCTCACCCCATGCGAATCAACAAAATCAGACTCATTAGTGTGAATTCATTTGCTAGAGTAGGCAAGTCAAAAATGGCCTCCAAAGGGTATTTTTCCAAACGATAACACAACCAAGAAGTTTATGAATGCAAAGGAGGAACATCAGAAATTGTGGATATGCTGCAAAGATTCCATGTTCGTAAATCACAAGACCTATTTTTATCTTTGTGGAACCTGAAAAATCTTCAATTCTTATACATTTAAGAATGTCAAACTTGTGAGAAAGCCATGAGAAAGAAAATTAGTGAATCTCCTTAAATGAAACTATCAAATCTATGAATTAAAACCAAAATATGTCAAGTTCACCTGTTGGATGTTGTGGTTGTGTTGTTGATATGTGGTTGTCATTGATGTCAACACTATTAGCATTGTTGTATTGAAGGTTGTATATGTCGAGGATATTGAGAAAATTGTTAAAGAGAGAGTTGCAGGTTGACAGTGGAATAGTGAAGGTCATGAAGGTGTCTTGCTTAGTACATTGATGATCAGTCGTTGTGGACTAAAGGGTTTATTTATGAGAGTATCTAGTTTATCCACTAGAAGTTTAAGAGGTCCACGTGAAGATTGGATTGTGTTATGAAAAGTTGTGTTATGACAGTCTTTCTATGGTTTTAGTTTGGGTTTCTAAGTGAAGTTGATGTGATTCTAGTAATTTCAGTTGCTGTGGATGCTTCTCTATTGATTCTTAATGTTTGTGGATGCTTCTAGATCATTCTCTATCTTTGTTGCATGTCTACATTGATCGGTGTGTTCGTGGTCGGTGATTTTTCTCTTGTGTGTTCAATTTTTCATGTTCTTGGCCTACATGATGGTTGTAGCATGTTGTGGATCCTTGGAGATTAAAATTTGAGTGTTCTCCATGTTCGAGGATGTTTTTTTGGGCCATAATATAATATTGGCTGACAGTGGTTGATTCACATTGAAAATTTATTTGTAAATTTGGGCCGACATTATAAATATGTTTCATATTTTCACCGATGAAGTTATTGATGTAATTCCATGTTGCGGATATATATAAGAGTGGTTGTTTATGCAAAACCAGTGTGTGTGAAGTGAGGAAGAGCAAGAGAAAGTGCAAATGTGTGAACAAGTGATCTAATCATTCAATTTCAGACCAGACTGTGAAGGATTTTGAGTGAAGTGTGAAAAAGTGTTTTTGTACTTAACTGAAATTGTAATTAGGCTTTTGTAGAAGTTATTTTCTCAGTTCATACCCTGCGGATCTAATTTGAATTTTTGTAAGAAAGTGTGTCTTCTTTGGGCAGTGATCCCTCTTGTAATTGAGCAGTGAGCTCTAGGCAGTGTGCCTGAATGCATGTGCATTCTCATTATTCTTCATTATACTTTTAATAGGGTATAATATTGTGGACTAACATCCACCATGGTTTTTCCCCTAATAGGGTTTCCACGTAAAATTTTTGGTGTTCTATGTGTTTCTGACGTGCTGATTGTTTATGGTTCATTGTTCATTCATCAGATTTGAGATTAAGTTAAGTTTGAAAAGTTTAATATTTTGTGACAATTGATTTACCCCCCTCTTAGTTGTCTATCCTTGTTTTTCCAAAAATTGGTATCAAAGTAGGTTCCTCTAAAGAATTTTAAAAGATTGAGGTGATCTGAGATGGCATCATACAAGGACAATCCTAGATTTGGTGGAACAAACTACTCTCTATGGAAAGCTAGAATGGAGTATCATTTGAGGTGTATTGGTGAACCCTTCTAGAAGATTACAAAGAACATATATAATATTCCTCAGAATGGTCCTTCCACTCCTGATGAGATTAAAGAGGCTGAGATTAACATTAGGGCTATTGAAACTTTTCTAAGTGCTCTGATAGATTTGGAAATGAAAAATGTGATAGGTTTGAAGACAACTCATGAGATTTGGACGAAGTTAGAGAATTTGTATGAAGGAGATGTACATGTGAAGGTTGCTAAGCTACAGAGTTTGAAGGACACACATGAAAATTTGAAGATGGTTGAAGATGAAAATATTTCTTCTTTTATGCAAAGAGTAAATGAACTTGTGATGGGTATTAGATGCATCGGTGGTACCCTAGAAGAAAATATTTCTTCCTGGGTATTAGCTAAAGTGCTCAGATCATTACCTCCATCTTACAAATCAAAAGCTCATGCTATTGAAGAGTTCAGATCAGTAACAAATGTGACAAGAGATATGTTGATTGGTAAACTTGCTACTTTTGAGTTGAGTGAATTTTGTAATTTTTCCCCCAAGACTGAATCTGCATTTAAGGATTTTGTATCTGGAAGAAACAAGAAAAGATATGATCCAGGAGAGAGTGCCATAAATACATTCAAGTATGAGGAAGAAATGAAACAACTTGAAGATGAAGAAAGAGAGGTAGAAGAGTTAGAAGCATTGATTGTGAAGAAAGAAGGCAGAGGACAAGGTAAGTATAAAGGAAAGTTTCCTATTAAATGTTTCTCTTATAGTAAAATAGGTCATTTTTCCTCAAGGTGTCCTGAAAGAGTTCCAAGGTCTAAACCTAACAAACCTAGATTTCAAAAGAAATGTTATTATTCTGAAGAAGGTGTGACTGATGAAGAATCTAGTAAAGAAAATTTAAATGAAGATGAATGGGTTTTCATTGCTATGAAGGAAAATGGTCTAGTGGCTACTAAATCTGCTAAAGTTGAGAAAGCTCTTGTAGCCTGAATTGAAGAAAATGATGAGTGGGTTATTGACAACATATGCTCACATCATATGACTAGTGACAAAAGCAAATTTTTAAGTATAGAGAAATATGACAGTGGGGTTGTAAGATTATGAGATAATAATTTTGGTGTGATATGTGGTAGAGGATCTATTTGTCTTGGTGGTAAACATAACACTAATGATTTCCTTTATGTTGAAGGCTTAAAGCATAACCTATTGAGTGTTGGACAGATGGTGGACAAGGGTTATGATCTTCAGTTCAAAGATGGAAGATGCAAGATACTTGGAAGTTCTAGAAATATGATTGCTTCAGGTATAAAGACAAGAGGTAACATTTTTCACCTGAGTGTTGATAATGTAAGTTATTTAATTGCACAAGTAGATGAAAGCTGGTTATGGCATAAGAGGTTGTGTCATGTGAATTTCGATAACATTGTCAAGGTAAGCTCCACTCAAGCAGTAAGATATCTATCTAAGCTAGTGAAACCTGCTAACACAATATGCAAGGAATGTCAAATGTGAAAACAAACTAGAGTCTATTTTCAGAGAAAAAAAATCATTCTAATGGAGTACTGGAGTTGGTGCATACTGACCTATGTGGTCCCTCTAGAATTAGAAGTCTAAAAGGAGAAAGGTATTTTATGTTGCTTATTGATGAATACTCAAGGATGATATGGGTTGCTTTCTTAAGAGAAAAATGTGAAACATTAGAGAAGTTCAAAAATTTTAAAGCTATGGTAGAGAATGAGAAAGGTCTAAAGATTAAATTCCTAAGGTCAAATAGAGGTGGTGAGTTCACTTCTCAAGAGTTCAATCCTTTCTGTGAAGAGCTTGGAATCAAAAGATAGTTATCTACTCCCTGAAGCCCTCAACAAAATGGAGTTGTAGAAAGAAAGAACATAATAATTCTAGATGCTACTAGAAAATGAAGATTGAAGGAAATGTGCCTCACATCTATTGGAGGGAAGCTGTAAACACTGTTGTGTACACTTTAAACCAAGTAAATGTGAATGGTACTTCTGGTAAGACTCCTTTTGAATTGTGGTTTGGTCATAAGCCTACTATTAAATATTTCAAGATCTTTGGAAGCAAGTGTTATATCAAAAGAGACGAGGACATAGGAAAGTTTGATGCAAGAAGTGATGAAAGAATCTTTCTAGGTTACTCTACTAAAAGCAAGGCCTATCGGTGCTTTAATAGAAGATTGAGAAAATTGGTTAAAAGTGCAAATGTTAGAGTTGATGAGGAATCTGCTAGATCATCAAGATACTATGGATATGATTCAGATGAACAACAAGATAGTATAGACAAAGGGAAGAATACTCAGATACATAATCAAGTTCAAATTATTCTGGTAAATCAAAAAAGTCAAGAAGGAGAGAGAAGTGGAAGTGCAGAAGAAAGAACAAAAGAACCAGAAGTGTGAGAGAATCCTAAAATTCTAAGGTATGTGAAGCTAAATCATTTTGAAACTAAAATTATAGGAGAAAAGAATAAAGGTATGCAAGTTAGAAGAAGGATTGCAAAAGAGTATTGTCTAATTTCCAAGACTAGTCCTAACAATGTCAATGAAGCTTGTAATGATGAACACTGGATGGAAGCTATGAAGGAAGAACTAATGTAGATTGAAAAGAATGATACATGGATTCTTGTTCCCAAAGCTAAAGATAAAAATATGATTGGTACTAAATGGGTCTTTTTGAATAAGCTGAATGAACAAGGTGAAGTAGTCTGGAATAAAGCAAGATTGGTATGCAAAGGGTATTCACAAATGGAAGGTATTGATTTTGAAGAAACCTTTGCCCCTATTACCAGAATTGAAGCTGTAAGATTATTTCTTTCTTATGCTGCATATAAGAACTATAAAGTTTATCAAATGGATGTGAAGTCAGCCTAAATGGTGAGTTAAAAGATGAGGTATATGTTGAACAGTCGGATGTATTTCAACTGACTGATAAGGAAGACATGGTTTGCCGATTGAAGAAAGCTCTATATGGACTCAAGCAAGCTCATAGAGCTTGGTATGCTAGACTAGATAAATACTTACTAAAGCTTGGATTCAATAAAGGTATTTCTAAAAACTTGTATTTCAAGTTGGATCATGATAAAGAGTTGATTATTGACGTCTTTGTTGATGACACTATTTTTGGAGGAGATGATCTATGTATGAAGTTTGCTAATGAAATGAAGAGTGAATTTGAAATGAGTATGATTGAAGAGATGAAATTATTTCTAGGATTGCAAGTCACTCAGTTAAACAATGGGATTTTCATATCCCAATCCAAATATGTGAGAGAGTTACTGAAGAAGTTTGGCATGGAAGACTCAAAGCCAATTGGTACACCCATGGTAACTAGATGCAAGTTAACACAGAATGGTGATTCTCCTAAGGAAAATTAAATAAGATATAGGTCAATGATTGGTGGATTTCTCTACTTAACTTATACTAGACCAGACAACATAAATGTTGTGTGTATGGTTGCTATATATCAAGCTGATCCAAAAGAATCTCATGTGACTACTGTAAAGAGAATTTTCAAGTATCTTAAAGGAATAGTAGATTTTGGGCTTTGGTATCCTAAATATGATGATCTTACTTTGAGTGCATATACTGATGCAGATTGGGTAGGAGATGTAGATGACAGGAAAAGCACTAGTGGTGGTGCCTTCTTCCTAGGGAATAAGTTGGTATCTTGGTTGAGTAAAAAGAATAATTCTATTTCCCTATCTACTATTGAGACAAAGTATATTGTTGCTGCAATTAATTGTACTCAAGTGATGTGGATGAAATAGATGCTGAAAGATATCAAAGTAGTATATGATGAGCCTATTGCCATATACTATGACAACTCAAGTGCAATAAACATATCAAAGAATCTGGTGCTACACTCTAAGACCAAGCATATATCAATCAAGTTTCACTTCTTGAGGGAGAAAGTGAGTGAGAAAGAAGTTAGACTAGAGTATGTGCCTACTAAAGAACAAATAGTAGACATTTTCACCAAGCCATTGCCAAAGGATACTTTTGAGTATCTCAGAGGGATGCTAGGGGAAATTGCCCCTCCTGATATGAAATAGTGGTGCATTTACTTGCATCAATCCATGTGCTTCAAAGATATATTCTAATATGGATTGATGTTTCCGTGGTTGCTACTTAGGGGGAGTAGTCAGATGTGCAAATATGTGATTTAGAGCTTGTGTGTGGAAAAATAATGCTTATCTTTACCATTGATGTCAAAGGGGGAGAAGAGCAATGTGAAAAACTGTGAATTATCTAGGAGAAGAGTCTTGTGGGAAAAGTATCATGTGGAGAAATGAGTCAGAATCTATGGGGGAGTAAGTGTTGATTGAAAGTTGGGTTGATGGTGTTTTTCACATCACATGTTGCCATCTATGCCAAAGGGGGAGATTGTTGGATGTTGTGGTTGTGTTGCTGATATGTGGTTGTCATTTATGTCAACACTATTAACATTGTTGTATTCAAGGTTGTATATGTCAAGGATATTGAGAAAATTGTTAAAGAAAGAGTTGCAGGTTGATAGTGGAACACTGAAGGTCATGAAGGTGTCTTACTCAGTACGTTGATGATTAGTCATTGTGGACTAAAGGGTTTATTGATGAAAGTATCTAGTTTATCCACTGGAAGTTTCAAAGGTCCATGTGAAGATTGGATTGAGTTATGAACAGTTGTGTTTTGACAGTCTTTCTATGGTTTTAGTTTGTGTTCCTAAGTGAAGTTGATGTGACTCTAGTAATTTCAGTTGTTGTGGATGCTTCTCTATTGATTCTTAATGTTTTTAGATGCTTCTAGATCATTCTCTTTGTTTCATGTCCGCGTTGATTGATGTGTTTGTAGTCAGTGATTTTTCTCTTGTGTGTTTGAGTTTTCATGTTCTTGGCTGACATGATGGTTGTAGCATGTTGTGGATCCTTGGAGATTAAAATTTGAGTGTTTGGCATGTTTGAGGATGTTTTTTTGGGCCACAATATAATATTGGCCAATGGTGTTTGATTCACTTTGAAAATTTATTTGTAAATTTGGGCCAACATTGTAAATATGTTTCATATTTTGGCTGATGAAGTTGATGTAAATTCATGTTGCGGACATATATAAGATTGGTTGTTTGTACAAAACCAGTGTGTGTGAAGTGAGGAAGAGCCAGAGAAAGTGCAAATGTATGAACAAGTGATCTAATCATTTGATTGCAGAGAAGAGTGTGAAGGAGTTTGAGCGAAGTGTGAAGAAGTGTTTCTATGCTTAATCGAAACTATAATTAGGCTTTTGTATAAGCTATTTTCTCAGTTCATACCCTGCGGATCTAATCCGAATTGTTGTAAGATAGTGTGTCTTCTTTGAGAAGTGATCCCTCTTGTAATTGAGCAGTGAGCTCTAGGCATTGTGCCTGAATGCATGTGCATTCCCATTATTCTTCATTATAATTTTAACAGGGTGTAATATTGTGGACGAACATCCACCGTGTTTTTTCCCCTAATAGGGTTTCCACATAAAAAATTGGTGTTCTTTGTGTTTCTAATGTGTTGATTGTTTATGGTTCATTGTTCATTCACTAGATCTAAGATTAAGTTAAATTAAGTTTGAAAAGTTTAATATTCTATGACAACTGATTCACCCTCCCCTCTCTCAGTTATCTATCCTTGTTTTTCCAACATCACCAATGTAGACGGAGGAAAATTTTATTTTGAAATCTTATGAGATTAAGATTCATATTTTCACCATCCTCAATGAAGTTACCTATAAAACACACACACATGCAAAACTAATATCTAATCTAAACACACATGACTATTAACAGGGATTCATTGCATTTTTCTTCTCAATCTCGCATAAGAATGTAATATTTCAAAGGATTTGATTGTGGAATGTTGATTGCTCACTTCAACATCATAATGATATAGTGAAGGTTCGAAGATGGAGGATGATGGATGAAAGATGATGAAATATTGTAGAAATAATTTGATAGAGTAAGGGTAATCAAAAGCTCTTCCCCCAAATGGCTTGTGAGAGGCCATATTTATACAGTTTAGATGTGGATGGAGAAGAAGATTTGATTGTTTGACAAAAGAGGAAATACAATGAGATGAGATAAGATTTTAAAAAAATAGAAAGGTTTTGATTTATTGTTTTAAAGGAAAGAAATCCTAAAAATATGAGAAGGATAATGAAATGATAAACTTATTAAATAATGATAAATCATTATCTAATAAAGGATAGGGATTAGGTGGAAAGATAATTAAATAATGTAAAATCATTATTGAATTATAGATGAAGGTGAAAAAGATAATTAAATAAATAAAGATTTATTTAATTATAGGTGAATAGATAAATGACTAATTAAACAATTAAAATGATTGTTTAATTAGAGAGGATAAATGGTCATGAATAAATAAATAAATAAATACTTATTTAATTATAGAAAAAGGGATTATGGATAAATAGGGGATAAATGAAATTACTTAAATAAGATTTATTAAACTAATTAGATGATGACATGGGTACCTAGGGAAAAAGATGCTACAAGATGTCTAAATGATGTAATGTCAGGACAAGGTATTGTAAGAGGACATTTTTAGGTGTCTACAAATACAAATGGGATTCTCCTTCCTTCGTCACTAGATATGATTCCCCCACTTCTAGTAGTGATGACCTAGACACCTAGTGGGAAAAAGATACGAAAGCCATACTAACCATTTCAACAACCTCCATAAGGTTTGCAAATAATGATGACAACTTACCACTTTGCTACCCACAATTGATAGACTGGGATCAACAACAACATACACCTATTCTGGATCAATTCCAGAATGATGAGGAAATCATGGAGTTCATGGGACTTTGAACAGACATACAAATAGGAGATCACAAAGCAGGGTTCATCATGGTGCTCAAACAAGATGCATACTTCAGTGGAAAGATTAAATCTTCTTGTCACAAAAAAGAAAGAAGAAACATAAAAATGTGATCCCCTAGAGAAGACCACATTGTGGCTCTATCAGATCTAGAAAAGAAGAAAATAAAGGATGCATCTAAAGGTGAAAACCTCTTAGGGGAACTTGAGGATGCAAAGTTCAATCTCTCCATATAAAAATATCAAGAAACATCAACACTCCTAGTAGAAGAAGCAGAGTCCATAAATGTTGGCATAGCAGAAGACCCAAAGATAACATACCATGCAACATCACTTGGTCCTAAAGAGAAAACAAAGTTCACAACATTCATCAACAACAGAAAGGTAAATTTTTCATGAACCTATGCTAACATTCCTGGACTAGATCTGACATAAGTGGTACATCACTTAGTTGTCTTCGCTGGAGCAAAGCCTATCAAGAAAAAACTCCGAAAAATGCATCCTCAAATAGTATTATTGGTAAAGGTAGTGTAGACACCTGAATTTGACCACTCCCATATGGTCAAATTCACCTGTGTATTCCTCTATCATGCATCCCTCATCCATATTAAATAAATAATTTATTATTTGATTAATATTGTCTTGTAGCCTAATGTCCCTAAAATATTTGATAAATCAATTAAATACCTTACCCCTTTTCATCTCTAAATTAAATAAATATCCCAATTTATTTAATTTGGTCACTTTAGCCTAAATGAATTAAATTCATTTTTAATTCATTTTTTTCTCTCTCTTCATGCCACATCCTCCACAATCCTCTTTAATCTAGATTAATCTAATTAATCTATGATTAGGATGTGCACACCTCTAATCATCGTTAGGGTCACATCCTCCATAATCTCCCACTTGCCTCTAATATGTCATTAATTCATCTAATCAAGAATTTTCACAACCTTAATCACCCACTTAGGCTAACCTAATCTCCATGCCATTTATGGCATGTGTCCTAAGTAATCCCTATTAAATTATTTCTCCTTTTGGATAAGGCACCCCCTTCCCCATGTGAATTTTTAATTCACATTTAATATCCTAATGCATTTTAAGGAATTTAAAATTCCTTCTCCCATCCCCATGAATATTTTTGAGGAATTTTTAATTCCTCACATGTCCTCTCAAGCACATGTGGACAAGGACCTTTGTTATGAGGATATCTTGTCCCTTCCCAAGGTACAACCTACTACCTCCATGTCACCTCCACATCATCCCCTTCTTTCCATCTCATCAACCACATGTCAAGATGTGGGGGCTTGTGAGTTCTCAACTCACCCTAGCCCTTGATCTCATCCAACTTGGCTCAATTTGGGCCCTCCATTGCTTTAGAGGGTTTTCCCTAAAAATGGAGAAAATGTCCCCATTTACATCCATCCATTTTAGCAATCAAGCATACACTTAGCACTCAAGCATCCAAGTACCCACCATTGTTGCAACCATCCTAGAGATTTCATCTTGCATCCATTCAACTACCCACATCCACCATTGCATTCATCTTCACCTTAGTTTCATTTTTCACTAGGTTTCAAGCTATTTTTCCATCAAGGAGCACACATATCAAACAATCAAAGGGCCAACCAAGACCATCATCTAAACAAGGTAAAAAGTTTCAATTTCTTATGTTTTGTTTAGATTTAACTAGTCCTAATCTTGAGTGTTTGTCTTGTGTTTTTAATCTTTGAATAGTCTTATTTCTTACATTTTAGTAGATTAAATTCATTTGCACACATTTCTGGCACCCTTGGTGGGACCCACGCCATCAGTCTATTTTTACTGTGTGTTGTTTTAAATTTTGTAGGTTTAGATTTCACACGTAGGAGAGAATCTACCCCTAAAGGGAGAATTTGCTAGATATAGAGGTATATCTACACCAAACATAGGTGAACACAATCTCGCGCTTCCATGAAATGGGAAAACTTGCAACTATAGGTGAAATCATTAGACACAGAGGCAGATACATAGTGAGCTACTGGAATAGGAAAGATTGTTGAGTATAGAGGCAGAAACACACAAATTATAGAGGTGAAATCATATATGCCCTTCCACCTAATAGGTGACTGCGACTTTGACCATCCCCAAAACAAGCGATCCTGCTTCACAGAAAAGGGAGAATTTGTCTTACATAGAGGCGATTGGTAATAATCTAGAACCTCTAATTTTTCAGTTTCAGCTAAAATTCGATTTCAATTTTGGGTACTGACTAGCTAACTTGTTTGCTAGTGATTTGTGTCATTTTATCTAACATTTTTTGCAGCTTGTTCCTCCATGTTTTTCCAAGATTGGAGGTCAAAACTAATAACACATGTGTTGTAGGATGAGCGGTCAAAGTCTTTAGTTAGCTCTATTTTTTGTTTTTCTCACTAATTTAGGCACACATAGAATTAACTAAAGGGTGAATGAACTTGTTTGCTATGTTTGGGAGTGAATTTTTGATGTATCCACTCCCCTTGCACCTTTTAGTGATCCTGGGTGACAAGAAATCCTAATTCATTCTAATCCAGTCCAGTTTACCCAAGAAGTGCTAATGCATCTAAGCTCTCCTATTGTGCTATGTGTGACTATGGGGACCAACTGAAGCATCTAGTATTTCCATCCTTAGTGAGACCTGCCTGGGATTTTATCACTCAGGGTACAATTCCAACCATGTGTTATCAGTGGGGCATATAAAGGCGGGAGAACTAAAGTTGTACCTCGATCCAGTCACACCATGTCTAGCGAAGCATCAAAGCTAGGGTGATACCTAGATAAGATGTGCAAGGTTGGTCTGAGTTTCTAGTACCTCACTAGGGCTCTTGATCCACACTTGTGATGAGCTGGTGTTCACGGTTGTGCCTCACATACCTAGCATATATCAAGGATGCACAAGATAACCTGTTTATCCTAGATAGAGACCCATGGTTTAGTCACAGCTTGGTGTAGTGCAGGGGATGCACATTGTACCCTGAAGTTACTCATCACATACTCCCTTGGGTTGAGATAGAAATCCTCATGGTGGACTATGATAGTCTTGGAGAGAGAGCCTTAAGGTGAGCCTGTGGCATCTATTGATGACCCTGTGCCATTGAATTGCTATTTATTTGACTTTGCAAGAAAGGGTGATCTAGAGAACCACCCTGGTATCACGGAGTATTAACCTTGGGTTTTCCCTCAAGGTGGTGGGCCTACATCATGTTTGTAAACCCTTAACACTAATTCTAGGATTGTGCTACCTAGCATGTATTCTTTGTGTGATACTAGTGTTTGTCATCAGTTTGAGTTGGTCCGGCCATTTTTCTTTCTATTTGTCATGTTTTTGTCCCTTGCCATATTCTATTCCAGCCCTCAGTGGTGAGTTTGCTTCTCATAGAGGTGAACTTGCAATGTGGATAGGCGATCCTACCCTGTAGAGGGTAAATTTCATGTCTGAGTCTAGTCTAGGTCATCCTTTAGGTGAACTCGTCCTTGTTAGGGGAAAATTTTCCTATGGATCCCCTAGTTAGGAGACCCCATGTCCACCCATTCCTTGAATAGGTGATCCTACTATCCTCTTAGGAAAGTTTGTGTCATGTTTGTACCTTCCACATCTACCTATTCCTTGAATAGGTGATCTTGATATCCTCTTAGGAAAGTTTGTGTCCTTTGCGTACCTTCCGTGTCTACCCATCCCCTTAGAATAGGCGATCATGTCAGCTCCCTTGGCAACCCTGTTGTCTACAGGGGAGATCTTGTGTCTGATCTAAGTCATCCCTGTCCACCTCTTCCTATAATAGGTGAACTTGTTGTCTGCAGGGGTGATCCCACATCACGTCCACATCTCCCTTGCCCGTACATCCCCTAGAATAGGTGAACCTATTGTTTCAAGGGGCGATCCTATGTGCGTCCATACCATCCATGTCTATACAGTTTAGGACATAGGAAATCCTGCTTTACCGTTAGGTAATTCTGTCATAGGAATTTTTCTTCATCATCCGTACATCCAAGGAAATAGGCAAATTTTTCATATTGATAGGTGATTTTGTCTATGTCCATATATCCCAAGCTAAAGGTGATCCTAATCCTTAGATAGGTGATTTGGCATGTCATGCCAACCTATTTTCTTTTGGTGTCCAAAGATATAGGTGATCTCGTGCCATAGAAAGGTGGTCCAGAACCCTAAATAGGCAATTTTATGTCTCATTCCTGCCTATTTCTTTTGACCACCCCAAGATTTAGGCAATCTTGTGTTGTAGCGGGGTGATCATGTGACCTAGATAGGTGAACTTGAGCTATATAGAGGTGAATCTGTTGACACTTAAATAAGTGATTCCATCACCTAGAGGGGTGATCTTGTCAAACACAAAGGCGTATGCACTTCCCATACAAAACTCCTAGGAGTTAATCCTTTGGGCCACTAAAATCCTATTATTTTCTGAGTCTAATTCTATGATCAAATTTTTTTTGGCATCATCCATCTGCTTATAGTGATCATTCTAGTTCATCTCCATTTTCCAAAAGTCATCAATCTTTTAAATCAAATCATATAGGTGCATTGTAGGACATCCCTAGATTGCATATGTATCATTGGTTCATCAATCCCAATCTCCTAGACTTCATTTTAGAGAATTTTATCCAAGTTGGCTTAGGTTTCTGGTCTTGATCACCATCCTTCATGCTTACTTAGGATTGTTAACCATCCCAATTTAGTAATCGTCCATGACCCAATCAATCTACTTCCATCTTAAGTTAGATTTGGTGTCGTAATCATCCTTTTTGTAATCCCATCCAATCATCAGCATCATATGTTATCTAGTTAAGCCTCTGAACTTGGTTTAGAGTCAATATCACCAATCCAATCCAATCAATCATCCAATCCTACCAATCATTTAATGCTAGAATTTGACTTAATCAAATCCAATCCCATCAACTATCCAATTGATTAATCAGTCCATCATCTAATCCACTCAATCCTTTAATCATCACCTAGGTCATTCATTTAAGTGCATCCTAGAGCGCAGTTTCATCTTAGTCACCTAGCAATTTTTACATTTTCATGCCCATTACCTAATTGCAAGCAAAGAAACTCATGGAAAAACAACAGTCCCAAAGTGCTTAGCCTCACATTCCCTAGGATCAACCCACCAATGGTGGTTCATCACAATCTAATACTGAGGTCCACACTTCATCCCTTCCTAATGAAAGCATGGTCAATCAACCCAAGCTCATGGTTGATGAATACCTTAGTAATCCCACAAATATCAAAATGACAGATCATCTCCTTGATGAGAATGGGGATAAAATCCTCACCATGTTACTTCTAAAAGGTATGAAGCCATCATCGAAGTTTGAATTATCCAAATATGTCAAAATTACACCTCTTGCACCCCTCGTTCCATCCCAAGATCCTAATGCTAGCTCATTAGCCTGATATGTTCCCAAGAGTCCACCACAAGAGGGTTGGTATCAACCAGGATTTGGAAATGTTGTTTTTTATCTAGTACTACCCCTGGTACCACCTACTCAGGTTCTAATTTTGGTTATGGGTGCACCTAATCCAAACATTCCTCAAGGCCCTGATCCTAGCAATCCTCTTGGTCTAGGCATGTTGCAAGGTCCTCCCAACCCACCAAGCATGAACATCCTACATGATTCAATCCCCATATCATTCGCACCACCTCTTCCACATAACCAATAAGGTCAACTACGAGGGAATACTAGGGGAAATCCTTTCATTGCACCACCTCCACCTCCTTTATCTACACCTTCATCAAATCTACCACCACCTCGAGGTAATGTCCCATCCTTGCATCATCCTCAGGTTACCTGCAATAGGCACCATCGTCGCAACCACCTCATCAACAACCACCACAACAAACTCCATCAAAACCTCCATAGTATACCTCAATTCCTTCACAACCTCCACATCATGCACAAGTTACATCACAACATCAACAACAACCTCCACACCAGCCAACATCATCCTATTAGATACTTATGCACCAACCACAAGTATCTCAGCAACCCAAAATCCCATCTTGACCTTCGTATCAATAGCCATCATCCTACAAACAACCCCCTCAACATACAAAAATCTTGACACAACTGCAACATTCCATCCAAAAAATGTCAAGCAACCCTGCTTCCCAATACCTCTACCACCCATAGAGCACTTATTATGTGCAACCCGCCACATCCAATCCTAATCCCCATTATCCTTATCACAATCCCTAACAATCCTAGCAACGACCATATTACACCAATCCCCAACAATCCCAACAACAACTATCTTATACAAATCCCCAACAATCACAAAAAAATCCCTACTACTAACAATCCAATCCGCAACAACTTATGTATGCTTCCCAACAACCAACTGTTGCTTATAATTACCAATCCAACTTGTATTACTCCCAACAACAACCATCCTATTAGCAGGGTTCCTCCACCTGATATTACCAAACCCAGCCATCATATCAGCAGGGTGCCTCCACCTCATATTATCAAGCCCCACCACCATATCAACAATCTTATGTTAATCCTCAATCCATGCAACCTAATTCATATCATCCAACCCCTTCATATCCTCCTCTTCCATCATATGATCAAACCATCTCAACCCCATCCTCATCATATTAGCCATATACTCCTTACAATCAATCCAATTCGATCAATCCTCCTCCATCAACACCTATGAATAAGGAGTGGGAAGAAATAAAAGCTGCCTTAAAGGAATTCAAGCAAGGACATCCAAAAGTCTTTCAAATTTGAAGAAATTTGTCCCTATTCATTTGATCCCTTGATTTCACTTGTCCCCTTTCCTAAGCACTTTGAAATTCCAAAGTTTGATAAATACAAAGGAAAGAGTGACCTAAGAAATCACCTGTAGGAATTTTACACATTGTCAAGAAGTCCTGCACAATGACAACTATCTCCTGCGGTTATTCCCTAGGAGTCTAATAGGGATAGTTCTAGAATAGTTTATTGGTCTTCCAAAGGGGTCCATCTCTTCTTTCACAGATCTATTAGAATTTTTTTTTACACACTTCTTCAACATAGAGAAGGACATTAACACTCTAGATCTCTTGAAATAAATACAACGTGAGGGACAAACCTTTGCAAGCTACATACAAAGGTGACACACCTTGACTACTCATCTAAAATCCCCTCTCAGTGAGAAGGATATGGTGACCATTTTTATTATAAATTTCATTCCTGATATGGAACATAATCTCAATCTTCATTGTGTCACCACCTTTTCAGAGGTCATAGAAAAAGGCACTATCATTGAGAGGGCCCTCATTGCTAGGGAAAAATCAAAATCTATAACCCAAACAAGGATAAGTCATTTGGAGATAAGTCCTATTACTGGAATAAAAAAAAGAAAGCCATTAATGATGGTGTCACTGATACCAAGCATGTCCAAGTATCCAACACCTCACAAAGGTTGCAATATGTCTCCAGTCAACCATCGGTTTCTAACATCATATCTATGCCACAGGGTGCACCACATCCTCCTCCACAGTCCAACCATTACAACCAAGGAAATAACAAGTGTGCATTCACTACTTTAGGAGAATCCTTGGATGTCATTTTCAAGAGGCTCCTACAAGCGGGTTATCCAGTCACTTATCCTGTGACTAATCCTTTTGATGAGTTGAAACCAAAACCCACTTGGTATAGGGAAAATGAGTACTGTGACTTTCAAAAAATTAAAGCTCATTCCACTAACAAGTGTCAAGGACTTAAAATGTATATCCAAGATCTTATAGATTGAGGTGACATAGTTGTGGATGCTAATCAAGCAATGTCATCCAATGCCCAACTGCAAATATATCAAAATGCTTTCCCCAAACACAATCAAGGTCCCAGTACCTCCAATGCTAATCCCAGGCCTAGCAATAATAATAATCAAAATAACAACACAAACACAAGTGATAACTTTAAGAAACCTCCCTCAAAAAAAGATATAAAATCTTGGTGAATCTTTCATTTTTTTGGAAAAAAATATTAATTTCTATAGGCGAATATTTCCTTTCTTAAAAAAAAAATGGTGATTTTTTTTATATCACTAAATTTTTGTAGAAAATTTTGGAAAATCTTGAAAAATAATAAGAAAATTCATTAATTATGATGTCAAATGCATCCAATCTAAAATTAATTCTAATGGAAAAGTAGGGGCCCAAGGGTGGAAATTATCAATGGATTTAAGGGGTTGACTATAATACTTACTTGCCACCATTGTTTTAAAATATAATATAATGTCCCTCATTGTATTCTATAAGGTAAAATGTACCCACAATCTATAATTCTCATGTGGCTCAAAATTTCTTTTAGATCATTCATCTAATGACCCTTGTTGTACTCTATGAGGTAAAATTTACCTAAAATATATAATGCTCATGAGACACAAAATTGTGGGTACATTTTACCTCCTAGAATACAATAAGAGCCATAGGTTATATTATAAATCAATGGGGGAAACTAAATATTAGAAATATGATCCAAAAAAACCAATAATTATGATATACTATTGGCGAATTAATATAGATTTCTACTATAATTTGTAAAATTTAGGCAAATATGATCTAATCATGTATCAAATATTGTGGAAAAATTTTGAGCTATTTTTTTAAGAAAATAATTTCTTTGGCGATTTAAATAAGACTAATATTTTTTTGTAAAAATGTGGTGATTCAAGTCACATTATAGCTTGAACTATTAGCCAATTGGAAAATATTAGCCAATAAAAAATCTCTAATGAATAATATTAGCTATAAAAATGTACCCTATAACTATGATGGCATAGTTATGTGCATTAGCAAGGTAGAGCCCCGCATATCCATCATTCATCTTAAAGGAAAAGACCAGAAATGTTTTGTTACCATGTGTCACACCCACATATCCATTCTTGGGCCTTCCACGTCATCACAACAAGCTCCTATTAGCTCCCAATATAATATTCTTGATCACCTTGGAAAGATTTCCACTCAAATATCCATCCCCAATTTGCTTAAGTCTTCCCCCATCTATCAGGAAATCCTCACCAAAGCTCTTCAAGACACACATGTGCCTAATGATATAGATCCTAGTCAATTTAAAGCCTTAGTAGGACATATGTAGCCCACATACCAGTTGGGATTCAGTCAAAATGATATGCGATCTATTGATTCAAACCATAACTGTCCCCTGCACATTGAAGTCCTTGTAGCCCGCCATAAAGTGAAAAGGGTCCTGGTAGTTAATGGCTCTTCCCTCAACCTCTATATACTAAAGTTCATAAAACAGGTAGGGTATACCCACACTAAATTGAATAAGCAAACTATCACCATCAAAGATTACGACAATACAGAAAGATATTCTGAAGGAGTCATTTGTCTTCCTATTTAGATTGGCCTTGTTGTGCAGTACACCATGTGCCATGTCCTTAATCTAGACCTCCCATACAACCTTCTCCTTCGCTACCCATGGATCCATGCCATGTAGGTCATTCCTTCCACTTACCATCAATGCCTAGAATTCCCATTCAATGGGATGGAAGTAACCATACATGCAAATCTACAACCTTTTGAATATGCTTTAGAAGCTTCTTTCCCCCACTCCCACTACTGTCCAAGAGTTGAAGTGGGCACACCTCAAGCATCATCCACTCCATCTATTGCATCTGAATCCACCATCACCAAGGTCCAGATCATAGATAAGGGTTGTGGTGAATATGAGATATGTACAGATCTAAATGTGGCAACCATTCCTCCATCTCCTCATACCTATGGCCAACCTTCTCAGTCTGCAACAAAGTAAGAAGAGAATAAATTAACACTCATCTCTAAGATGGGTTCTATCACTTTCCAATCTCTAGGAACACAACAAGATCAAGCAGGCAATGATATCAGTCAATGGATATACAAGGAAGAACCCAAGCCTTTGCCCACTCTTATTGAGTATTTCCAAGAAATTTATCCTCATGCATCCAAGTTAGTTGAAAAATAAAAGTATCAAGGGGGAGGTCTTGGTGTAGAACAATAGGGAAAATTTTAGCCTATTGACACACTTGTGCAACCTATAAATTTGGGCATAGGCTATGATAAAAAGAAAAAGGTGCCTACAACATTAAGTAGTACCTCTAATAATTTCAATGTAGATAATGATTTCCTTGATGACATACCAAAAGAAGAGGCCATCATACTCTCTTATGATAATGTAGATCTCACTTCCCTATTTGTCTCCACATCCATCTTTACCATTAGCCTATCCCTTCGCCATCCCAACCTCATTGATTGGGACTTATAGAGTAGCACACCTATAGATACTTTTCCTTTAGTGGACACTTACATACATCTCATGGGATTGGGGGAAGATGAACAACCTAACCAAAAAAGTAAAAAGAAACAAAAAAAGGGTCATCTGATGGAAACATCTGTAAGGTACTTCCTGACCCATCAAAAGTCAAAATAAAGGGTGTATCTGACAGTGAAAACCTTGATGAGACATTGGAGGATGGGGATGCTCATCTTCCCCTTGTTGGAACTCAATTGTATGAATGGTATTCTATCTTGATCGAAGAGACACAAGAGGTCAACTTGGGAATAGAAGAAGACCCTAAAATCACTTACGTAGCCAAATCATTGTTAGAGGAAGAGCATTCCATCATTGCCAACCTATTAAAAGAAGGAATCGTCAACTTTGCATGGACCTATTCAGACATGCCAGGATTAGATCCCACACTGGTTGTACACCATTTGGATGTTCATCTTTATGCCAAACCTATTAAACATAAGCTATGAAAAATGTATCCCTAAGTGACTTTGCTCGTCAAGAAAGAATTGGAGAAATTGTTGGAAGTTGGGTTCATAAGACCTATTGATTATTTTGACTAGATATCCAATATAGTGTCTATCAGGAAACCAAATGGGAATATCATAATTTGTACAGATTTTTGAGAACTTAACAAAGCTTTCCCTAAGGATGATTTCCCACTTCTAAACATTGACATTTTGGTCAACCTTATAGCTAGGCATGCCACGCTATCTCTTATGGATGGTTTTTCTAGATACAATCAAATCAAAATTGCACTAGAAGATTAGCATAAAACTACCTTCACCACTCCTTGGGGCACCTTCTACTATAATGTTATGCCCTTCGATCTCAAAATTGTTGGGGAAACCTATCAACATGCCATGACTGTTATGTTCCATGACCTCATCCATATCATAATGGAATATTATCTCGATGACTTATTAGGGAAGTCCAAAACCAGAGAAGAGCATCCCATGATCCTAAAGAAAATATTTGAATGGCTAGAGCAATACAAGTTGTGTCTAAATGCAAAAATGTGTGTTTAGTGTCACATCTAGAAATTTATTAGGCTTCATAGTCTCTAGAAGGGGTATTGAAGTAGACCCATCCAAGGTCAAAGCAACAATGGAAATGCCCTGCCATGTAATCTCAAGCAATTAATGAGCCTTCAAGGGAAGCTACAGTCCATCAGATGCTTCATAGCCCAGCTTGCTAACAAGTGTCAATCATTCACACATCTCCTATACAAAGGCACCACCTTCAAGTGGGATCCAAAATTTCAGCAAGGCTTCGACAAGATTAAGTGGTACTTGGCTCATCCACCCATCTTAATGCCTCCTATTCCATGCAAACCACTCCTGTTTTATATTTCAACTACATCAGTTGCAATGGGGGCATTACTAGGACAACATGATGAGTCATAAAAAAACCGTGTAATCTATTACATCAGCCAAACACTGGTGGGTTATGAACTCAACTATTCCCCAATGGAAAAGGATTTTCTAGTAGTGGTCTTCTATTCACAAAAGCTTCATCACTATATGCTCTATCATCCCATCAAGCTAATATCCAAAGTTGATCCACTTAAGTATTTGTTATCTAGAGCTTCTTTGACTAGCCACATGGCCAAGTGGGTCATGTTATTGATAAAATTTGACATAGAGTACATAGACTATAAGGAAATCAAAGGATAGGTAATATCAGATCATTTGGTCAACACTCCTCTGGTGGATGCATATCCATTAGTAGCCAAGTTTCCTAATGAAGAGGTCTTTATAGTTGTAGAAATAGATACATGGATGCTCTACTTTGATGGCTCATTTACACATATTGGAGCTGGTGCAAGTGTCTTATTTGTCATCCCTTAAGGTGATTATATCCAAAAGTCATTTATTTTTGCATTTCCATGCACCAAAAACATCATAGAGTATGAAGCTCTTATCATTGGTCCAAGAATTTCCATCCAATGGAATATCACCCATCTATGTGTCTTTGGTGATTCTCAATTGATTATCAAACATGTCAACAATGAGTTTAAGACAAAGGATGACAAGTTGTTACCCTATAAACACATGGTGGATGACTTCAAGAAGTATTTCTGTTGGATAATGTGGTTGTGTTGCTAATATGTGGTTGTCATTGATGTCAACACTATTAGAATTTGATGTATTGAAGGTTGTATATGTCGAGGATATTGAGAAAATTGTAAAAGAAAGTATTGCAAGTTCCCAATGGAGCTGTGAAGGTCATGAAGGTGTCTTGTTATGTACGTTGAAGATCAATTGTTGTGGAATAAAGGGTTTATTGTTGAGTGTATCTAGTCCATCCACGAGAAGTTTCAAAGGTTCACATGAGGGTATGTGTAGGATCATAATGGGCCAAAAAGTGGCGATATGATGGGTATGTGGCTAACAACTTTTTTTTAACCTAAAATTGATGAAACGAAAAGGGTTTTTGAAGGAGATTCTCAACTTTCCACCAATATAAATTATGCTTTACTTTTAATTACGACTAAAGTCCTGATTGATAGGCTGATTGAAAAAATCTATAGATTTCAAATGGTATCACATTTTTTGAATTCAAACATGTGTCACATTCTATGCTTCACATACTATAGGATTAAAAAAAATGAATTTCATGAAGTTTTGACCAAATTAAGGTGGTCGACATACAAGTTTTATATTTTTAAAAGTTGTAATAAAAATCATAATTAATTATTTACATGGAAAAAATTACAAAAAAAGATGCATCACATCGGACATGAGTCCTCTACTTATATTATCATTTTATGTGGTTAGGGTGGTCAGACATACACCTACTTATTTTCTCCCTGAAATTTAAGTACTACTGCATTGAAATTTCAAATTTTCACCAAATAGATTTAAAAAAAAAAAGACCTAGTAGTTTAGAAACTACATTCAATTTGCTACAGATTGTATTCTTAAATATTTTTCAAATCATATAGATAACTTATTCAAATTTTTATTTCAAGTTGCCTAACTCTAATTTTTCTAATTTTTTTGCCAATTAAGGGCCTGTTTTTTCCATGATGATCCTGCACATTCCTGTGAAGATTTATGAAGATTTGTGTTCTAACAGCTTTTTTGTGGTCTCTGTCAGTGTTCTTGATTAAAGTTGGTATAATTCTGGCAATTCTAGTTGCTTTCGCTATTTCTCTATTATTTCTTGGTGTCTTGGATGTCTCTAGATCATGCTCTATCTTTGTTGTACGTCCGCGTAAATCAGTGTGCTCATGGTCGAATATTTTTCTCGGTATGTTTGAGTTTTCATGTTCTTGGGGACATGATGGGTGTAACATGTTGTGGATCCTTGGAGATTAAAATTTGAATGTTTGGCGCACTCAAGGATATTGTTTTGGGTCTTATCATGATATTAGTCGATTGTGTTTGGTCCACATTGAAAATTTATTTATAAATTTGGGCCGACATTTGAAAAATGTTTCATATTTCTGGCCAGCTAGGTTGTTGATGTAATTCCTTGTTGCATATATATAAGAGTGGTTGTTTGAGAAAATTTAGTGTGTGCATAAGAGAAAATGTATGCCAGAGAAAGTGGAGATGTGTAATTAGTGTCCAAATCATTCGATTGTAGAGCAGAGTGAGAAGAAGTTTGAGTGAAGTGTGAAGAAGTTTTTCTGCACTTAACTGAAACTGTAATTAGGCTTGTGTAGAAGATATTTTCTCAGTTCATACTCTGTGGATCTAATCCATATTGTTGTGTATTGTTGGGCAGTGAGCCCTCTTGTATTAGAGCAGTGAGCTCTAGGTGGTGTGCATGAATGCATGTGCATTCCCATTATATATTTCATTATACTTTTAACAGGGTATAATTTTGTGGAGTAACATCCACCGTGGTTTTTCCCCTAACAGGGTTTCCACGTAAAAAATATTGGTGTTCTCTGTGTTTCTGATGTGTTGAATGTTTATGGTTTATTGTTTATTCATCATATCTGAGATTGAGTTAAGTAAATTTTGAAAAGGTTTTAATATTTTGTGACAACTGATTCACCCCCCCTCTCAATTTTCTATCCTTGTTTTGCCAACAATTGGTATCAGAGCAAGTTCCTCTGAAGAAGTTTAAAAGCTTGAGGTGATCTGAGATGGCATCATACAAGGACAGTCCTAGATTTGATGGAACAAATTAATTATTGTGGAAAGCTCGAATGGAGTGTCATTTGAAGTGTATTGGTGAACCCTTCTAGAAAATTACAAAGAATGAATATGTTATTCCTCATAATGGTCCTTCCACTAATGATGAGATTAAAGAGGCTAAGAATAATGTCAGGGCTATGGATGCTTTGTTGAGTGCCTTAATAGATTCAAAATGACAAATGTGTTAGGTTTGAAGACAACTTATGAGATGTGGACGAAGTTGGAAACTGTTAGAAACCAAGATCTGAAATGCAAACTAGAAAATAACTTTCCACAAAGAGAAAAACAAAAAAGTAGAGAGATTGCATAAAGATGTGCAAATTGATATATTCAAAGTACAATAATTACAAGAGATAATTTTCTTTATAAAAGAAAAGATGCATAACCTAATCTTATCTTGAGCAAAAGGATAGCTCAGCAAGATATGGATAACAACCTATAACCTAGGAATTAAATAATGCCTAAGTAAACTTATGTAAAGTGTAATTAAATAATTAATTACACCAACACCCCCCATAAGTGCAACTTAGGGAGAACCAGGTTATTATGCAAATGATGTGAGATGGGTCCCGACAACAAAGGCTTGATCAGGTACCCATTTACAAATGCAAAGAGAGAGAAAACCCAGTGGGAAAACCCCCCTCAATGAGATGAACTGCTGCAAAGAATCACTGGAAGAACTCTGATGAAGCAACACTAGAACCCCAAATCCAACAAGCAAGGAAAGATACTTATGTTTGCAAGAAACCATAACAGAATCACAAATGCAACAGCAGACCCATTGCCAAGGAACACTGGAAAATCACATACTAGATCAACCCTAGAATCTGTAAGCAACAGTAGATGAAAGGATGAAGCCACCCATAATGATGATAAAATCTGGAAGTTGTGTCCTCGAAGCCAATGCCAAACTGAAACTAAAACTTCCTAATAAGATGAGTACCATCAAGATTCTAGAACATTAACCATAAAAACATGGCCTTCAAATTGAGAAGGATCTGAACCAATGCAGATCAATAACTATAAACTCCCAATGTGAAGTGTGAACCGATGCAAACCAAAGATGTGTCCAACTAAGCAAGAAAGAGGGTAAAAGTAACAACATGAAACCAGAAAAACTCATGTGATTTGTCACCAATATGAAAGTGTGATGCAAGAACTCCCCCTTAATGGAACTTTATATCAGTTCGTTATTACAATACCCAATGATTACAAAAGGAGATAATGAAAAACATGCAGAAACTATAGAAACAAAAGTGAAAATGAAAACCTAGTGCATGAAACAAAAAATGAATGCATTCACAAAATAAGGTACACATATTCTGAAAAGGACCTTAGATCTGCATAGAGGCTAAAACTAGCTTTCTGATGCCCCTTGAATCAAGAAAAAAGGATAAGAGAGTCAAAAGATAGGTCTCCCAGAGTGAAAACAACAACATGCGACTTCTGAGGCTGAAAAATAAATCAAAAATACAAAACCAAAAAATCAGACCTGCACCATTGCGTAGAGCATCAAACCAGTTTTCCAATGATATCTTGTTTGAAAAGACCTTTGTTTTCCCAAGTTATGAGAAAATGAAAAAAATCCCTATAAAAAGGCCTTTGCAGCACTAACAAGGGGAAAAAACTAAGCACCCCCGGCATTAGCTCCTAGTTTTCCATATGACCCTACGCAAGGCCAACAAAAAAAACAAACCACCAAGGCCAAAAAACATAGCGCTTGGTCACAATATGACTGCTGATATAAGCATTGAGGCCCTTGGAGGTTGGACATGGCAGAGTGGCATGGGTGTAGGGAGCTGTCGGTGGTGGGTTGTGACTAGGTGACTGCCGCTAGAATGGGTAGCAGGATGTGGTGGCCGCTACCTTGACTAGTGGCGCGAGAGCGGTGGAGCCCAAATGAATTGGAGGCACAAAAAACATCAAGATTTTTGTGATTTTCTTTGATTTTTTTATATATTTTTTTGAATTTTTTCAAAAAATGTGCCTCGTGAAGTGTGCTGGGGAGGCCGTACGACCTTGCAATTTTTTTTGCCTCTCTAGTCAATTGTGTCCAAATTGGACAAACTTTATATGAAAATAGGGGTTTTTGGGTGCTGTGAATCCAACAACGAGGTCTGTTTTGGCCCAAAGTGCTCTAAAAATTAGGCAACCCCTAGATGTCTCAAAAAAATCACCGAGCTTGAAACCCTAGCAGATCTGGCAAACTGATACCAAAATGAATGAAATAAAATCCATTTCTGACTTTTTCAGGTGCTCTAAATCCAATGGAAAACCCCAAATTGATCCAAGACACTCCAAAAAGATGCTCAAGGAATGAAACCCTTGAGGGACCCCAAACGAGCTTTGTAATGTTTTCCTCCAAAAAAGCTGAGAAGGGGCTGCAAATCGAGGCTCTGATACCATGTTAGAAACTAAGATCTGAAATGGAAACCAGAAAATAACCTTCCACAAAGAGAAAAAAAAAGCAGAGAGATTGCATAAAGATGTGCAAATTGATATATTCAAAGTACAATAATTACAAGAGATAATTTTCTTTATAAAATCAAAGATGCATAACCTTAATCTTATCTTGAAAAAAAAGATAGCTCAGGAAGATAAGGATAACAACCTATAACCTAGGAATTAAATAATGCCTAAGTAAACTTATGTAAAGTGTAATTAAATAATTAATTACACCAAGGAAACTTTGTATGAAGGAGATGTATATGTGAATATGGCGAAGCTACAGAGTTTGAAATGAAAGTATGAAAATTTGAAAATGGGTGAAGATGAAAATGTTTCTTCTTTTATGTAGAGAGTAAATGAACTAGTGATGGGTATTAGATGTGTTGGTGGTACCCTGGCCGAGGAAGAAATTGTAGCTAAAGTGCTCAGATCAATTCTGCCCTCCTCCAAAGCAAAGGCTCATGCTATTGAAGAAACCAAATCATTGACGAATGTGACAAGTGATACACTGACTGGTAAACTTATTGCCTTGGAGTTGAGTGAATTTGGTGAATCTGCTCCTAAGACTGAAACTACATTTAAGGCTACTATATCTAGAAGAAACAAGCAAAGATATGATCTGGGAGAGAGTTATACAAAGACATTCAAGTATGAGGAAGAAATGAAATGGCTTCAAGATGAAGAAAGAGAGGTAGAAGAGTTGGAAGCATTGATTGTGAAGAAAGAAGGTAGAGGACAAGGTAAGTAGAAAGGAAAGCTGCCTATCAAATGTTTTTCCTTGCAGTAAAATAAGTCATTTTGCATCAAGGTATCCTAAAAGAGTTCCTAAATCTAAGAATTACAAATCTAGATTCTAAAAGAAATGTTATTTTGTTGAAGAAGGTGTGACTAATGATGAGTCTAATAAAGATAATGGAAATGAAGATGATTGGGTTTTCATTGCTATCAAGGAAAATAGTCATGTGGCTACTGAATCTGCTAAAGTTGAGAAAGCTCTTTCAGCCTGAATTGAAGATAAGGATGAGTGGGTCATTGAAATGGGATGCTCACATCATATGATTGGTTACAAAAGGAAATTTGTAAGTCTAGAGAAGTATGATGGTGGAGTTGTAGTATTTGGAGATAATAATGCTTGTGTAATTTGTGGCAGAGGATATTTTTGTCTTGGTGGTAAGCATAACACTAATGATGTTCTTTATGTTGAAGGCTTGAAGCACAACCTGTTAAGTGTTGGACAAATGGTGGACAAGGGATATGATCTTCAGTTCAAAAATGGAAGATCCAGGATATATGAAAGTTCTAGAAAATGTAATTTCCTTAGGTAAATATACAAAAGGTAATATTTTTCACCTAAATGCTGCCAGTGAAAGTTGTTTAATTGCTCAAGTAGATGAAAGTTGGTTATGGAATAGAATTCCGTGTCATGTGAATTTTGATAACATTGTCAAAATAAGTTCCACTCAAGCAATAAGAGATCTACCTAAGCTAGTGAAGCCTGCTAGCACAATTTTTAAAGAGTGTCAGATGGGAAAACAGACTAGAGTTTCTTTTCAGAGCAAACAACATCATTCAAATGGATTGTTGGAGCTAGTACATACTGATCTATGTGGTCCCTTCGGAGTCAGAAGTTTCCATGGTGAAAGGTACTTTATGTTGCTTATTGATGATTATTCTACAATGATATGGGTTGCTTTCTTAAGAGAAAAATGTGAAGCATTAGAAAATTTCAAAAGTTTCAAAGCTATGGCAGAAAATGAGAAAGGTCTGAAAATCAAATGCTTAAGGTCAAACAAAGGTGGTGAGTTCACCTCCAGGGAGTTTAATTCTTTCCATGAAGAGCATGGAATCAGAAGATAGTTATCTGCTCCCCGAACCCCTTAACAGAATGGTGTTGCTGAGAGAAAGAACAAAACAATTTTGGATGCTGCTAAAACAATGATGATTGAAGGAAATGTGCCTCACATCTACTGGAGTGAAGTAGTAAGCACTTTGTGTATACTTTGAATTGGGTAAATGTAAATGGTAATTCTGGTAAGACTCCTTTTGAACTATGGTTTGGTTATAAGCCTACTGTTAAATATTTCAAGATCTTTGGAAGCAAGTGTTACATCAAGAGAGATGACGATATAGGAAAGTTTGATGCAAGAAGTGATGAAGGAATCTTTATAGGTTACTCTACTAGAAGCAAGGCCTATGGTGCTATAACAAAAGATTAAGAAAAATGGTTGAGAGTGCAAATGTTAGAGTTGATGAGGACTCTGCTAAATAGTCTAGATATTGTGAATATGATTCAGATGAAGACAATACAAACAAAGGGAAGAATATTTAGACACAAAATCAACTTCAAATTGTGCCATATGTTCTGGTAAGACAACTTCAATTTATTCTGGTAAATCAAGATAGTTAGGAAGCAAAGACAAGTGCAAGTGAAGAAGAAAGAACAGAAGAATTAGAAGTTTGAGAAAATCCTAAAACTATAAGGTATGTAAAGCTAAATAATTCTAAAAATAAAATTATAGGAGATAAGAATAAAGGTGTGCAAACTAGAAGAAATATTGCAGAAGAGTATTTCCTAATTTCCAAGATTGAACCTAAAAATGTCAAAGAAGCCTACAATGATGAACATTGGATGGAAGCTAAGAAGGAAGAACTGATGCAGATTGAAAAGAATGATACATGGATACTTGTTCCTAGACCAAAAGACAAGAATGTGATTGGTACTAAATGGGTCTTTCGTAATAAGCTGAATGAACAAGGTGAAGTGGTCTGGAATAAAGAAAGACTAGTATGTAAAGGGTATTCACAAATGGAAGGTATTTATTTTGAAGAAACCTTTGCCCCTATTGCTATAATTGAAGCCATAAGGTTATTTCTTACTTATGCTACATTCTAGAACTATAAAGTCTATCAAATGGATGTGAAGTCAAATTTTCTAAATGATGAACTAGAAGAAGAAGTATATATTGAACAACCTGATGGATTTCAACTAACTGAAAAAGAAGACATGGTTTTTTGATTGAAGATAGCTTTGTATGGACTCAAGCAAGCCCCTAGAGCTTGGTATGCTAGATTAGACAAATACCTACTGAAGCTTGGATTCAATAAAGGTACTACTGAAAACAACTTATATTTCAAATTGGATCATGATAAAGAATTAATTGTTGAGGTCTTTGTTGATGACATTATTTTTGGGGGAGATGATAATCTATGTATGATGTTTGCTAATGAAATGAAGAGTGAATTTGAGATGAGTATGATTAGAGAGATGAAGTTCTTTCTGGGATTGCAATATACTCAATTGGACAAGGGGATATTTATATCTCAATCAAAATATGTGAGAGAACTGTTGAAGAAGTTTGGCATGGATGACTCAAAACCTGTTGGTACTCCCATGGTAACTAGATGTAAGTTGACACAAAATGATGATTCTCTTAAGGAAAAACAAACAATATACAAGTCAATGATTGGTGGATTGCTAGATATTTAACTCAAACCAGAGTGGACATTATGAATGTTGTATGTATGGTTACTAGATTTTAGGTTGATCCAAAAGAGTCACATGTTATCGTTGTTAAGAGAATCTTCAAGTATTTGAAATGAACAGTTGATTTTGAGCTTTGATATCCTAAGGATGATGATCTTACTTTAAATGCATATACTGATGTGGATTGGGCAAGAGATGTAGATGAAAAAAAGAGTACTAGTGGTGGTGCTTTCTTCCTAGGGAAGAAGCTAGTGTCTTGGTTGAGCAAAAAGTAGAATTCCATTTCTCTATCTACTGTTGAGGAAGAGTATATTGTTGCTACAAACAACTATACTTAGGTGATGTGGATGAAAAATATGTTGAAAGATATTAGAGTAGTATATAATGAACCTATTTCCATATACTGTGACAACTCAAGTGCAATAAACATATCAAATAATCTAGTGCTACACTCTAAGACCAATCATATATCAATCAAGTTTCACTTCTTAAGAGAAAAAGTGAGTGAGAAAGAAGTCAGACTGGAGTATGTCCCTACCAATGAACAAATTGCAGACATTTTCACCAAGCTATTTCCAAAGGATACTTTTGAGTATCTCAGAGGGATGCTAGGGGAGATTACCCCTCCTAATCTAAACTAGAGATGCATTTATTTGCATCAATCCATGTGCTTCATAGATATTTCTTGATCCGGATTGATGTTTCCATGGCTGCTACTCAGGGGGACTAGTTAGATGTGTAGATATGTGGTTCAAAGCTTGTATGTGGAAAGATAATATTTCTCTTTTCCATTGATGTCAAAGGGGGAGAAGAGTCATGTGAAAAACTACTGCTTATTTGGAGTAAAAATTCTTGTGGGGAGAAGATCTTGCAGAAGAAGTCAAGGAAGAAGAGTCAAAATCTAAGGAGTAAGTGTTTATTGAAAGTTGGGTTGATGGTGTTTTTCACATCATGTGTTGCCATCAATGCCAAAGGGGGGGAGTTTTGGATGTTGTGATTTTGTTGCTGATATGTGATTGTCATTGATGTCAACACTATTAGCATTTGATGTATTGAAGGTTGGATATGTTGAGGATATTGAGAAAATTGTAAAAGAAAGTATTGCAGGTTCCCAGTGGAACTATGAAGGTCATGAAGGTGTCATGTTTTGTATGTTGAAGATAAATTGTTGTGGGATAAATGGTTTATTGCTAAGTGTATCTAGTCCATCCACTAGAAGTTTCAGAGGTCTACATGAAGAGTTATGAAGATCTATGTTCTAATAGTGTTTCTTTGGTCTCTGTCAGGGTTCTTGATTAAAGATGGTATAATTCTAGTAAGTCTACTTGTTGTGGATGTTTCTTTGTTGTTTCTTGGTGTTTGTGGATGTCTCTAGATCATGCTCTATATTTTTTGCACATCCACTTTAATCGGTGTGCTCATGGTTGAAGATTTTTCTCAGTATGTTTAGGTTTTCATGTTTTTGGCCGACATGATGGGTGTAATGCATTGTGGATCCTTGGAGATTAAAATTTGAATGTTTGGAACACTTGAGGATATTGTTTTGGGTCTTATCATGATATTAGCCAATGGTGTTTGATCCACATTGAAAATTTATTTGTAAATTTGGGTTGACATTGGAAAAATGTTTCATATTTTTGGCCAACTAGGTTGTTGATGTAATTCCTTGTTGTGGATATATAAGAGTAGTTGTTTGAGAGAAGTTAGTGTGTGCATAAGAGAGAATGTATGCTAGAGAAAGTGAAGATGTGCAATTAGTGTCTAAATCATTTGATTATGGAGCAGAGTGAGAAGAAGTTTGAGTGAAGTGTGAAGAAGGTTTTCTACTCTTAACTAGAACTTTAATCAGGCTTGTGTAGAAGCTATTTTCTTAGTTTATACTCTATGGATCTAATCCATATTGCTGAGTATTGTTGGGAAGTGAGCCCTATTGTATTTGAGTAGTGAGCTCTAGGAAGTGTGCCTGAATGCATGTGCATTTCCATTATATCTCTCATTATACTTTTAACAGGGTACAATCTTGTGGACTAACATCCACCATGGTTTTTCCCCTAATAGGGTTTCCACGTAAAAATTATGTGTTCTCTATGTTTTTGATGTGTTGAATTTTTATGGTTTATTGTTTATTCATCAGATTTGAGATTGAGTTAAGTTTGAAAATGTTTAAATATTATGTGATAACTGATTCACCCCCCCTCTTAGTTGTATGTCCTTGTTTTTCCAACAATTTCACCTTTATCTAGTTTGAATAGATTCTTCAAGTCCAAAACAAGGCAGTAGATGCAATGGCCACAATTGGTTCCCTCATCGACATGCCAAAAGATCAAACAAACTATGATTTCCTCATTGGACAACTTCTAATCCTAGCATATGATGTCCCTGATAATGAGATGGTGTGTGATATTGTAGGTCTCAAATCTCCCTGGTACCATGATATTTATACCTATCTCTATGAAAATATCTTACCACCTAACCTTACCTGAAATAAATGCAAGTCATTTATCCAACATACTTCCTGCTATACCATTGTAGGAGATACACTTTATTGTCAAGGGTATGATGGCACACTCCTTCAATGTCTTAATGAATCAAAATCCCACATAACATTAAATGATGTACATAGTGGTGTCTATGGGTCTCATTTTAATGCAATGGACTTAGCCAAGAAGATTCTAAGAGTACGATATCATTGGCCTATTATGGAACATGATTCTTGTGAGTTCATAAAGAAATGTCTACCATGCCAGCAACATGCAGATTTAATCCATGCTCCTGTGCAAGACTTACAACCTATCTTTTATCCATGTTCTTTTTCACAATGGGGTTTTGACCTAATTGACAAGATTTACCCTCTATCATTCGATGGCCATACCTTCATTATAATCACCACTAAATACTTTACCAAGTGGGTGGAAGCAATTCCACTCTCCCAAATCATAGGTATTTAAATCTCCAAGTTTATCCTTTTCCATATTTTCTATAGATATGGAATTCCCTCCACCATCATCGCTGAAAATGGTAAGCCATTTAAAAAATCGTATATGAAAGCACTTTGTGAGACATAGCATATCAAACATCATTGGTCCACCCCTTATTACCCTCAAGGTAATGGTCAAGCAGAAGTGACCAACAAAACTCTTATCAAAATCCTTAAAAATGTGATCAATAATAATGGTCAAGACTGTAAAATCCATCTCCATCCTACCCTTTTGGCCTATGGCACATCCATCTGCAACCCACTGGCACTACTCCATATTCCCTCATTTATGGCGTCGATGCTATCTTGCTGATCAAGGTTGAGATCCCTTCACTTCAAATTTCTCTAAAGAATCTTATCAACTGGAACACCTAGATGAAAAGCACATCAAGACCTACAATCACCTCCAAGCATAACAACATCATCTTGGGAAGAGCTACAATAAGAAGTTTTGTCCATGCCAATTCAATGTTGGTGATCTAGTCCTCAAGGAGAATCAATGCACCCAACAAGATCGAGACAAGAAAGGAAAGTTTAAGGCAAATTGGTTGGGTTCTTATGTTGTCACCACCAAATATGTTCTAGGGAATATTGGATTGCTACACCTAAAGGGGAACCCTTAGTGGAGCCTATTAACAACATGCATCAAAATAGGTTTTAAAACTAAGTCAGCTAGGTCATCGTATCTTGAAATTTTTTAAAAAAACTAAAAAATCATCAAAAATACAAAAAAAAATGAAAAAGTCAAAAATCCAAAAATAGTAAAGAGAAATAATCCACCCTATGGTGAAAACCACCCTTGTTGGCACCTTGGATAAGTACATTTGGTGAAAACCTAGCAATAGACAGCATTCGTAGAGGGATTAATCATTATCTACCTTGCATCCTCCTTACTTTATGCTTCCATCCATCCTATCTGCACCTCCTATCAATCCAATCCTTCCATCAACATCCACTTATCTATCACTTGGGTAATATTTTTGTTGAGAATTGGATGATTCAAATCAGCTATCCACAATCTTGAGCTTTTATGCTAAATCTGAGCTTTTGTCATTTATGTGTTAGTGTCGTTTGTCAGTCTTATGTCCTCATCTAGGGTTTTTCATCATGTCGGTCATCTTTAGGTCTCATCTCATCTCTTGTCCTTTTTTTGAACTATGTTTCCCCTGGAATTTCACTTAGGCAAGGCTAATCATTTTGTCAGCCCCTAGGGCATTTTTCCATCCTTTCTTTTTCATCCATCGAGGTCTCCATTGTCCTCTTTCTACTTTTATCCATGGTCTTTCATCAATCTGTTATCAAACTACAAGGGCTCTACAATTTCACATAGGCAAGGCTAATCTTTGATCAACCCCTGAGCCCCTAGGTCTTTAGGGTGTGTCTTGTCATGTCGTGTTGTCAAGTGTGTCCCTACCTAGCTGGTTTTAACAAACAAGATCCATTAGTATCTTGAGGTCCAATCGGTTTTCAATATTCTGAGTCATGTCGGTCATTTAATCCATCATCCATATTTTGTCTTAATAGGATGTATCCTTCATAATCAAACCATGTTAATCCCATCCACCCTTTTGATCCTATGGTAAAGGATATTTGAAATTTATTGTGATATTTTGATACTTTTAGCATTTGTTTATCATTTGAGCTTTCTATTATACATTGTCAGGATCGCCACAATCCATCATATCATGGTGTGCTTTGACTAGTAAACATAGGAGCATATCTTGATCTTTTGTCTATTTTTGTCTTCTTGGTTGTCCCACGTATTACCCACCAAGATCCCTATGGTCTTGTGTTATGCTGAGGCATCCATTGTCTTGTGGTTATCCCAATAGTTGGCCTGAGCAAAGCCCTTGCGGCTTTGGGGTATTGGGACATGCTTCTTGTTTGTTGTGTTTTTTTATGCATTTGACACTAACCTGCCTTGGTTCCTCATACCTTGGTGTATCGTGTCTTATGCTATAGACAAAATAGATGCTCCTAAAATGGAAAAATGGCACTAGATTGCATTTATCCCAATCCATTCTTTCCCTAGCCTATGGTTAGTGATTTTGGTTGTGCAAATTTTCTTCCCTCCACCTTTTCTTTTGATCAATATTCCTATGACTTTGAAAGGTGCAATATCACACCCATCATAATCCATCTCACTATGCTATACATTTTCACATCTATCATTGTTCACTTAGGTTCATTATCCATTGCATTATCATTTTCATATTAATTTTAAGTTCTTTAGATTAATCTAGATTGGTTATTCTAAGCATCTGAAGTTCATTTCATATCATTTCCTCTTGTCGCAATATCATTTGCATATCCATTTTAAGTTGTTTAAATTAATCTATATTGGTTATTCTAAGCATCTTAAGTTTATTTCATATCATTTCATCTCAGTGCATTATCATTTTCATATTATTTTTGAGTTGTTTAAATTAATATAGATTGGTTATTCTAAGCATCTTAAGTTCATTTCATATTATTTCATCTCATTGTATTATCATTTTCATGTCCATTTTAAGTTGTTTAGATTAATCTAGATTGGTTATTCTAAGCATTTTAAGTTCATTTCATATCATTTCATCTCATTGCATTATCATTTTCATATTCATTTTAAGTTGTTTACATTAATTTACATTTGTTATTCTAAGTGTCTTCAGTTCATTTTGTTCCATTATCATTTTATTGCATTATCATTTTAGGGTGTTTAGAGTTATTATTCTAAACATATTAGTTCATCTCACCACATACATTGTATTACATTACATTCATCACATCCATCCATAACTTTATCACACATGCATACATCGCATATTCTCATCCATTGTATCACATCATACATACATGATTATCCATAGCATATTCATCATCATGTCATATCTCATATGCATACATAATTAGGTAACATTCACATCACCACCTACATCACACACCATTAGTATCTTATCCATAGCATCTATCATAAAATTATGAATTATCCATCACATCTTGCATCACAAAGCATCAGCAATAATGCATATAACATAAACATAAGAATAAACCATGATCATCATAACCATATGCATATCTCATAATCATCAACATCCATATGAGCATAATAAACATCCATGACATCACATAATAATCACATAGTGTCGACAATGTCCATCACATATCATATATATCAAAAAATATATAGTGTCCATCATATGTCCATCATAATCCATAATAAAAACCATAAAAGTCTGTCACAAGTCCATAAAAACATAACATATGAAGTCCATCATAATGTCCATTGAAACCCATCAAATAAGATACAAGTGCAAAGCTCTAATCTGGTACAGATACTACATCTCCTAAATGAATAAAGAATAAAGCATAAATGAATGAATGAATTTCTACAATATGTATAAAGAATCTGTAGCCTTTGTCTCTACATGTTGCCCATCCACTTTGCACCTATCAAAAATATGAATCCTATCTCCCCATCTCCTGTCTACCCTATGCTCACTCCATCTAATCTTTGGGGGGAGTCTGGCACTGAGCCTCTGCCTTTGGGGGGTGTATCATGGAAGCTTTTGTATCCCTATGTATTCGTAGCCTCTGAGTGTGATGGTGTTGGAATTTGTGGCACTGCTCTAACATATGGCAATACTCTCCACACTGGATGTGGGATGGCCTAATGATAAGAAAACATATAATAACAGACCTTTGTCATGCATTGGCCACCTCTATCGCCTAAGCCCTCACCAAATCCTACTATATTTAGTATTTGTCCCTTAGAACATTGATGTGCCTCCTCTCCCCCTCCTAGACCTCCTGCACCATCTACATATGCTCTACCTACCCGTCAAGATTAGATATCCTCTGTACACTTGCATCTCGCTCACCTTGAAATTCTTGCACCTATGCCTCTACTGCCTCTGCCCTCTCCAACATTCCCCCTATGTCCCCCAAGGCTATCTCTGCACAATTGGCTCTATGTCAAGCCTCATCTCCTCTAGTTGTCTCCTAAGATCATCCCTCTCCCTCTCCATATCAAACATCTCTCTCCTTGCCCTATCTACTAGGGCCCCATAATCTTTGTCTCCATCCCTCTATAGACTCTATAATTTTTCCACCTCCCTTTGTATCCTATATTTGTCTACCTCAGACTCTTTGATTTAATGCTCGAGTATCCTCAATCAGGCCAGGGCTCTTGTGAGTAGCACTGCAGGATCCTTAGTTGGTGGTGGTACATATGGCACTATCTCCAAGGGATGAACCTCTGGGGAATCCACGTCCATGGCCTAATCCTATCCTCCTACCTCTTGCATCTCAATATCACCATCTCCCCCTCTCCACTGTCAGCCGCCTCTCCTCCTCCTCCTTTGCGATCGGGTTAGCTCTCTCTCATCATCTGATCCAAATCCTAGTGCACCTACAATCGGTTGCACTATCATCATCTGCCCTAGCCTCCTCTCTACCCTCCATGCAAAGTACCATACTATGGTACCTACATCTGTCGATCCTACTCTCCATGGGTATTGTGTCATCTAGAATCCTCCCAAATTTGTTGTACAAACTCTACCATAATCTCCTCACCCCACAACGTTGTTGGCTCCTAGGTAGTCCAATGAAATATCTAGGACCCTGTAGGAATGTCTTGCTATATTCCAAACTTCCTAGTGATCCTTACTGGTCTATGTATCTCCACAATAAAGGAGTCTTGACCAATCAAATAGAAAAAAGAGAAGAAGTAGCCCCTCCATCTCATATCATCATCTCTCCATCTGAAAAACCATCACCTCAAGTAGGGTCTCCATGTGATGTCGTCTACCCTCAACCCATATAGCCTCCACCACCAACCCTCTAGATCACTCACATCCTAATAATGGAGTCTCCAACTGTACTCCATCCCCCACCAGTATGCCACTAGTAGTGTCTAGTCCTGTGTCTCAATGATCAAAATATTTGGTCTCACAACACTAATATGCTCCCATGACCATACCTGGAGTAGAGGCACATGTGTCATGTTGAGGGATCATCTATAAAAAATGATGTGCATGTCTTGGTATAGCTCGGCTAATATACATGGTCCCCATATAAATGCTCCCTCTCGTCACTCCACAATATGCCTAACAACCTCAATCACCTTGAGGCTGCAAAAACGTCCACTCCTGTCTTGTAGCAAAATCCTACTGATCAGGTCATAGAGGTATAATGGTAGAGCTAGAACCTCTAGTCCCAAGAATGCATCAAGATCTAACTCCTTCCCTTAGATAGGAAGATCAATGGGTCCAAATATAACTTGTAGGCTCTTTTCCACTACTTAGTTTCCAATCTAACTGATCAAGTTCTCTTGGATTTGCAACCATAGAATCCTCCAAAAGTCCTCTAGAGTCACCATCATCTCCCCTGTCAAGAGATGGAAAGTCAATGTCTCTGAGCACTCAGATATTGGGATACCCCAACATGTGTAGCAATCCCACCTGTGCTAGCAATCTATGATTGTGGGCATTCATCACCCTAACTATCACCTACAACACCACTGAGTGCCTCTTGTGCATCCTCAACATCTCGAAGTTCTGCATCATGGCAGATAAATCTATTGGTTTTTCCACACTTTCATTTCTTTTCCTTTCACTTTTATCCCTAGCCCAATTTGGAAAATTAATCTATGTGCAAGGCGTGTTCACCCTTTTTCCTTACAAGCATGTTCTCTTGTCTAGTTAGCACACTCGCCCCTTTGTCACCCTTTCTTGGGTTTTCCTGTTTCTCCAACGAATCTGCCCCTTGTCTGAGCATGAATCCACCCTTCTTTTCCTCTGAGGCGAATTCAAATTTTCCCTTTTCCTTAAGGGGTGATTTTGCATTCTCCCATGTATCTTTTCCCCCCAAGTGGCGAATTCATATTCACCCTTTTCCCCAAAGGGCATATTCAAATCCACCTATTTCCCCTTTGGGAAAATTCATATTTTCCCTTTTCCAGGTTTGGCGATTTCGCAATCGCCTATCCATTTTCGCTCCCATCCTTTTTAGGGAGAGGTGATTTTACACTTTCCCCTCCCCTAGTGTGCCCGCCCCTGCAATGCACGCATTCACCCCTTTCTTCATTGATCCCCCAAGATGGGAAAATGTGCCTTCTAGAAGGGAAAATCCACCCTTCTATGGTGAATTTGCTTACCTAGTCTACCCAACCCAAAATTAAAAAATGTGCTTAAATTCAAATCCAAATCACAAAGAAGGATCAGAAACCTACCTCACGTAGGACTGCTCGCTCATAGTAATACTATTGCACCTCCTCACCTTGATGGATTAGAACATCATCCACGAATGCCTCATCATCGCTTGACCTGTCAGCCATCCTCGCCCCTCACTCTCTCTCTTTCATCCAATGAGCTGCCAAGTGTGCAAATGAACATTAGGTGAATAGTAATTTTCAAATTTACTATTTATACTTTCATTTTTGCACCTAATTAGCCTTTTAATTTTTGGATAATTTTGACCCTTTAATTAACCTTTCATTAATTCATTCAGCCCTTTTCTTTTGAGGGCTGCCATTTTCACCCCATTTTCCTATTTTCCTTTGTTCAAAAGCCATTCTTCATGTATTTCTGTGCTCTATCACGTGGTACCCTCTATTTCTCTATATCGAGAAGTTGACTGAGACCACTTTTCTTCCCCATCTGCCCTATCGAGGGGGTATACCTTGCCATTTTACTCCATCCTTCCATCCTATCCACTTCCCTATGACATTGGGGCATCATCTAATAGTATTTTCTTGTATTGAGTCATCTATTATTTTTCTTCGAAACACTTATTTTAATAGTATTTTGAAGAGGGGAAAAATGTACACTTGAATTTGACCACTCCCATATGGTCAAATTCACCCTTGTATTCCTCTATTCTACATCCCTCATCCACATTAATTAAATAATTTATTATTTGATTAATATTGTCTGATAGCCTAATGTCCCTAAGGTATTTAATAAATCAATTAAATACCTTACCCCTTTTCATCTCTAAATTAAATAAATATCCCAATTTATTTAATTTGGTCACTTTAGCCTAAATGAATTAAATGAATTTTTAATTAATTTCTTTCTTTCTCTTCATGTCACATCCTCCATAATCCTTTTCAATCAAGATTAATATAATTAATTTGTGATTAGGATGTGCACACCCCTAATCATCATTAGGTTCACATCCTCCATAATCTCCCACTTGCCTCTAATCTGTTATTAATTCATCTAATCATGCATTTGCACAACCTTAATCACCCACTTAGGCTAACCTAATCTCCATGCTATTATGGCATGTGTCCTAAGTCAACCCTAGTAAATGCTTTCTCCCTTTGGAGAAGGCACCCCCTTCCCCATGTGAATTTTTAATTCACGTTTAATCTCCCAATGCATTTTTAGGAATTTAAAAGTCCTCCCATCCCCATGAGGATTTTTGAGGAATTTTTAATTCCTCATATGTCCTCTCAAGCACATGTGGACAAGGACCTCCTTTATGAGGAGATCTTGTCCCTTCTCAAGGTAAAACTAGTACCTCCATGTCACCTCCACATCATCCACTTCTTTCCATCTCATCCACGACATGTTAAGATGTGGGGGCTTGTGAATTCTTAACTCACCCTAGTCCTTGATCTCATGCACCTTGGCTCAATCTGGGCCCTCTATTGCTTTAGAGGGTTTTCCCTAAAAATGGAGAAAATTTCCCCATTTGCATTCATCCTTTTTAGCAATCAAGCATACACTTAGCACTCAAGATGCATCCAAGCACCCACCATTGTTGTAGCCATTCTAGAGCTTTCATCTTGCATCCATTCAACAACCCACATCCACCATTGCATTCATCTTCACCTTAGCTTCATTTTGTACTAGGTTTCAAGATATTTTTCCATCAAGGAGCACACATATCAAACAATCAAAGGGCCAACCAAAACCGTCATCTAAACAAGGTAAAAAAATTCAATTTTTTGTGTTTTCTTTATATTTAACTAGGCCTAATCTTGAGTGTTTTTCTTCTGTTTTCAATCTTTACATATTCTTAGTTCTTGCATTTTAGTAGATTAAATTCACTTTCACAAGGTAGAACTCAAAAAGCTACTAGACGTGGGTTTCATTAGACCCATTGATTATCCAGAACGAGCATCTAATCTAGTACTAGTATCAAAGTTTACTAGGGGTATAAGGATCTATACAGATTTTAGAGACTTGAACAAGGCCTGTCCAAAAGATGACTTTCCATTTCCAAGTATCAACATGATCATGGATCTAATAGAAGGGAATGAGATTTTATCCTTAATGGATGGTTTCTTTGAATATAACTAGATAAAGATATCTTCAGACGATCAACACAAAACAATATTTAGCTGCACTTGGGGGAAATTCTACTGGAATGTAATGCCATTTGGTCTAAAGAATGTAGGAGCAACATATAAAATGGAAATGATGACCATCTTCCATGATATGCTACATACAATCATGGAAGACTATGTGGACGACATTCTAGAAAATTCAATCAAAAGGGAAAATCACTTGACCAATCTTGCAAAGGTGTTTGATTGGCTTGAGTAGTACAATCTGAGACTCAACCCTAAGAAATGTGTGTTTGGAGTTACATAAAAAAAAGATATTGGGATACATAGTTTCAAGAAGATGTATTGAAGTGGATCCTACAAAAGTGAAAGCTATAATAGAGATGAGTCCACCAAAAACACTAAAATAGCTAAGGTTTTATAGGGAATGTTGCAATCCATCAGGAAATTTATCACGTAATTGGTAGAATAATGTCACCCTTTCAATCATCTCCTACACAAGGAAATCACCTTCAAGTGGGATGGAAGATGTGACCAAGTGTTCCAAAAAGTCAAGTATTACCTACTTACTCCTCTTGTACCCATGTCACCTATTCCAAAAAAGGAAATGATACTCTACATGTCTACCACATAAGCATCCTTGAGAGCTCTCTTCGCTCAGCTAGATGATAACAACAAAGAAAGGGTAGTCTACTACACCAATAGAACACTAGTGGGATATGAACTAAACTACTCACACATAGAAAGAGTGTGTCTCTCAGTTATGTTTGCAATACAAAAGCTAAGGCACTATATCTTAAACCGAAAGGTGAAGCTAATTTCAAAAGTAGACCCACTCAAGTACCTACTAGCAAAAGCAGCTCTAACAGGTGAAATTTCCAAATGGGTGATGATCCTAAGTGATTTTGATATAGAATATGTGGATAAAAGAGATATCAAGGGACAAATCATAGCATACCAACTAGCCAAAGCACCCATCAATGATAAAAAACCTCTCACAATGGAATTTCTAGATGAGAGTATCTTGGTGACAAAATAGAAAGGCCATTGGAATCTATACTTTGATGAGTCCCATACTCAACATGGATCTACAACAAGTGTTCTATTTCTCAAACCACAAGGAGATAGTATACCCAAGGCTTACAGGATTTATTTCCCATGCACAAACAATGTATCAAAGTATGAAGTTTTAATCACAGGGCTAAAAATGGCTATTTAATGGAGAATAAAAGAGCTACATGTCTTCGAAGATTCTCAACTTGTGATCAGATAGGTAAACGATGAGTACCAAAAAAAGGATGGTGGAAATATTCAAAGAATACTTTTTCAAAATAACCTTTGAGCAAGTTCCTCAAATCAATAACAGAGCTACCAACATAATGGCAACAATAGGTTCACTAATTGATATTCCACAAAAGGTACCTAAGTATGAATTCTTTGTAGAACAACTACTCATACTTGCATTCAACATCCTAGAATCAGAATTGGTATGTGATTTTGTTGGTCCTAACTCCCCATGGTACCAAGATACTTTTGACTATATTCAGTACGGTTTCATACCACTTGACCTAACGGCCACTCAAAAGAAAAACTTCAACTGTAGAACTTCCTGTTTCACAATCCTAGGAGATACCCTATACCATCATAGCCTAGATGGTATGTTACTCTAGTTTCTTAACGCAAAAGAATCACAAAGAACCTTACAAGAGGTACACAAAGGTATTTGCGAATCCCACTCTAGCAAACCTATCCTAGTCCACAAGTTGCTTAGAACATGGTACTACGGGCCCTCCATGGAGCAGGATTGTATTTAATATTCCTAAAAGTGTCGGTAATGTCAACAACAAAGTGATCTTATTCATGCACCAACATAGGAGGTGAGACCCATCACTATACCATTTCCTTTCTCGCAATGAGGATTAGACCTGGTAGGCAGGATATCACCTACTTAATCCAAAAAGCACAAATTCATTATCACAACAACAAAGTACTTCACTAAATAGATAGAGGCAATTCTATTGACCAATATCACTAAAAAATAGATATCAAAATTCATTTTGAATGATCTAATCTATAGGTATGGAATTCCCCAAATGATAATAATGGACAATGGAACCCTGCTCAAAAATCAAGATGTCCAATAACTTTGTTCCCAATTTTCTATCGAGCATAGATTTGACATGTCCTATTACCCCCAAGGAAATGGTTAGGTTGAGACGTCTAACAAAAACATATTGAAAATACTCAAAAAGACTATCAATGATGTCGACTGTGATTGAAATTTATAGCTAAACTATCACAACCTCTATTTTTTTAACAAGTAATTTATAATTCAATCTTTTGATATATTGGTAACATTTAGTATTTAATGTTTAATTAAATTAATGAAATGAAAGACAATGGAACAAAAGGAATCTATTAGAATTTAATTATAGATTTTATTTTATTTTATTTTGCAAATAAACAATAATGTTTTGTTATTTAGAATAATTTTTTTTATTTTGCAATAAAATGATATTCTTTAATAATTATTTGGAATGAATATTTAAAATTACAATTAAAAGGAATTTCTTTATTATTTACGAGGGATAAATATTAAGTATGAAAAAGAAGTATTATTTTTATTTTCCAGATCTCGTTTCTTTTACTTTATAGATTCGGTTATTGAGTAATTTAGGGGGGAAGTTGATGTGAAAGTACAAGTGTATATGAAATTTGCACACGTTGACAGGAGTAGCAATGGTGGAATCTCATGCAATCACCCATGTTACTAACTTTGAACCCTCTTTTCGCATCCTTATGGCAGCCATGTTTTTCTTATTATGATTCAACTTTCCTTTTTATGTTGAACTTTCTTATAATTTTAGGGGGTTATTTTGTGACATTCGGGGAAAAGATTTAGGGAAACTCAAAACTTGTCAGACGGTTGTTGGATTCATGTTTAGTTATGAATTGTTGCACTTCTGAAAAATGGAGGAGGAAGAGGGAACCAAAATCCTTTTTCATTTTTCTAGTTTTCAGATATCTCCACCCATTTCAAGAAAACATCTAAAAGGGGTTTATTCATATTCGAAAAGCATTCATAATTTATTACTACTTTATTGAGCACTACTTGGAGGTACAGAACAAGCTTCAATCTCCATCGACGATCTTGTAAACAACAATTTAAGGGAAATGGAAATACGAGATGTAGTAGAGTGGAAGTCTCTTTGGTGTCCAAGGAAACCAGTGGAAATCGTAAAGGTGAGGAAATAGACACCAGTGAGGAGGAAGAGTCCAAGTGGCCTGAAGGTGATGAAGAGGGTTGGGGGTTTTCCCTATCTAAATTCTTCAATGAATTCAAAATTGAGAACACAAGAAAAGATGATGATGACGACGATTTAGATGATTTGATAGAAGATGAAAATGAAGGGCAAGTTGGGAGTGATGATGTTGCAGTCAAGGATATCATTGCAAAGGACTGGGAAGGTGTAGTGTTGCGTGATGTCAGTCCTTTGGTTGTGCCCGTCTACCATAGATATCACAGGTGGGCTCTCATAGTTAGTGGAATTTGGGGTTGCAATCACTCTCACACTATCATTACTATTAATTCTTCAAAACCTGAGAGCCTATAAAAATCCTGTGGAACAAAAATGGATTGCTATTGTGCTTTTCACAGTGCCTGTATTGGCCACTAAATCAGATGTCAGGGAGAGAGGTTCTAAAGCAAGTAAATCAAGAAGTTAGAAAAAGATATTGCAAGTAACAGTGTTAAAGATTCAAGAATGAGAAGAAAGGGAAGGCATGGGGGGAATAATTCAATAAGATATTGTCATGTAATCCATGTGGTATTCAAAATCTACCATGTCTTTATTTTCTCTGGCACCTTTCATTCTTTGGTTATCGGTTGGAAGCAATTCCAACGAATCCAGACCATGGAACCACTAGTAAAGTCTATAGATTTAGGAAGTGAAACTGAAGATAGTGAGACTAGAACTAAGGAGTAAAGTGACCTTCCTTCCTCCACATTAAGATTTGCCAATATGTCAAAATACTAAGAGTTAGCATTGGGAGGAGGAATAGAGACAATATGATGTCCGCTAATGGAAATGATTCATCTTTGGCTGTTGAGGCGGTGACATTGTTTGATGCCTTTGCTCAGGATGCAACATTTCCAAGATGCCTTGCTATCGCAGTTGTCCTGTCACCTATGCCAGGTACTATATATGAGATGCAAAAAGGTATGTGATGTTCCTTTCACTGTACTCAACCTCCTTTGGATTTGGATACATTTGCAATATGGGTTATGAATTAGATCTTAATTATGACTTCTTTCAATAAGAATTTATCTCATTTTGAATTAGCCTTTTTCCTTGTCTTTCGAGGACAATATAACTAGCATGCAATCAATTTAGGATAACATTGAAGTGAAAAGGAAATTTGCAGTGGATTTATTATGTATAGTATTTGATGAATGTGGTAATTCTTGGTATTTTATCTCTTTGCTCATATATGATATTCGATGGATGTTGTCTAGTAGGAACAAATGATATAATACGTTCCTTTCGATGCTACATAAGTATATAATGACATGCATTATAATCCTATAACTGTTTTATTTATTCTCCCTTGAAAGTCCCTCTTTCTTGATCTTCCACACATATCATTTGCTATTGCTCCCATAAGTTGTAATATTGTTTATCTTTTCACTTTAAATACAATGATTTAGTTCAAAATGCTAGTACCATCAATTGTTGTATTGGAGAAAAATACCTGATGATTTTATTGTCCTAGTTGCAAGTTTACCTGATATAGACTAGCCACTGATTAAAGTGAGGAGCTAATATGATCAAGAACTCAAGATCAGTTAGTTACTAATACACGGACCAGACTTCTAAATGAGGAACTTTCACTATTAATCAATAGATTGCCATCTTCATCCAGATGGTGAAATGGCACCCATGATTCCGATGAAGTATTAAACTTATTTCTCCTTCATAAGAGAGATTGCTTATCATGAATTTACTCTTGGTATTGTTCATTGAGACTTTAATAATCATGAGGTTAGAATTTGAGTTTTTCCTCCCAATTAGATGTGTTGTTTATTTTAAGTATCCTTAGTGAAATGTTACAAAGCATGCATTGAAATTTATACTTAATATGGTCAATAAGTATTTTATTAGCATTAAGGATAATTATCTCTTTCTATAAATTTCACAAGAATATTATGAGATAGAATATTATTATTAAATAAATATCTAGACTAGATTACATGACAGGTATTATCCCTGAAGGTTTATGTATTTAAGGCCATGGTGAGTCATTTCCCTATATAGTCTATTTTTTTGGGCGAAATTGTAAGGTATCATAGATTTATATATATTTACTAGTTTAATTCAAATTAAATATGTTATCTCTACTAGTAGGTGATTGTTCTCACTTGTATTACATTGTATGGAAACTTATAACTTAAGGTAATAGTGAGTAATTTCTTTATACATTTTGTTGTGTGTAGAAATATTGTTTGGAATATAAGATGGTATCATTAATAGTTGACGAGTAATAAGTAAGCTATCTTTTACTAATGGATAATTGCTCCCACTAATAGTATTTGATTATCCATCTAACGTTGGTTTTACTAATCCACTAGTATAAATGTATGTTCAAAAATTAAGAAAGACTAAGGAAAACTAGTAGATCCTTACTTAATGCAATTTGATAGCTAATATTGTGAGCATAAAAGATTATTATGAGACAGGTAACTCCAAGAAGATGAGACTCAACATCTTCAACCAAGGGCCATATAAGAAGTACCTTTGAACCTAAAACACAAGATGGGGTAGTATATTCAAAGATCTCATGATTCAAGCAACATTCAAGTCAAGGCTAGAGTTTATCCTTCATTTTTAGTAAGTTGTAATATCATATTGTGTCCATTCATCATTCCTTTATACTATTTTATTTCATATTAAGGTTTGAATACCAAAACATGGTTTGACCAAGGAAAACCCCTCTTCACTAACATTTTACTGTAGGTCTTGGTGATTGACACATGGATGAGCAAGCCTTCCTTGTGATTGCAATCTTAGATTGGTCAAATATAAGATACATGTGAGTTATTTATTTGAGTAAAGATGATGCTTATTTATACTGATTTAATTATATATCTTATTTGATAGACCTTGGTACATTGATGAGCACATTATTCCATTCCTACAAGTGATGTGAATCATATAAATATTCCTCTTAATTCTCAAATTACTATATAATTATCTAGTCCTATTAAATTATTATGGGAATTGAATTTTATATTTTGTAAGTGAGTAAACTAGACCCATTACATAAACCTAGCCTCATGGGATTATCAAACAAGCATTTGCACACCTACTAGTGCCACACCATTATCCTTGGTCTATAGATTAGAGGTTGTCTTTCCTATCGAGGTAAAAATCCCCTCATTGTGAGTCTCATTAAAAGTCATGGTCAACAATGAAGAATACAAGATATCTAGGCTAAATGAATTAGAGCTCCAAAATGAAAGGTGTTTGAGTGTGTAAAACCATTTGTATCTTTATCAAAATTAGCTCAAACAAAGCTATGACAAGAAAATCAAATATAGAAAAATTCAAATTGGTGACTTGGTCCTCAACTAGAATTAGAAGGTACAATTGAATCAGGATGGGAAAGGAAAATTTGAACCCAACTGGTTAGGCCCATTCGTCATCACAACAAGCTATGGCTCTAGGGCCTATCAATTGGCCACTCTTGAAGAAGAACCTTTAGTTGAACCACTGAACAACATCCACCTCAAGAAGTTCTACACATAAAGAATGCCAGAATACCTTAGGAAAAAGGGTAAATTTCTAAAAAAATGGAAAACATAAAAAATAAAATTAAAATAAAAAAAAGAAAGAAAAATAGTAAAGAGAAATAAAATGTTCTCTAAGTGAAAACCACTTTGTGGCACTTCTAGAACAAGTACCATAGTGAAAAACTAGAAAATAGGTGCTATGTTTTAATAAGACTCACATCATTATCTATCAATACTATTCACAACATCCACCCATCCATTTCATAATGACACATGTATCCAACCATGGCTTGTTACTGATTGAGGAAAGTAGTCTTGTCTTCAACTTGGGGAAAATTCTCGAAGATGGTCGTGGGTTAGATCTTTGAGCATTCTATCATGGTCAAAAACAAGAAAATCGAAAACATCTAAAAAATAGTAAAATCAAAAACATTTGAAAAATAACAAAATTAAAAACATTTCAAAATGGGTCAAAAATCAAAAACATCTAAAAAAAACAAAATCAAAAACATTTGAAAAACATAAAAAAAAACATCATTGGGTTATTCCTTCACTTAAACAGTCTAAGATATCAACATTTTCTTGAACCCTATAGCTATTTCAAGTGAATTTCCTGCAACATATCCTCTAGACACAAAAGTGGAATATTAATCCATATTATCAATGTTGTTTATCCAGAAATAGTTTATGCTTTGAGTCAAATGGTCGAACTATGTGGTCTCTATGTGTACAACATAGGCAAGGCTTAACATCCCTCAAGGCCCTGGGTCAATCCCCTTAGGCTTCTATCATGCTTTATTTAAAATTAGTCAAAAAATATAAAATCCAAAACAGTCAAAAGAGTTAAAATCCAAAATAGTCACAAAATAAAAAAGGTCAAAAACATTCAAAAACCAAGCAAATTACGAGCCTCTACATGTAAAAGATAGGAAAGGATTATCTTTGATGATCCCCCAAGGCCCTAGGCTAGTCCCTTGAAAACAACAAAAAAAAAGCATCATAAAACTCAAAAAAATTGAAAAGACCTATCCCATCATCAAAATCCACAATAAACTGTTCACCCATAATAAAAAAATCATCACACTCACCCTTTGAAAAAATAGAAAACCAAACAAAGCAAACATCAAAAGCTAGAGCTTTCAAGCAAACAATCACAAAGACCTGATCACAAAATAGAAAGAAACATTGCAAAGTATCAACTACCTATCTTTTTGACAATTCACCAACAACATCCTGAGATATTCCTTAACGGATTGGTTCCTATGATAAACATGATTGAACAATGAATAATAGTCTTGAAACTCAAACAGACATGGCAAACTATGATACTGCAACTTTGCTTTTATCTTTTTGTAGTCTTATTTTTATGATTTACATTATTGACTCATTCCTAAGATCTATCAAGGATGTTCATAAGGATTTAGAGAAGAAGGAATGGGGGAAATTCAACATCATTTCAGTTTATTTTTTGCAAGATATTTTTTTAATACTACCATGGCGAATACTTACTTTATTGAATATGAAATTTGTGTTGAAAAAATTCATGAAGTAGTTGCATGTTAGGTGTTCTATACCTCTTTGTATCACTGGTCTGAAAAGTTTTTAACACAACCCAAACATATACTTTAAACAAAGTTTCCATATGTCTGGTATGAGCAAGAATACTCTTTGTTTGTAGAGTCAAAGTACATGCAATGGATACAAAGTCACCTTGGTCATTAATACCCTGGTGCACTATATCTATTTGCTACATTAAATAGGATTATTCAAAACCATGAAGCCTACAAGAAAAGTGAAACCAACATCATCAACTACTAACAACATCAAATTTCTATCCATAATAAAAAATTTCTTCTAACTAACATTCATCCTGCATAGCATTATCATTATTACCATATCCATCTTACATCCATAATGACGTCAATACATATCATGATGATAATAAAGCAATGAAAAAACCATGTATCATGTATGGGGCATACATCCATCATATATCATCCATACATCACATAAACATCATATACCAAAATGATATATCGATCATCAATAATAAAACATCATATGAAACAAAGTATGATTCATCCATCTGTATCATATGCATACATAAGAAAACTACAAAAACATACATAAACATACATCATCATACATCGTCATCCATGATCATCACATAAACATAAAATGAAGCCAAATCAAATAAGGTATATCTCATATATATCATCATCAAAAAGGGAGAATGTCATAGTACATCATCATCAGTGAAACAAGTGTGATAGGATAATACAAAATAGTACATATACATAAGGCATTGACTGGGATGATGAATATATATACACAAATCATGTCTGCAATATGTCTCTGAGCAATAAACAACATGAGGATCAAGTACAAAAAAAGTAAAACTGCTTTATGAGAAGGACAAATCCCTATAGACCAAGCTATGGACCACCATCTAAATCTGGTTGTCTAACAGAATGATTACCTACCTTTCCACCACCATCACCCACAACACTAGGCTCTCTGAACCATGGATGTTGGGCAGCCCTAGGTTCAATAGAATCATAGAAGGTTTGATAGTATGTGGAAATCTATAATAGCTGATCTTGTTCAGCTCGTATACTATCCCACTCTATCGTCAAACTATCCTTATCAGCAATAACACCTTGTAACTATGTCTCAACCATGATATGATGACCAATTTGTGTCCCACTCTACTCTAAGAACATCTCACTCCTATCGAGTGGTATATCTCTCAACTATCATTCTGTCAAACTATGCATCTAGGGCCTATTGTCATGATATCTTTGTCGTTAACTAAGCACCTCCATCCCCAAGTAGTGGAGGACTTGGAACCTATCCATGCAACTGTGGAATTTGATCACACTATTCCCCATCATTTTGGGCCCTATCTAGCTACTTTGTAAGAATCTCAATGCATTGTCTCTTCATGCAACATCCTGTAATACTTGCTTGACCTAATACAGGGTCACCCCTAGGATATGTGAATCTCAAAGGCCTACATCATGCCCACCATTGATCAAAATTAGGTGTGGTACCTGGATGTGTTAAACCAATTGGCCAACCACATGCAACTAGGGAAAGTGCTCTAAATGTAGTAACAACATCTCTATCTGCTTGGTGACCCCATACTTAGACTTTTCTAGTTGTCCGACCAAAACAAGCCTCATAAGTATTAGGAAACCAACCCTGTCTCTCTCTAAATTCATGGAATACTCTATTTAGTAAGTAACACTCTAGTAGAGAATGATAATGACCAATCAACCATCAGGTATGTCGATAGTAAACAAGTTGCTCTAGATCTTCCAACCAAGCCTCACAATCCATATAAGGTCTCCAAGAAAAACCTAGCATATCATCGAACACACGACGCCAGTATGGAAGATCTCCAGATAGGGTGTAATGTAAGAAATATCCATAATGATATGAGTATGGATCCTCAAGAGTATGATCCTATATCCCATCAGGTTGAGCAACTATAATGTGCTTCGAGGTCCATATGTGCAAAATAGAAACACCTACGGAAATAGATTTTCTTCCCCAATATACAACCTCGTGCATATCTCTATAGAGGTGGGTGAGAAGACACATACCCTGTGCATATCTACTCCCATGCTCAAACATACCATTAATACAAATACCTCATCTAATAGGTAAATGTCAACTTCTTTTATTAGGAACAACTGGTCCTGAAATCAAACCACAAAGGACAAATGAAACAGTGTATGCACTGCCAATGAACTCAGACAAATTGGTCTCGCACTATCAAACCTCCAAGTTTTTGACACCCAACACACACCACATGGAATTAGTACCCCATAAAACATGATATGTCATGATCTCACCATGGATAGCAATGTGGAGAATCCTCCACACATCCTCAAGTGTAATGATGGCCTCTCCTATAGGTAAATGAAACGAAGATGTCTCTAAATTTCAGCACTCCATGAGCATGGTCATCATCGATGTATGAGTCCAGATGGAAGGCATGTAACAGATATGGCGAAGCCCAACTACATGTACAAAGTTTGGCTCTAGAACACCAAAACCAGTAATCAGATTGAATAGATCCCTAGGTCATCTCTCCCTTGGATGCAATGGTTCCAAAACAAGAAAAATCTAGCAAAAGTGAAGAAACAAGAGCAAAAGCGATGGTCTAAGTCAAGGGTATTGATTTAGGTCAAGTGTGCAAATATCAAAAGCAAGGAAGTTTGGTAAGTGTGAAGATCTAAAGCAGATGCATGAAAAACAAAGGAGAAAAAAAAAGCAAAGAAATAGAGCAACCACTAGTTTCAAAGGCTAGGGTTAAAGTTAGATGTGAGGATCTAAAGCAACTATAGAGGTTTAGAGCAAGTGGGAACTTCCTAACCTAGAAAGTGTGAATAAAATGAAGCAAATGTGTAGAAACTAATAAAACTTCACTATTGACTCAAGGAACTTTGTACACAAGGGGAAGTGGGCGTAGCTCGATTGGCTAAAGCATCTTGTTGTAGGAAAGTGGTCACGAGTTCTAGTCTCTGCACTATCCCCATGGTGCTGGAGGGTGTGTTGCACCAGCGCCACTAGTCACGTGAAAATTTTCTACCAGGCGCACTACAGTTTATAGGGGGATGGATACTTGACCAATTCCTATAGTAAAAAAAAGGAACTTTGTACACAAATTACAAGAATAGGACAAGATGAAAATGAGAGGCAAGAGGGTACATATCAGGCCAAAAATTCTTGCGAGTCATCCAAACTCTTGAACCAATTCTAAACAATGCAAGGCTCCTTGAATCCTTGGTATTGCTCCTCAACAATTGAAAAAATAAGAAATTCAGAAACAAGAATTTGATATACGATCAAAACACAAATGGGGCAATTCAAACCCTAATTTATTATATTAACCCTCAAAAACCTTATTTTTACCTAGCAAACCCTAAGTTTTGATTAGGGAACCTCCTTATGTTCAACTTATGACTTCTCAAGGAAATCAAAACAAGCAATGAGGGACCTATAGACCTAATTTTTCATCCTAAACACGTCTAAACTGAAATAGAATAATGTCATGAGCTTGACATCAAAAACAAAATTTTTAGCCAACCTCTCAAGGGGGGAGCATAGAGTCCTACCATGATTCCACTAAATGATGGGGCACAGTGGGGCATAAATGTTGTTCAAAAACTTGATCTTAACATCACAATATTTGAAACAAATCAACCAGTACTTTGTATCAAAGAGAGGCAAAATATATACATGTAAAATTGACCTAACACCTATCACACACTATAAATGACATTTTCACATCATCGACATCATTTTCATCAAACATCACTACATTTCACATCAATTACATCCAAAACCCTAATTTTCCCTATTAGTTGAATAATATGACATTATTTAATTAATTCACTTTTTCATCATTCTTGACAAATTAAATAAATTCCATTTATTTAATAATGTCCTGAAAACCCTATTTTTTCTATTAATTGAATAAAATGACATTAGTTAATTAATTCACATTTCTATCATTTCGACCAATTAAATAAATTATATTTATTTAATGAAGTCCTAATCTCACTTTAATTCATCCTGATTAGTTAAATAATTCTAATTATTTAATTACATTGCTAAATCACCTTATTACTCTAAGTTAATTGAATTATTTGTAAAATAATTTTTCCTTTAATCTTTTCTTTGGTTTTTGGCCCTTACTCTTTTCCATTTCAAGATGAATTTTCACCCCAAACACGAAGGTTGCTCCTACATAAATGCACACAATGCACCATGTGGTGGCTGCACAACTTTATTTAGTTATTGTTTTCCTTTTGGGCAGGAGTCGAGGTACGTATCAGCTTAGTGAGGATTTTCTTCAAAGCTACTCTCACAAATTTGAGATCGCCCGCTCACTTGACACGTCATCTATTGGCATCAAACAAGTTGTATTTTTTGTGGAGTGATCTCTTTAGGTGGGGTTTTTTGGGAACACAATGGGAATCTTACTTTTGGGTTGGAACTGTTAGGAATTGCATGAAGAAAATATTAATTAAATGCAAATAAAGATTAAACAAAGGAATGAAAAACATAGAAATAATAATAGCGAGAGACAATTTTTAGCATGGTTCACCCAAAGTCAGGCTACATCCACCAATAGAGAGTCCAATATTATTATTCAGCAAATCGAACCGATTACAACCAGCAATCGTTACAACTCAATACTATTGAAAATGCTACAATACAATATCAACGGAAACCCTAATCAATAGTCATTTTATCAAGACTTATGTCAGTTGCAAAATAGGGTTTTTTTAATTTTAGCCAATAGAAAAATAACACCTGATGCCTTTATAAAACAATAATAGAAAAATAAGTAAGTTGACCCCATTTTAGGGGCGCTGCTCCCAAACCCCCGTTGAATAATTTGGAGGGGGGAAAACCATGTCATTAAAAGTGGGGAAAATTTAACCTCTGAGTCTAATTAGGCTCCATATAACAACATGAACCTTTGACTTGATATCATCAACCTCTATGGTTGATCAATCAGATTTTTGCTAGGATGTGTTAAAATATGATTGTTTTCTGATAGCTATCTTTGCTAAAATATCTAAAGCCACTAATGAAGCAATTGGGACTTAATGAGCAAAGATTTGTGCAATCTAATCAATATCTAAGATCGGATTATAAGATATCATGATCAAGAATCTAGCAATTTCTAGTTTTGGAATATTTGTGGTGGTGTTCTCTTCTTCTAGTTATAAATAATGGTTGGTAGCATAAGTTAAAGAGTTAGAAAATTTTCTTTAAAAACCTTTTCAAAGGATATAGATCTATTAGGGAGTTTCTATTTTGTTAGAAGTAGAAGAGTTTTTATATAATAATGCTATTCTCTCAGGCATGTTATATTTAATTCAAACTATCATCGAATTGGTATCCAACCTTTGTTTTTCAGTTCATGTATTATAGAAGCTCAATCTATTTGGGAGAAATATTTAAAATTGTGCATGCTATGGCCTTTGTCAAATTTCCTTTTTATACTTCATTCATGTTAAAAACATTGTGTTAAGTTAGCTTTGGTATTTTAGATAACTAATTTGTATGTTGTTAAGCTTCTATGTTCAATGCTAGCTTTCAGAAATTGGATTATGTATATTGAATTTTTCAATTTTTTGTAAAGAGTTTTTACATTTTCCATATTATGTTGTGAAGGAAGAAGGGTTCTATAAGTTTCAAGATATTTTTGTTAATCTTTAGAGTTTCATTATATCTAATTGGACCTCAATGGGTGCTTCCCATGTGCAGATTTTAGAGAGTGCATTGTAATTTCTCTAGCCTTTGTTGCTCGTTCTCTTCCCAATAATAAAGGGTCTATAGAATGTTATGTCTATCATATCAATTATAAGGAATAGTTAAGTTGTGAAATGTTGTAAAAGCTTTGGCACATCACCATTTTTTATGTTTAATTCACATTTCTTTCTACCTTTTCCCCAAAACACAAACAAGAGATGACTTTATATAAAAATCTCGTAGGTCATTCAGTGAGGCAAAAATTGGTTCCCCACTTGTTGAATTTCCCATAAGGTTTTCAAAGAAGCGTAAGCTTTGATGATCAACAATTTTTTTCTAGCACACCTGGTGGGACTGAAGTTTTTCAAATGTTTGATTAGAAATAAAAAAGATTTCTTAAATCAGACCTAGAAAAGAGGTCAAAAATTTCATGCCTAGAATCCAAACAAGAGCATATTCAAGGGGCCATTTCCAATAATCCTAGTTACCTACCTCGATATCAAGGAGACAAAGACTTACAGGTTTCGTATCACCTATAAGAAGCAACAGGGTAAGAACTGTTAGCCCACAATCCAAAGCCTTATCTACTCCACTAAGAGGCCAAACTTTCCATATCAGAATACCATTATACTTTATCCATAGGAATATATTTACAATGGCTCATCTAGTTTCCCTCGTTCCTAGAATTTTGTAACCTGGGATAGCGGTAGTCCACTACAACCACCTACACCCTTGAACATATGGCCCACCATACCTTCCAATGCACTCAAGGCCATCCCAAAGTTTTTTGGGGAGGATTTTAAGACTCCCTCTAAACATCTCCAAGATACAATGGAGGTATGTAGAGTACATAACATCACATAAGAGAACTTTTCTCTTAGGTTTCTAGTTGTTTCATCTAAAGGAAAATCCTAGGATCGGTATAGGTCTTTGGCTTCTGATTCTATCCACTCTTGGGACTAACTCGAAAATAAGTTGTTTGAGTGCTTCTCAGAAAAGGGAGATCACTCCTCTCTATTGCAACAATTAATCACCATCAAGAGGGCCTCAAAAGAGGTCATGAGTAACTTCAACACCAGGTTTCAAAAAACCTAGCAAAGAATTCATGTGACTATCAGACCTTCGACTACCATGGCATTCATGTTTTATCTAAAGTCTTTCAATTCAGATATCACAATCATGGTGTAGTCTATGGGAGGAGATATTCTACCTAACACATATGATCTAGCTATGCACATAGAAAATAGTCCGATCAACATTGGGAAGCTTCCACCATGTCCACCAACACCTATGTTTGTGGAAATATTTGGTGGCCCCTAGGAAGAAGAAATTTTGAGTGCCTCCACTCCACGAGAAACCATGTCAGTTGTACCACCATCCATGTACTTATACCCTGGTGCACAACCTAGCACATCGGGATCCTCTTCATTAGTAGCAGATTTCAATGATACGAAGAATCTCATGTGGTCCTTTATGAATGAGCTAGTCATCATCCAATGACAACAAGGAACACCTCTGAAGCCTCCCACCCATACCTATCAAGGAGGAAGGCCATATTATCAACATAACACATATCAAGGAGCCTCGAAAGAAGGAAATCATCAACCGAAACTTGTAAACTAGATAGTTTTGATTACCATGTCGCTTTAGACCATTAGGAATAGTCCAAGAAAAGATTTAGTCCCAAGATATAATAACATAATGGAGGAAGAGAACACATGATGCTTCCTGTGTAAGATAGCCATATGACTCAGAATTGTCGAAGGGGAAATCTATAGTAGAAGATAGGAGAGAAAAGGAGCTAGGGTGTGTTCTCAAACATAGAAGAGTATCAGTCTCCTGAAATCAAGAATGCTTTCTTTAAAGCACAAACACAGGGAATGTCCTTAGAACAAGAGTCAGATATCACACTAGACCAAGCACTCTTCTCTTGGATTGAAGAAGAAGATATAGTATTTGTGAATGTTGCTCCAATGACTAGTGCCCCACAAGTATAGTCAAACTACAACACAAGGTCCAAAAGAAGGTTCATTGGAGAATATGTGCAACAAGCTCCACAACATCCATAACCACATCAACCATACCCATAAGAAAAGTAAGTTGTGCAAGCCAAACCCACTCAGTAGTCACAAGCTCCATCATGGCCAGAGGAGATAGACATAGCACTGAGCCAATCCACATCAAATCTCCCTCTCCCAAAGATGAAAGAGATTACCACCATTCAAACCCAGGGTATCACCACTCAGAATGCTCAACATGGTTGAACAGTTGAAGAAGGTGCCCACTATTGTATCTATGTGGGACATCATATCAATTCCTAAACAAAATATGTTGCTCTAGGAAGCATTAAAGAAAGAAGAACAAACATCATGGATGGATGAAATTCCACTATGTGATCAATTTTAAGACAAAGGACCCATGCTGGACCCCCCCATTTTTTTAGATTCGTAGCATACATGAAAATCAGGGACAATGCAAATGTGAAAGAGGTAAGAAAACCAAAGCCCACACCTTTATTTTTAACACTTATTGTGGGAGATAAGATTTTATACAATAACACGATTGATTTGAGAGCTACTACTATGGTCATGCCTAAACAAGTGGTTGACATCCTGAAACTCAAGTATGAGCCTCTTGAGAAAGGGATCATGCAATTAGATGGGAAGAAGATTCCAATCATTGCTCACATCAAGGAGCTACCTTTGACCCTCTTCTCATGTCCAAGCTAAATAGTCACATAAGAAATAGTTGTGATAAACATCCCCCAGTATTTGGGATGTTCATTTCAAGAGACTTTATAGTGAAGCTTGGTGGATATTTAGCACTCAATTGGTCTCATTTGATATTGTGAACCAAGCATCAGGAAAAGATGAAGATCCTTTTTGAATCCTTGCACCCAGAAAATATAGTGGACAATGTGGTCCTATGGTTCGAAGTAGCACACACCTCCTTCTAAAAAAGGGGGACATGTTGTGTAGAAATGTTAGAATATGAGGAGGACACGAGTGATGGAACCCCGAAGAGGAGGTCATCCTCAACCATTTTATTGACTATGACCCATTCAAGAACTTCCATGCTACTAGATCAGGAACCTATGTGATCTTTGATGATGACCAAGTCTTCCCAAAATTGGTGAAAGAATAGGAAGAGTCTAGTGGACTGGGTGACAACATTCTATGTACATTATATTTAGATGATGCTAAATGAAAGGTTATTTCTAGAGCAAGTGTCTGACTGGTATCCCTGACTAGATCAGAGACCCTCAAGGATTTTTTTTCCATTTCCCATGCTCGAATAATGATGCAGAGTATGAGGCCTTGGTCCATGTTTTCTTTTCCATAGAGCAGATGGGCATGAAGAGAGTACAAACATTCAGAGATTCAGAGTTAATTGTAAGCCAAGTCCATGGGTAGGCGGTTGCCAAAAATGTGAGAATGAAATCCTATAGAAAATTCAAGACCTTTGAAGCTTTTAACATATAAGTTATTTTGTGGTCCTAGAATAATGTCACTAATCAGATGGCTTCAATTTGTTCACAATTTGATCCAATTTCCTAATCAATGATGAAATAAAATGCAGTGCAGATCATCGTCTAACCATCAATTCTCAAAAATGATCAGAACTGGTAGGTTTTTGAGGATGATGTTTAGATTGCTTCTTTTTTACAAAAGTCAAGAAAAGCTTCTGACCATTCATAATCCAAAGATAAAAGAGCTACAGAAGGGTAAGTGATCCAATTGAAAGGAAATAAGCTCCTGTGAGGTTTGATTTCCATTGAAAATATTTTTTACTACGAGGATGCAAGGAATAGCAAACAAAGATTCACTGTTGATGCAAAAGATTATGAAGATCTCGACATCAAAATTGGCAGAAAGATAAAAGTCATAAGAGACATCCCATAGAAGGCTAAAGAGAGACTAAAGGGGTTATGTTCTAGATACAATGGATTCATAGCTTGGATCTATGATGATATTAGAGGATACGATCTGGGCATAATTCAACATACTATTGACTTAGCCAAAGGCTCAAAACTCATCAAACAAAAATAAAAGTTGGTCAATCTGAAATTCAAAACATTGATGGCAGAAGAGCTCACCAAATTAATCAAATCAAGGATCATACACTAATACATTTTTACTCAAAATCTGACAAAATTTTGTCAAAATTTTGATGCCATTTTGTCGGTATTTTTTTGATGATTTTCTGACGACATTTGAAATGTTGAAATTTTGACCCAGCATCATCGGCTGGGTCAAAATTTTTACGTTTCAAATTTCGTTGAAAAATAGACGAAAAACTACCTGTGAAATGGCGTCGAAATTCCAACAAACTTTTTTCAGATTTTGAGTCAAATTTTATCAGTGATATGCCCAATCAAACATTTCACCTAGGTATCCAATCTTGTACCAGTGTGAAATAGTAATGGCAATATTCAGCTTTGTGTGGATTTCAGGGATTTAAACAAAGCTTCGTTAAAAGACCACTACCCTTTGACCTCAATGGAGCATATTTTGTAGACCATGGATGGATTGAAGATGTTCTCATTACTTGAAGGTTTTTTTAAGTTATAATCGGGTCTATGTAAAGGAAGAAGACCAGCATAAAACAACATTCACTACTAAGTGGGGAATGTTCACATACTCAAAAATTCCCTTCAAGCTCTCCAATGCTAGTGTGACCTTTCAACAAGCAATGGATATCGCCTTCAAGGGGTTGATTAATCAAATTATCTTAATATATCTGGATGACTTGACATGTTTTTCAAAATCAAAGGATGATCATTTTGATCATCTAGAAATTTTTTTTCAAAAATGCCAATAGTTCGAGATTACCTTAAATCCCAAGAAATGTGCTTTTAGAGTGCCCCAAGGCAAGTTACTTGGTTTTGTGGTATCAAAAGAAGGAATAGCTATAAACTCCAAAAGGGTGAAGGCTATAATAGAGCTACCGCTACCACTCAACAAGAAGGGGCTACAGTCCTTTTTGGGGAAGATTAATTTTGTCATCTGGTTCATTTCAGGCTTCATAGGCATCACAAGACCTATCATGATAATGTTAAAGAAGAATCTAGTGTTAAAATGGAATCTCAAAGAAAAGATGACTTTTGAGAAAATAAAGGTAGCCATCTACATGGCCTAGGTGTTAGTTAACCTAGACTTCTCCAAGGATTTACTACTCTATGTCTACATCGGCCAACACAACATATCTTTAGTGCTCACTCAAAAAAATGAAGAAAATAGTAGAGAGCATCCCATCACATTCCACTCAAGGACTCTCAAAGGATATGAAACCAAGTATAATTTTTTTGAGAAACAAGCCTTTTCTATTGTGAAAATCCTAAAAAAAAATTGATCCTTGATATCAGCAAACAAAATCACCATCTTCGTCGCCCATCCCAGTGTTCGAGAGTATATCACTGAAGGAGAAATAATTGAGAAGAGGGCCAACTAGATCAAAAATATCCTAGAATACAATGACATTTGACTTACCAAGCTAGTTCAGGGAAGAGGTCTTTGTGAATACCTTGCGTAGGAATTAAGCTTCTTGGTGGAGGAAGAGATCGATTGGACCTATAGAAATCAATTCAAGTTTGACAAGTCATGGGTGGCAGATTAGACAAGATATATGCAAAAGGGGAAGTATCCCACCAACATTCCACCTCACAAAAGATGCTACTACCAACTGCAAGGCACTAGGTATGTACTAATTGAGGGGATTTTGTTTAAAATAAATTATGATGGCATCTTGCTCTGTTGCTTAGATAACCCATAGGCGGAAAAAGTTTTAAATGAATTCCATAATAGTCTTGAGGGTAGACATTTCTCCACCAAAACTATTGATTTGAAGATAATATGACCAAGATATTATTGGCTTTCCATGTTTTCTAAGGTGCACCACATGGTGCAAAAATATACTCAATGCCAATATTTTGTTGGCAAGTGGAAGAACTCCACCATGCCACTGACCCCGATCGTAAGTGAAGAACCCTTTCGACAATGGGGTTTGGATATTTTTGGGATGATAAATCCTATCTCCAATGTCAGCCATAAATGGATACTTATGGCAACCAATTATTTCATGAGATGGATGGAGGTCGTTGCTCTAAAAAATGCCAGAGAGATTGAAATTATCAATTTTCTTGAGGAACTAGTGGCAAGGTTTGGTTCACCATAAACTATAAAATTTGATAACACACAAGCATTTTTTGGATTTGAAATGTCATAATTCACTCTCATGCATGGGTTCTACCTCAAGAATTCATCAAATTATTACCCACAAGGAAATGGGTTAGTAGAGTCGACCAACAAGAATCTGATTAGGTTAATTAAGCACATCGAGTTAGAGCACCAAAGGGAATGGCACAAGCACCTGCGAGCTGCTCTATGGGATGACAAAATTATGTTCAAAAAAATCTTGAAGGCCTATCCTTATGAATTGGTGTATGGAAAGGAGATGGTTTTACATGTTTCTATAGAAATTCCAACATTGCAATTGTTAAAGGCCTTTGAAGTCGAAGAAAGAAATGGAATGGAAATGAGATTGGCGGAACTCCTAAGTCTTGAGGAAAAAGGGAAAGAATGTATGAAACCATGATTGAGCACCAAAAAATAGTCAAATGATGGTTTAACAAAAAGGCCTCCAACCCAAATTTTTGGGAGGGAAGCCTTGTGCTAAAGTATGATGAGCACGCTGCAAAACCAGGACAACATGCAAAGTTTGAAGCACTATGGAAGGGTCCCTTCCACATTCACATGTGTAAAGAAAAGAACATGTATGAGCTAGAATACATGGATGGAAATGTTCTGGATATACCAATAAACGGTATTCATCTAAAATTGTTCCATTAAAATACACAAGTTCTTTAAAAGAAAATCACAATTATGTACCATATGTAATTTTTTTATAAAATACAATGTTTTTGCGAATAAGCCATAAGAATAGCACAAGAATAAGTATAAAGGTATTATATTATATTCATTGAAATATTTACACTATAATACAAATCTAAAGCTTCAAGAGAAGCTTGAAGTCTTCTTGTGCAAGCCCAAAAAAGAGTTACACTGCAAAAAGAAAAAAGGGGAGTCGACACACAAAAAGTAGTGAATTTGAAGCCTCCATCCATCACTAGTAGTCAAAAAAGTTGCTTCATCAGGTTTTTCTTCAAACAGGGGGGTAGAGGGGGTTAACACATGGCACACATAGGCTTGACATGGCACAAACCTCAGTCCTCATTACCACAGCTATATAGCATAAATTCAAAGGGATTTTTCTAGTCAAACCCAAGAATGCGCTCCATGTCATACTCCCTCAATAGGAAGGAGGTCATGGGTTGGGATAGCGAGTGATACCTCTCAAGGTCCATGGTGAAAAAGTAAGTGAGAAGGAGCAACCAAGGCATCTCCTCCCCATAATCAACATGCATAAAAAGGTCCATGGCACTCAAAATGCTACCACTAGGGATGGCCACTTGCATAATCTTTTTGAGCCTATCCAAATATACAAAATCAAACATGGCATGGCACAGTTTGATTACCTAAGGCATGGAAATTTCCAAACCAAATAGGGATTCCATGAAGTGGGAGATGACGTTGGAGTTGTATTGTGGTTGGTTTTCATTGTTCACGTAATCTTTGTTGAGCACCCATTTGAACACCACAATCATGAGGCAGTCATTCTTCTTTACTAGGTGCTTAATTTTGTTGTTGCTAACCTCACCAATGAAGTAATATTGTGTCCATTATGGTAAGATCCAAACAGGGGTACCTAAGCTAGACATCATAGTAGAGAAAAATCTAAGGCTAGTGGAACAAAGGATACAGTGGGGAAAGCTTACTAACTTAAGAGCTAATTCAAGTGAATTTTTTTGCTAAGGTGGCATAGTTATTTATAGAAAAGATGTGACGACGAGCTTAATAGATAAAAAATCCATCTCCCACCAGATGAAAATGGAGAAAATATCAAAGCGACAAGAGGGTGAGAGATGAATCATATAGAAGATTTGGCACCAAATCTTCAGAAATCAATTCTGGCATTGGGAGTAAATGCTCACGTGTACCAATTTTCTGCCATGTGTCCATTGTTGTCATTAATGCTAACTTACTTGCTTATATGAAAATACATTGATTAAATCACTAAGCTTTGACAAATTAAATACACATATTTTTGGAGTACCTTGTATCACTTAAAGCAGGGTTCCCATGGCTAAAAGCACGCTTCCCAACATAAAGCTTATTTGTGAAAAAGGCAGCAAGGGGAATGTACTAATTACATTCTCATCATGAAGTTGGAATTCCTAAGGGATATGGATCCCTAATCCACACATATCACCTCATTGGAAGCATTTAGCAAGCTAATCAAGTAATGGTAGCACCTTATTGCATGTACATGCAATAAAATTAAATACACCCAAAAAGCAAATTTTTGCTAAGTAACGAAAACAACCAATAGTCATTCCATTGAAGAAGCTCCCTACAATTTTTTTCAATAACCAATGGTCAAAGAATCATCTTCTAGTCTATTGGTTGGATTTTTTCCTAAAAAACCAGGCTATACTAACATTTTTCGGATGGATTTGTTTGCTAATGCCCTAGTGTCGGAAGAGCGGAATTTTTACCATACTAAAATTGTACAGGCAAGTGACCACATTAATAAAGAAGTAGTCTTGGATTTCATAGACAATATTTTTTACTCAAAATTGCATGAAAACCCTAAAATCCTTAGGGAGGGGGCATTGCAAAGAATGGCCAAGTATGGGGGAACCTAAGGATTTACATTACATCTTTGGAATTGTGGTTTTCCACAATTCATGTTGCCCGTTATACACCCATGTCCAGAGCTAGTGGATGCATGTGCTAAGAGGTTGGATAAAGGAACAGAGGTTATAATCGGCAGGAGGATAAGGGTTCCAATCCAAATAGTGGCCATCTAGGATATGTATTTATCCCTACAAACCAAGGTGCCAAAAGATTCGAGCACAAAAAAATGGAAGAGTTCTGGAGGACCAGAACTAAATAGTTGAATTTTTATGAGGATGAATTAGAAGAGAAGTCAGAAAGAAATCAACTCCTCTTCCCTCTCATACACAAAAAATTCAAACCAGATGTATAGGTCATTTTCTTAATGTTGACATGTATCTGTAGCCATGACAATGATGAAAGGGTTGATGCTTTCCAGATGGGCTTGGATTTCATGCTCATGAGAAAGAAAAGCCATAAATATTTTGATTTTGCTGAGATAATAGCTAAAAAGATACTGGAATGATTGAGAAATTATCACACTTCTTTTAAATTCAGGTATTCTTCTTTTTTGGCATATTTGATCTTGCATCAAAACTCTGAGTTTTTAGAAAGGCATTTTTCACTTTTTAAGTTATATGAAAAGGGGTCATACCAATTGATTTCAGTCTAGAAACATGTGCTTTCCAAGACATGGGATTATTACAGGTTTTTGGATTACTTCTTGAGGCTAGTGTTCATTGATTTGTCCCATGCCCTTCAATCTATTTTTCCCCTGAAGTTTTACAATGGATGAAAAGATCATAGACCCCGATGGATTATTTTCTGGGAGCTGAGTCTACCTTCATCAAATTCCATGGTTTATTTGAGGAGCCTTTTAGGTTCCCTAAATTTTTAATAGACAAGGTTTTTTTCTTTGGAGGCATGTCATCAAGCAACAATTATTGACAAATCCTATGGTATCGGAAGGCACAAGACAATGCTTCACCCAATTCTCCTTAGTATTTCTAATAGTTAGGTAACACTTGTGAAAAGAAAGGAGAAGGAGGTGCTTATTAAAAAATTGGCATGCCTGGGCCTGGTCCTCATTTGTGATGTATGGAGCTACAACCCAATAAGGAACCTCCCAACTGTAAGGCATGAGAGGAGGGAGTATTTTGAATCAAAAATGAATTTGACCAAGGATAAACTAGAATTTTATATGGACTTAGCCTTCATACCATTCAACTAGCCACCATGGTTTGAGGTTTATGTTAAGATAGTAGAGTACCAATAGAGCATCCCAATAGGCAAGTCCCTCAACATGCAACTGAAGCACTTGGGATGGTAAGAAATAAAGAAAGCATATTTTTGGATGTTCTGTAGGAAATTAAATGCCTCAATCCTATGTATGGAGATGCTAAGCCATATGATGAGAAGTTCAACCAAATCTATGATGAGGATGACATAGATGATAGTAATCCCTAGTCCAATTAGGAGATTGAACCAAAAGAGCTTCCACTCTACACCTCGCAGCCTCAAGGGCCTAACACAGGAAAAGGGAAGGGAAAGGGGTTGACATAGAAGGGATCATAGATCACATCTTCCACCAATGCCCAAGGGAAAGGAAAAAAGACTTGACAGTCCACAAATAGGTCTACTACAGCTACCAAAACCTAAGTTTTGGAGTGATTGGCTACCAAGGGATCTGAATCTACCAATTCCACCCATACAAAGGGGAGACGAGTCTAGGATCTAGGCAGACCAGGTGCAACAAGCAGAGGAGAAGAGGTATAGTTTTCTCTATCACGATATTCAGCTTCAGTAGACCAAGTAATTTTTTCTCTTGGTATTCTTTCTACCTCTTCATATTTAGTTGTTCCTCCACCATCATCTAATGAAAAGAGTCTCCCATCCATAGATTATGATCTCCTTGTTATAACTGAACCCCCGACTGTATTCAACAATGAACCCCATGAAGAAACCCTGCATGTTGAGTGAGCATCATCCGCAATTGCTTCTTCAATCACCCTATCAAGGCCCCCCATTGAAAATACTAAAGTGTCCATGTTTCTAGTTTCACCAAACCCATCTACTTCAAGTAAAATATCTCTCTTTCCATCCACTTCCCCTATCACTCTGATGGGTGTTCCCCCCTCTCAGTCCACATATGGCATCCTACCTTTTTCCATGATAACGCTCCCCTTTGCTTCTCCGCAATCTCACACAGTTGACACTTCTTCTTCCATCACCCTTTTCAATCTCCCTCTAGGTGCTTCTATTGCTACACAAAATATTGACATCCCACAAAGTCCCTAAAGCCACTTGGATGCAATGAAGTAAGCTCAACAAGCTAGAAAACAAAAAATGTAGATAAAAGTCATGGAGAAACTAGCTACTCAAAAAATTGAGGCATATTTTAATGAGTAGTAGAATTCCCTATTGATTACTACCATGAAGCCACTAGCATCAAAGCCAAAAGGAGAAATGCAGATAGAAGATTACAACATCAGATATATAGGCCTTGATTTATGTGATACTCTTCCACACAAAAAAAGTGGTTTTGGCTAAATCCACTCAGAAGGTGGTTTACATCGACTATGAGAAGTCAGAAAAAAATTAAGAAGCATGAGATAGAAATGGAAAATGTAGAAGACACCGTGGACAAGATGTGATAAAAAATCAAGGGTAAGGATGTGGAAATAGCCCACCTAAGGTAGTTAAAGAATCAACAAGGAGAAGCGACTAAGTTACTCGAAGAGGCCCAAAGTGAGCAAGATCGACTTCATGCCAAGATAGAGAAATTGAAGGTTGAGATTACTGCTGAACATGAGACAAATGTAGAATATCAACACAAGTAGAAGAATATGGATAGAGATATGACCGAAGTAAATGGTGTATCCAATGCACTACAAATGGAGGTTTGGATGCGAGATCAACAAAATGAGGACATGTAGAAAGAATTGGATACCATCTGATCTCAAGCCTCAAAAAATATTTAGAAGGCCTAGGTAGAAACATAAAGGGAAAAAAGAGAGTAGGAGATCGAGTCTATTTTGTAAACTCACAATGAAGAGATTGAGAAGTTGAGCTCCAATCTTACGAATGTCCTCCAAGAGAATAGCCAATTGGAGGGGAGCATAAAAGCAAGGGAGTCTCAATTTCATTAGGAATTGGCTATGGCACAAGGATCCAAGATCCTCGTGATATTGAAAATATTGATATCCACACATTGGGAGAGAATCATAGTTGTGGTTGCTACCCTAAAACTAGTCTTGCAGTTTTTGAGGGATGCTCGAGAATTAAACAAGAAGGTTGGCCTGGTAATTGACCAAATTCTACATATTTATGCTCCTCGGGCAGTAGAATCAAAGAGCCTAGTTTCCAAGTTCTATAAGGCCACCGTAGAAGCTTTAGGAGATGCTGAAATTCTTGACCAAAGGGAAGCCTCAAGGAAAGCAAGGGAATGCATCAATTGCCACAAAGTCACATAAAAAAGCAAAGATTTCTAGGCAATTTTGAATAGGAAGGTCGATGAGATCAAGGAGTTCAATATTTTGCTTGAATCATTTGGATTACCCACTCTTTTCTCACCAGATGGAGGAATGTTATCAATCAAGTAGATCGCAGATGCAATCAAATTGAAAATCCATATTTCTACAATACTCCCAGGTCTAAGCCTATTGCCCATTATTGAGGAAATCAAGAGGGAAATCCTTCCCTTTTTTTAGCTTTATTACCACATCAAGGCTATTTCATCAAGGTGGGGAGGGGTTTCTTTTAAGGAATTCCTTGATCTGTATCAATCATACAAGATTCTACACACCCTCATCTAGCCCACTGATTTGGATTGTGAAATCCAACTCTCCACCTTCCTCAAACTCTAGAAATTACCAAATCTCTAGGTTCATGCCTCCACTAGTGAAGGCCCTTTGTGAGTCACCAGAACTATAAAGCAATTTCTCCTTTAATCTTTTCTTTGGTTTTTGACCCTTACTCTTTTCTGTTTCGGGATGAATCTATGCCCAAAGGATGAAGGTTGCTCCTACATAAAGGTGCGCAATGTGCCATGTGGTGGTTGCATGAATTTATTTACATATCATTTTCCTTTTGGGCAAGAGCTAGGGTACATGTCAACTTGGTAGGGATTTTCTTCAAAGCTACTCTCATGAATCTAAGATTGCCCACTAGCTTGACATGTCATCTATTGGTGTTAGGAAGTTTGTATTTTTTATGGAGTGATCTCTTTAGGAAGAGTTTATCAGGAACATGATAGGAATCTTAATTTTGGGTTAGAACCTTTGATTCAACATCATCAACCTCTATGGTTGATCAATTGGATTTTTTTCCAAGATGTGTTAAAATATGATTATTTTTTGATAGCTCTATCTTCACTAAAATATCTAAATCCATTAATGAAGTAGTTGGGACTTAATGAGAAAACATTTCCACGATCTAATCAGGATCTAAGATCAGATTGTGAGCTATCAAGATCAAGCATTTGATAGTTTTTTCTTTTGGAATGTTAGTGTCATTATTCTCTTCTTCTAGTTATAAATAGGGGTTGGCAGCATAAGTTAAAGAGTTAGAAAATTTTCTTTGAAAACCTTTTCAAAGGATATAGATATATTAGGGAATTTCTATTTTCTCAGAAGTATAAGGGTTTTTATAGAATACTTCTATTCTCTCTGGCATGTTATATTTAATTTAAACTATCATTAGATTAGTATCCAACCTTTTTTTTTTAGTTCATATATTATAGAAGATCGATCTATTTTGGAGAATTCTTTGAAATTGTGCATGCTATAGACTTTGTAAAATTTATTATTTATACTTCTTTCATGTTAATTTTTTTTTTAAATTTTGTTTTGGTAGTTTAGATAACAAATTTGCATGTTGTTAAGCTTCTATGTTGAATGCTAGTTTTCAAAAATTGGATTATGTCTATTGAACTTTTCCATTTTTTGTAAAGAGTTTGCCATTTTCTATATTATGCTATGAAGGAAGAAGGGTTTTGTAAGTTTTTGGATATTTCTATTAATCTTTAGAGTTTTCTTATGTACAATTGGATCTTAATGGGTGCTTCCCATGGGGAGATTTGAAAGACTACATTATGCTTTCTCTAGCCTTTGTTGCTTGTTCTCTTCCCAATAATGAGGGTCTGCAACATTTTGTGCATATTATATCAGTTATAAAGAATAGTTAAGGTTTGAAATGTTGTAAAAGCTTTGGTGCATCACCATTTTTTATGTTTTATTCACATTTCTTTCTACCTTTTCCCAAAACACAAAGAAGAGTCGGCTTTCTATAAAAAAGATCGAAGGTCATTTAGTGAGGTGCATATTGGTGCCCACTCACTAAATTTTCAATAAGGTTGTTGGAGAAGCACAAGCTTTGATGATCAACACTATTAAATCATAATAACTTAATTATGATACTTTCCCTCCAAAATTTGAATAATTAAATTAAACCATTCAAATCATCATCAAAAACCAAATCAAACTAATGCAACTTTGTTTGCAAAAGTCAAACTTGATTTGCACGTTCAACTCCAAAATGAATGAATGAATTAAATCAATTAATTAATCTTTCTCAATCAGTTTCCTGATTGAGAAAATTACGATCCTCTAATTTCTCAGTCTAATCCTAACTGAGCAATCTATTTCTTATTAAATAAGTTATGATTCATTGATTGATCAATATATTCCTCAATCCCATTGATCATTCAATCTATTTCTTCAATCAAAAAAATTGTGCAATCTATTCTGCATAGATTATTCATGTCTAAATCCTCTCAATACCTTTCAACCATTGATCTTGATTCAACATTGTTTAATCTTGATTATCCATTTAAAATCTCATTTTCTATATAATAAACCAATTTCCTTACAAAAAAGGATCAAAGAGAACATCATTTTCACAATGAGGCATTGTCGAAACTCACAAGCACCATTGTTAGAGCTTCAACATACCTTCGATCAACCATCCACACATAAAGATTTTGCACATTAACTATGGAGGCTTCATAGTGATACGAACAATCCAACATCATGTGAACACATTCCAATATGAGATGGTAACACTTTTATTTTTCATGAATTCATGTATGCTTTCATACTTTGATCTTGTTTCTTGAATTCGCTAATAGCTTAGTTTCATTTTGTAAGTGTAGGACTAAATCTAGATTAGTGTTCATGATCTTAGATTAGATTATTATTTCAATTACATTTCTCTTGTTTGCATGTATGATTTTCCCCCTAACACAAGTTAAAAACATTGATCAAAAGGAAAATATTAAAGAATAAAATGACTTCATCAAAAAATTGATAGAGAAAATCAAGAAGTTCATAGAAAGACATAAAGTGGTCAATGAACAATTGAAACAAAAAATGATAATATCACTGGGCTAAAAGTGCAAGTGGAAGAAAAGAAAAGAATTGAGGAATTTTTAAATGTAATGGTAAAAAGAAAGATTGGTGAATGCAAAATTCTGGAACAAGAAGTGGTAAATCTAAGATCAGATTTAGAGAAAGCAAGAATTCATGAGGAAAAATTCAAGACAAGTTTTGCAATGCTTGATGAGCTAATTATAGGTCAAAAATCATCTAAAGACAAAGGTGGTTTGAGACTTGAAAAAGGAGAAAGGTAAAAATAATATCAGGAACCTAATAAGATCGATCAACCAATGAAGACTAAAGACAAGGAGAACAATGGTGAGTTCTAGAATTAAAGAAACAATGCTAGAAGACCCCCTATTAGACAACCAAATGCTCAAAGGTACCCATATTTCAATGGTATTTGCTACTTTTAAAATAAATTAGGAAATAGAGCAATGGAATGTAGAAGAAAAATGAATAAGAATGTTCCATCATTTATTGGTGAATTCTTTACATGCAAGAAGTTTGGGAATAGAGCAAATGAATGTAGAAGTCAAAAGATGAATACATATAATAGTGGTAGAATGAGTCAATATTTTAATGGTTACTACTATACATGATATGGATTTGGACACAAAGCTAATAAATATAGATATAGAATGAATGAAATGAATAATTCTCAGAGAAATTCCATATGCAACAATTGCAATAGATCATGACATATTGCTAGATTTCGTAAAAGTAGAAATTTAAGAAAGGATAATCCGATAAAGAGAAATGAACCAGTTGAAAAGATTGATCCAATTGAAGTAAAGAAGGAAATGGAAAATATTTGGAGAAAGAAAGAGGAAACTAAGAACAAGGAAGAATCAAAGACTACAAATGAATATGTACCATCCTCTGGTGCAGATAATTCCTCTACAAATTTAACCTAGGCATTAGTTTAGAGGGAGCAATAATAGAAAATCACATAACCCCCTGCTGATATGATGTGTCATGGCTTGGCATGATGTTATCAGATGGTTATGTTGGTATATTATTGAATATTCCTAAGGACCCTACTCAAAAAATACATGGAACATATGATGAGAAATCCATGGAAGTACACATGGAACTAAAAAAGATTGAAATAAAGATGAAGGTGACAAGAGTATTAAATGGCCATCTCAAGTTCAAGGGATTTACAAAAGAACAAATATAGGTGTTAAGAGAAAAAGAAGAGGGATAAATGAGAATAGCAAGTAGGTCCTCTAGACCTAGAAGATCTAGAAGAAATGCTTCCACTATCCCCCCTAATATTCAATAGCCCTCTAGATCAATTTCTAGCTCCATCATAATAAAGAGAATAGAGACCAGTGCTCTGATAATAGAAGAACTTCTAGAGGAAGAGGCCACAAGGCCTACAAAGAGAAAGAAAACTAATATTGTATCCTTTACTACCACTACATCAAAAAGAAGAAAAGAGAAATCTAAAAGGGAAAAGGACTTGATTGTACAGTCTGAAGAGGAATAAGAAGAGGATGAAGATTCCCCATTGATCCTAAAAAGAAGTAGCACTATTTCAAAGAAATATAGAATAATATTTCAAATACTTTAGATGAAGAAGAAGTTGAGAAGGAAAAGGAAGCATTTTGAATACATATGCATATGTAGACGAAAGAATGGAAGAAAAAGAAATTAGACACAACAAAACCAAAGAAGAAAATGAAGACATGTCTTGAAAGACTACTCAATATAATGAAGTTGGACTCACTATTCAAAGGTATGTCGCATCATGGTATGTTGGAAGAAATATTTTCCTTATATAAAAAAGGAAAATGAGGAGAATAAAGCTAATATAATAGAAGCAATCATCAAATCCATTGTCACAATTGAAAGAAAATATGGAGAACATTAGGAAGAAATTTCTTGATGATGTGTGGAAACTCTTATCAGAGAGAAGCAAATAAGCCAATGAAAGGGATGAAAAGCTTAGATAAGATGCTGTGGAGAAAATTGGTTTTCCCCTATTTGATGTTGACAAGGCCACATTGGCCCAATTACTTAGCAAAGAATTCAGAACAAAAAAAGGGTCACATTTCTAATGGGAAGAGATCATGATCACTTTGAGAAAATACAGAAGGAAATAGAAGAAAAGATTATTGATATAGCACAATAGTATGGCATGATTCCCCTTGCCTCTACTGGCAAGGAACAAGTTTCAAAAAATGAAAACATAGGAGTTACTGATAGAGAAGAAGATCTAGATAATACTCCTCCAGATATAGATGAACCAATGCAAGAAAATGTTGAAGATGAGAATTTTGTTGATATCGAAGAGGAAATCACTAAGGAAGGCACTCCCACTCCTCTAGTAACTCAGGAGACTACATATCAAGGCAACCCAAAGATATTTTTTCCTCCAATAGATACAAAATAGAACACATATGAGGGTGAAAATAATGATGCAGTCAATAAGAAAAGGAATGAGGATGAAGAGAATTAGAAAAGAGAGAATAATGGTGAGAAGGAAGGAAAAGGAGATAAAAATGAAGATAGAAGAAAGGAAATAAGGACAAGGATGAAGGAGATGAAGAAAAATATAAAGACAAGATCTTCAATTAAGAAGAAGAAAAGGTTTTAGACATTAGAAAGAATGAAGAAGCAAAAAAATCTAAGGATTTAACTAATCCCTTTGATGAATCCTCGTCCAATAATCCTTCAAAATGATTTTTTTATAAATAATTCAAGTTTCAACCAGATGTTTAGTCTCAATTATTGCATTTTTTGATGTAGCAGGGCATTATTGATTTGGATAAGATATTTGTTAGACAAAATTTCAGCTAAGTGATGTGTTTAGTGCATCAAGAAGAAAATAAATCATTGAAACATATCAAAAGAGTAGTGAATTGATAGATGAGGTTGTAAAGCTATTATAGTATATCATACCAGGAACTAATGTTGACACTTCTTTTCCTATTGTGGAGAATTTCAAATTGTTGTTTGATTCCTTTAAGGAATATTCCTCTGAATTGAAAGGACAACCAAAAAAAATGCTATAACAAGGCTTACAGAGAATAACTCGATGGATATCACTGAAAAATGTGCATCTACACATACCGAGGTTTAAGAATGTTTGAAGGAAGTACTAGCCTGTGAGGGTGGTGCAAAAAAAATGTTTTTATATTGCATGAAGTGTCTGGGTGCCACAAAAGGGATAAAAGATGACATGGACTTGATTGAGTCCTAGATAGCTAATGCATCAAAATTCTATGATCTAGCATTGGATAGAGATGATAAGACCTAGACTACTATAAAGGACTTGCATGATAGATTCTTCACTTTGTAGAGCTAGAAGGAAGAGATTATCAAGCATCTTGTGAAGCTAAGGGACTTAGTAAAAACAAAACATATACCTATCTCAAGTTCCCTTACTAGTACTAACAAAATCTCAAAGATAAATCTTACCCCAATACTATAGAAGAAGGGAAGGAAACATTGATAGAGCTTGAGTCTCTACACAAAATTCTTGTAGTAGCGAAGAAGAGCTAGGAAGAAGGAAAATATGTTTGACAATCTATTCTTTGGAAGCTTTAGGGGTCAACATCTTTGGGTTGACCATTTATATCTCTATACATTTTTTTAGTTTTTCATGTTTTTAGACCTTGTTGTACATATGTAGATGTATTAGGAGTTTTTGGTTAGCTTCTTGAGGGGGGGCTAGTTCAATTTTGTACATATGTCTTGAGGGGAGCACCCTTTGCCCTAGATGTCAAAGGATGAGAGATATTTGTGGAGAGATGTTTTGTTTTGGAACATGTTGCCATCAACAAAATTGGGGAAGGTTGTTGAAAGAATGAAGAAGGTTGTCATTGATGTCAACACTACATGATGGATGTCAAAATAGTATGAAGGATGTTTATTTTTGAAAAGGGTTGGTAGTTTCAACACACAATACCCTCTGCTAATTTGGTTTGCATCTATTTTCCCATACAAATCTACTTTTATAGTTGTAATATGTTTTTCATGGATGTCACTAGCATCTTATTTTATAAATTTAATTGATTTCTAGATAAGTGGTTCAAAATTTGCAAATAACAAAAGATTGACATATATGGTTTACACAATTTTCTGTGTACTAGCTACAACCTAATTGGTCTGCACTCTGCATATTAAAGTTAGTCTTTTTGGTTTTGGGATTATGTTAATTGGTGTTAGTACATTATATTATCAGTTAGTGTGACATTTTTTGGTCCACGTATTCTATGGTGATGACTAGTTGGAGTTTTTTTTTGTTTTATACCAAGCTGACCTAATGTATGGATGATGACTAGTGCGTGTTGGTTGTTTTTATTGTAAACCAGGTTGGTCTCCTATTCTACCTATGGAGTAGCCAATTCCAATCAAGGGCAGCTCAAAGGACTTGGACCAACTAACAAGATTCAATCAAAGACTGAGAACTTCTACACTTTAGGCTCTATAGAACCAGGGCAGGTATACCCACACAATGCCTCAAAGAAGACCAGACATTGCTTTTTATAGCAGATGACTCTTGATGCCAAGTATTGAGAAATTCAAATATGGCTTGATTCTCAGTAACACAATACTTGCAGCAACCAGGAGGTAGGGAAATACATCAAACAAGATTGATTAAATAAAATGAATGTTCTTAAGCAAGATAACTAAAACCCTAGGGACAAATAGCATATATCATATCAGTGCCATATCCATTGGGCTAGGAGTCAAGACAATCTGCAAATAGAAGGAATGGTTACTTGGACAAATAAAGCCTATGTGAAACTAACCTTATTAATCCCACAGCTAGTGATCAGTTCTTAAAGACTACTTATCAAATCCTTCAATCATACATATAAATTTCTCAGATGATGAAAGCAATTTAACCTGTTCCTTGAACATGAGCTATTATCAAAACAGATAATGCAAGAAAGTATTACAAAGACTAATGGAATGATCCTTGATTATTTTCATTAACAATTCAGATGTACAATCCAAAGGAGAGACTCAAAGACCTAAACAAATACATTCAGGTTCTGGTATGCATCCAAGAACCTTACAATTTACAGACTGTAACCCTAGACCTCAAAATTTGGTAAAAACCCGACTTTGTGACTTAGTCCTCTTTTAGTTTTAATTTTAGTATCTAGCCGAAGACCCTTACAAATGATTCAGAAATTCCTTTGAAATAGTCTAGGGACCGCCATCCAGCTCAGAGCCACATCATCATGCCACGTTAGACCCCAACTACATCCTGACCAATCAAAACCCTCGCTGTGACCCTGAACAACTTCTTTGGTATCATAAATTCCTCTGGTCAGATCTCTATCAGGAGGGACATTCCCATACGAACAAAGATCCATCAACTTGCACCAAATCCACCACCAAATCCATGCACCCATACCGTCCTATGCAGTCCTTGTCCCAGAGTCGCGTCGCCATGAATGCTAGCCCAGGAGAGCCAGCGACCAACTCACTATCGCCATGAATGCTCCAGGTTTCTGGTTTTCGCGCGCATCATCAATACCAAACCCCAACCATTGTTTAGTTTGAAACTCGATTTTCGATCACCCGAGATCGGACGGCCATCGCATTCTTCACAGGATGTATTGATCAATCACTTTGTATCGGTGAGCTAAATGAGAGCCCTTGATCTCTATCATCGGCCACCATGGGCCATTGATCTATGTGGTCCTTTGCATGGCATACCTGACATTCGGCCATTGATAACCATCGAGCACCTGTATCATTCTGATTAAAACATCACTGTTCACATTTGGCACGCGCACATTTGCAGCCTTTAAGTTGCTTGAGGGGCAAGGGCGGAGAAGTCACAGAGAGATGACTGAGTCAGCCAGAGATCTTGGCGAAGTCATCGCGGCCGGAGGGAAGTCATACCAAAGTCGCCAAGCACATCGGCTAGATAGAAGGAACTCGGGGAGATGTCAGGCTGAAGGATGGATGCTACACCAAATTCCCATCATAATCGGTGAGAGATCGCGGAGTCGGGCAGACATCTCATAAAACATTTTGTATCTTGCCAAAACATCCCAAGCTCACAATAGATCACCAAGACATTAATGATCTCACACCGACTGAAACCTTTTTCTTTTTGTGCATCGCTATAATATTAAGATATCGGGAAGACCTCCTGTAGAGCACACCATGTCTTTCTGAAAGTCTTCATTCACTTGTGTGTCGCTGAGACAACTCAAAGCCTATGCCGACGAAAACCCTTTATGTTCCATTGGCAAGACTGAAGGTCACTTGCCGAGACCTCTCGCCGAAAACCCTAGCTCTTACCGAAGAGATTACCCTTTATGTTTTCGGTCGGTGTGACATTTTAATTTCGATAAGACCTTATCCTGACTACATACCATAAGCTGATAGAGAATACATTTTGTTGCCAAAATACAATAGAAGTCTTGCCGACCGCAGCTTGAATGATAAATTCAATCACCAAGATGTTAGAAATGTCCTGCCGATAGGCAACTCAGACATTTCAAATTGGATCGGGAAGACTGGGTGCACTCGGCAAGACATCATAGTGAAGTCACCACGGGGCCAGTGAAAACGATAACAAGGGGTCCGTTAACGATGAGACAAAGGGGCTCGAGGGGAACTTAAGTTGCAGGTGCACTAGCCAGGAAGGTCAATGAATCAAAAGGCCAGTGGAACAGGAACCAAACAAGGTCAGAGTTGGAACCAAGAAAGAGACAGAGTCGGAGCCAGAGCGGGGGACGAGACAAAAACCAAAATGACCACCCGAGACCAAAACCCAACCTAGATCCGCCTCTGCAAAAGACAAAGGAAGCGAGACGAGAGCGGAATAGAACCGGAAATTGGAACCCCTGAAAAGGTTCCAAAACCTATTCTCATTCTGATCTCGCGCCCGCCAAAGGAAACAAAACCAAAAACAAAGGGAATAACATGGAGAGGAAAACAACCAACGACTGACGCAGGGTAGAAAGGAAAAGAAACTTCAATCACGCAGAATCAAAACCAGGACGGATGCATGAACAGGAACTAGAACTTCAGAATTTGGAAAAGTTCTAGTTCCATTCAAGCATCCATTATGCCTCTGATAAAACAAAAGAAAAGCCAAGGCAAGCAAAAGAGAAAGGGGAACCGAACTAAAAGCTCAAAAATGGGGAAAAGAAAAGCCATGAAAAACCCTAACACAGGCTGCCCCACCAGAGAGATGAAAACTAGCATGCTGGGCTCAACCCTTATGGGAGCCCATTTAACCCATGTGCTAAAATGAAAGATAAAACTCACAAGCCAAGGATTTGCAATGAAAAACAAAGGCACACAACCAGAATCCGAAAGACAACCAAAAAGGCTCTAATATAGGCTTTAGTTGGGGATGTATGCCCCCCGTGGGCATAGCAAGAATTCAAATCACTGGGAGAGTAGACTAGAACAAAAGGAAACCCAAAACAGCGAGGAGCTAACCGGACAAGGTTAGCAGACACAGCAAAACAAAACCGACTAGAAAAGAAAAAACCTAACCTAATGTTCATGGAAAAAGAAATGCTTCAGATGAAGCACCACTTTGAGAATTGTCCATGAATAGGCAATTCAAGAGTCACATTGTTAATTCCTTATTTCATTTGATGACACTAGACCACCAAATGAAAATGTGAAGCCACAACTTTCCTCTGTCAAAAACTTGATTCTTTGTTGCCTTCCATAGACAAAATTTGATAACACTGTCATGAACTGTCCACAAACTACCCTAGTCACTGGCCAGTCCCATTGAATTACTGTGCTTTCCAATGTCACCAACTATCTTGTCAAACTGCAACATGCAATCAGACACTGATTTGAGATCACAACCATCATGGCATATCTCCCTGGACAATTCATGGTTATGTTTTACTGAATGCTCATTTGCTTGGACTAGGAAATAAAAACATTCATAGTCCACTTGATCCTTGACATCACAAAATTTGTCATCAAAATTAGTCTATAGATCAAACTGAAAGCTCTGATAAACAAATTCTTCCATGACATGCAAATCATCTCTGCACATGCCAAAGGCAAAAGGTTTATATTCAAGAGTATATGTGTACTGGTTACTGCAACATGGGCACATCTTCTTCATCCCAGGTTCAATGGTGTGCACTGATTCATCTTTCACATCTGCACTCAACTCAAAGTCAAACACCCCAAGTGAGGGCTCAAATAAATCAACATCAACAGGGACAGTAGGGAGACCACTATGTGCATTGGTGCTCAAAAGATCAGGGGCATCAAACTGGGAGAAATTGTATCCAGCTTCACCCTCCACCACATGACATTCACTACTATTCTCACTTCTCAGGTGCTCCACACATAGACCAAGTATCCCTTCAATGTCAACACAACTTTCATCATGTTCAGTAGGAGGAGGAGGAACATCATTGATGTAATGATGGCTTCGACTTCTACTCATGCTTCCTTTTTTTACTTGCACCTATTCTTCATCATGCTAGTGGTGAGAATGATCAGAGAGTTCTAATTCATCCACACATGTTGTCATGTCATTATCTTCTGAACATAAGGTATAATCACCCTTAGTATCACAAGCTTTCCAAATAGCAAACAATTCTGGTTCAGAAGCATAACTTGATCCCTCATTGGAATCAACATCATCATCCATGTGAAAAGATTCATGCCTAGGCTCATTCAAGTCATCAAAAAGAAACTGCACTTTGTCATACACAACATGATCAATTGGTTTATCATCAATGATAGAACCAGACTCACATGTATCATACCTTTCTTTTTGAAGGTCATCATCAGTGTCAAGGTCGATAAGAGTTACCCACAACAACCGAGGGTTGTTGTGTGCATATCTCTGGTATTCTATGGTCAATAAATTTGATACTTGTTCACAACTTAGTAGGTCAATGTTCTGACCTACCCTCTCAACCACTTCATCCTCTGCTTGACCTCCACTAGGACTGGATGCAATACCAAGCAGCAAATCAGGATATCCTAAGGTATCTTCAAAAAGATTACCTTCATGAGAGTGAAACTCCACATCCTCATAGTCAAATCTGATATCCTCTAGAGCACTCCCTACATCAGAAACTTCATTTGTCTTCTCATGAAGACCTATGTCAAGACTGTACTCACTTGTGCACTTGAACTGCTTAACTGTCTCATCACATTGCAGATTACACCTCCCTTCTTCAAAGAGCCAGTCCAACTAATGTTCCTCTTCAGGTTTTTGGCTTGGGAGACTCAACCTCTGATCTTATGTTTGGGGCATCATTTCTGCAAGTTGTTCAAACACAACTTCTTCATCATCTGATGAAGCAGCACCATCACTTTCAACCTTCTCAACTATTCACTTGTTTGAAGAAGACTGATCATCCATTTGTATAGAGTTGTTATCTTTATCAGCATGAGTGCTGACAAATGAAGACAATAGGCTTTGTATATATTCATTTCTCTGCTTTTCCAGACTATCTAGGACTGTGTAAGCCATTTGCATGCTTAGTATCTTGAACTCTTTCAACAATGCACTAGATCCCTCTTCATAAGCTTCAAAATACATGTGGATACATGGAGTGCTAGGTCTGAAAATCTTTGGGATTAGTGACAAGGCAGTAGCAAATCTATGACTGAAATCAACACTTAACTTCTCATCTTGTTTCTTAATTTGCTTTAACATTTTGACTAGGTCTAAAGGATCTCTTTCAAATTGTTCTCTATAAGCAGCCACTAATTCATCCCAGTAAGGAAAAGACGTATCAGGGAAACTCAAATACCAGTCCCGAGCTCTAGCTTCAAGGGATCTGACAAAAAATCTCATCCATGTATCCTGATATTTAAAAGAATGTTTCTCCATGAAACTGGAGAAACTCTCGACATGTGCACCTCCTCCACAGACATTATATCCATCAAATCTAGGCATCTCCTCATACACTTGAGCTGACATACATTCAACTTTGTAATCAACCCATGACAAATCTAATTGAGCATACAATGGGTCAAAAGAGTTAAAAACTGGTGTGACAACCTGACAAGTAGATATAGTTTGACTGTCTCTAAGCCATTGAAAAATCAGGTGTCTCTCATCCATTTCTCTGAGTCCTCTTTCAAATACAGCCTTCCATTCAGGCCTTATCTTGGTCTTCTACATCCTTGAGTCTTTATCAGACTTATGAAGCCACTTAACAGTCCTTCTTATGGCTTGATGATCCATAGATATTACAAATCAAGGCTCACTAGCTGTGCACAATTACAATAATGACTAGCATATGACAGTACCAGTGGATGACCACCCTCAGGGTGTATAAGTACATTTTAATCATCCACACAAATTAAGACTTTAAGCACTAGACAACAATCTTACAATGGAACTGTAACTACATTCAACAGATCCAGCAAATGGAAATGTGCTAACACCATTTACTACCTTTCCCTCTGATAGTGCTGAATCACTAAATAGGGAAACACATTATTACTTTCTAAGATATTCAAAAACATGAAGAATACCTAGAAATGTTGCAGATCTGGAAATTTTCTTCAAATCTTCAATAGGTTCACCTTGACAGAGTCGCCACCTCTTTGTAGAGGACCAAACTTCAAATGCTATGAAGTTCACTTACATATAAATCCTTCTTTGAGCTCGTTCCACCAGTAGAGCACCATAAATCTTGTAGCTTTCAGGTTCACTACAACAAAACTTTCTCTAGGCCTGAGATTCTTCAAACTTTGAACATAACCAACATGGAAAATAAATATGACTCTTTGATATGGCACTTATAACCGAATTTATGAGTAAGTCCCCAGCAGAGTCACCATTATGTTGGTTGTTTTTATTGTAAACTAGTTTGGTCTCCTATTCTACCTATGGAGTAGCCAATTCCAATCAAGGGTAGCTCGGATCCATCAACTTGCACCAAATCTGCCACCAAATCCACGTGCCCATACCGTCCTATGCAGTCCTTATCCCAGAGTTGCGTTACCATGAATGCTATCCTGGGAGAGCCAGCGACCAACTCACTGTCGCCATGAATGCTCCAGGCTTTTGGTTTTCATGCGCATCGTCACCAAACCCTAACCATTGTTTAGTTTGAAACTCGACCATCGATCACCCGAGATCGGACGGCCATCGCATTCTTCGCAGGATGTATTGATCGATCACTTTGTATCGGCAAGCCGAACGAGAGCCCTTGATCTCTATCATCGGCCACCATGGGCTATTAATCTATGTGGTCCTTTGCATGGCATACCTGACATTCAACCATTGATAACCATTGAGCACCTGTATAATTCTGATTAAAACATCACAGTTCACAATTGGCATGTGCACATTTGTGGCCTTTAAGTTGCTTGGGGTGTGAGGGCAGAGAAGTCGCAGAGAGATGGCCGAGTCAACCAGAGATCTTAGTGAAGTCACCGCGGCCGGAGGGAAGTCATACCGAAGTCACCAAGCACATCATCCAGACAGAAGGAACTCGGTGAGATGTTTGGCTGAAGGAAGGATACTACACCGAACACCCATCATAATCGGCGAGAGATCGTGGAGTTGGGAAAACATCTCATGGAACATTCTATATATTGTCAAAACATCCCGAGCTCACAATAGATCACCAAGACATTAATGATCTCACATTGACTGAAACCTTTTTCTTTTTGTGCATCGCTATAATATTAAGATATCGGGAAGACCTCCTGTAGAGCACACCATGTCTTTTTGAAAGTCTTCGTTCACTTGTGTCGCTAAGACAACTCAAAGCCTATGCCAACGAAGACCCTTTATGTTCCATCAGCGAGACTGAAGGTCACTCACAGAGACCTCTCACCAAAAACCCTAGCTCCTACCAAAGAGATTACCCTTTACATTTTCGGTCGGTGTGACATTTCAATTTCGATAAGACTTTATCCCTACTGCATACCATAAGCCGATAGAGAATACATTATGTCACCGAAATACAATAGAAGTCTTGCTGACTATAGCCTGAATGATAAATTCAATTGCCAAGATGTCAAAAATGTCCTCTCGATAGGCAACTCAGACATTTCAAATTGGATCGGGAAGACTGGGTGCACTCGGCAAGATGTCACAGTGAAGTCACCACGAGGCCAGTGAAAATGGTAACAAGGGGCCGGTTAACGATGAGACAAAGGGGCTCGGGGGGAACTTAAGTTGCAGGTGCACCGGCCAAGCAGGTCAATGAATCAAAAGGCCAGCGGAACGGGAACCAAACAAGGTCAGAGCTGGAACTAGGAAAGAGACAGAGTCGAAGCCTGAGTGGGGGAAGAGACGAAAACCAAAATGACCACCCGAGACCAAAACCCAACCTGGATCCACCTCCGCAAAAGACAAAGGAAGGGAGACGGGAGCGGAACAGAACCCGAAATTGGAACCCCTGAAAAGGTTCCAAAACCTCTTCTCATTCTGATCCCGCACCCACCAAAGGAAACAAAACACAAAAAAAAGGGAAGAACGCGGAGAAGAAAATGACCAATGACCGATGCAGGTTAGAAAGGAAAGGAAACTCCAATCACGCGGAATCAGAACCGGGACGGATGCGTGAACAGGAACTAGAACTTCAGAATTTGGAAAATTTATAGTTCTGTTCAAGCATCCATTCCACCTCTGATAAAACAAAAGAAAAGCCAAGGCAAGCAAAAGAGAACAAGGGAACATAGGCCGCCCCACTGGAGAGATGAAAACTAGCACGCTGGGCTCAACCCTTATGGGAGCCCATTTAACCCACATGCTAAAATGAAAGATAAAACTCACAAGCCAAGGATTTGTAATGAAAAACAAGGGAACATAACCAGAACTTGAAAGACAACCAAAAAGGCTCTAACAGTACGGATTTTGTATGGACTGTTATAGGAAGAAGCAATAAAACAGCAATTTCTTGCATTTTCTTGTGTTTTTTTTTATGAATATCTGATTGTTATTTATTAAATGCACCATGAAATTATTTAGAGACTTGTATCTACATTTATTTATGCCTTGTCATGTCTTGATACACGTTTATAATCAGTTATTTGTATTATATATTCTGACTGTCTTAAAGAAACACAGATTTTTCACTAGTTTTTCGTGGTTTTCATGGGTGTTTGATCCATTTCATGAAGGACTGATGTTGTAACCTCTAAAATGGATCTGTTATAACATGTTTAATACAAATCTAACAATATGACATGTAGGTAAGGAAGAATACTTGGGTGTACACCATGTTTTTATAATGCAAAGTGCATGAAAATGGAGGCTAAAGTGTAGCAGTAGAAGATCTACCTTAATAAGGGGTATATTTCTGAGTTGAAGGTGTTTAGATGTGTTGAGTTATTGGTGAAAAGTCCAAGAGAAGGTTCTGGAAGTGTTGGGAAATCTAATTTTCAAGAGGCCCTAGTTTTGGAGCAATTTGGTGAAGGTTTTGTGTTTGAGGGTGTCAAGGGTGTCATAGGCGCCTAGAAACTTGAAAATCCTTGGTTTGGGAACATTTTAAGGTACTGTTGAAATTCTTATAATCTGGAGTAAAGATTTGAGTAGGGTTGCTTTGGAAAAGAGGGCTAATTAGGCCTTGATTTTGTGAAGACAATAGATTTTGGAAGGGTTAGTCTAAAACAAGTGCCATCAAGGATTTGATATTTTTTTTAGCATCATAAACCACAACTGAATCAATCATTAGATTGAGGAGTCCTTTGGGGAAGTTGAGTGAAAAGTCAAAAAACCATTGCTAGAGGCCTAGTTGGGCTAGAAGCCTAGTTAAGGTGCAAATAGTGAGTTTGTGTTTAACTCAGAGGTTTGGGGCTTGAAACCATTCAAGACAAGTTTGTTTGAGTCTTTTAAAAGCTTCCCAAGGGTTTGGGTGCATAATTGAAAGTTTAAAGTCATAAGTGAAACTTTGAGGCTTATCTCTTGTAGGGTGCCTAGAAGAGGTTTGAGAGTGCTTCATTGAAATCCTTGTAATCTTTGTGTGTTTTTCCTAAAGTACCATACCCTCTACATTAGAGTGGTATCAAAGTAGTGAGTAGGTCCTTTAGGGATTGAATAATTAGCAATGGCACCTAAAAATCAATTGGCAAGAGAGTTGGAGGAGTTAAGGGAAACCTTGGAAAAAGAAAGAAGGGAAAGAAGAGAACAAGAAGCAGCAAGAGAGTAGGTCAAAGCAAGGGAAGAAAGGAAATGGAGAAGGGAGAGAGAGACTATGCAAGCAAGGATAAGCAATCTTGAGAGAAGTAGAAGGAGAGAAGAACAAGAAGACCAAGAAGATAATGATGAAGATGAAGAGCATGTGAGGGTAAATCATGAACAACCAACAGATGAGATAGAAGACCTTGAGGAAAGGAGGTTATTGAGATTGTTGAAAGCAATACAAGGTCATGGAGGGAAGAGTCACATAGATTTTCCTATCTATCAGGGAAGGATGGATAGTGATGAGGTGCTAGGATGGCTTGATGCCTTAGAGAACTATTTTGAGTTCAAAGAGATGGATGAAGAGAGGAAGGTTAAGTTTTCCAAAACCAAGTTGAGAGGTACGACATTGACATGGTGGACTAGTTTTCAGAATGATAGGATGGCTAGGGGATTGGTAAAAGTTTCTACATGGGCAAGGATGAAGAGTTTGGTCAAAGAGCAATTCCTACCATCTAATTACACAATTCATGTGAAGAGGATGAGGCAAAATTTAAGACAAAAGGACATGGATGTGATGTCCTATACTAATAAATTTCACAAGCTAGGTATCAGAGGAGGTTATGAAGAAGAGGATGAGAAAGTAGCCAGGTATATCAATGGATTAAGATATAACTTACAAGATGAGATTGGTTTGCAGATGCCAAGGACATTAGGAGAATGTTTTCAATTGGTCATTAGAGCAGAAGAAAGGGTGAAAAGGAAGCAAGAAAGATCAAGCAATGGTGGAAGAGGAGGTAGTTCAAACAGAGGCAGAGGTAATAGAGAACAAGGACAAGGCAACAATGATAAGAGCAGCAATGAAAAAGGAAAAGAGGTGTTATCAGATCAAAGAGGAGGATACACTCTTGGAGGTGGAGGCAGATTTGGACAAGGTAGAGGCCCATTCACAGGTAGGTGTTTCAATTGCAATGAACTAGGGCATCCTTCCTTCAAGTGTCCTAAATGGGAACAATCTGATAAGGGCAGAGATAGGAGAGCTAACTTGGTACAAGAAGAAGAAGACAAGAAGCAAGAACCAAAAACATTTATGGCAGACCCTGTGATTGATGGTGAGTTCCTTATGGTCAAGCAAGGAGAAAGACTTCATCAAGAGCCAAAGGTAACTATCTTTAAGACAAATTATCTCAGTCATGGTAAGATATGCTGATTTCTCATAGATTCAGGTTCACATAGCAATTTAGTTTCAACTGATATGGTAGCCAATTTAGGAATTGAAATTTTTGATCATCCTACTCCCTACAAGGCCACTTGGGTAACTCAAATGCAGCATGTAGAGATTTGTAAGAGGGCTTATGTTGATTTTTCAATTGGATCATATTAGGATAGGGTGATTTGTGATGTCATTCCAATGACTTGTGGTCATATCATCTTAGGGAGACCATGGCAGTATGCTAGGAGGACAGTGCATGATGGATTCCATAATACATATTTGGTGCATAAAGGAGATAGTAGATATAAGTTGAGTCCTTTTCCTTTGAAGCAGTCTAATGAAAGTTTTGTGATCTATTTTGAGAAACATTTGTAGGTAAATAAGCAGGGTCAAATAGGGGAAGATACCGGTTGGTTGAGAAATTACAAGTTACAGTAGGGTTGTGAAGGATACAGTCCTAAAAATCAGAATTTGTGGGACTTGGATAGTATCAAGGTTGGAGGCATTGAATGCCCTATTGTTGTAGGTGATGATGATAGAGTTCTTTCACCAAGGAGTTAGTCGAATGAGGGCAGAAATAGGGCACAAGGACAAACTAATCTCAAACAACAAAGAGAACTAGCACAACATTGTTTTGACACTAACATTATGAGTGACATGAATGAAGGTTGGAAAAAAAGGAAGAAGGTAACTTTGGGATATTTCATGCTTGGTAATAAGAAGCTGCAAACATACAGGAACAAGGAGTATTATGGCAACAAAAAGTTGGATACTTCTTGGGACAAGAACTTTTTATTTCTTGGGGAGAATGGTGCAGGAGCACCCAAGCACTTCAAGGAACACTTCAAGGGCCAGGAGGATGCATGGGTCATGAAGACTTGTCAAGAATCTCAGAGCATCAACTATAACATCCTGAAGCCTATAATGGTTTTTGAAATGGATAAAAGTATTGAAGGAGTTAAAAGTCCTAAGGGTCCTGATAAGGACCATAGGACCAAAATGCAATGTAAATGGAACAATGATGTTCTAGAAGTTTAAATAGTTATATGATGTTTTAATTAGGTTCATTAAGGTTGAATAGTGAAATGCAATAATCTTTAGAAGGTTTTAGTTTATAGGAGTTAATAAATTTCAAGTTGGAGTATTCAGATTTTTGAAATCCACCTTTGGGCAGGAAAGTGACTTTTAGGAGTTTTAGCAAATTTAATGTAATCAAACCAATCCCAATCAGTTGGAACAGTTGGGGGATGAGTCTTTAATGTTAGGGAAGGAATTTTTACGAAGGGTTGGTTGCTGGTACAGATTTTGTAAGGATTGCTACAAGAAGAAGCAATAAAACAACAATTTCTTGCATTTTCTTGTGTTTTTTTTTATAAATATCTGATTGTTATTGATGAAATGCACCATGGAATGATTTAGAGACTTGTATCTACATGTATTTAGGCCTTTTCATGTCTTGATACACATTTATAATCAGTTCTTTGTATTATATTGCTGACTATCCTAAAGAAACACAAATTTTTCACTAGTTTTTGGTGGTTTTCATGGGTGTTTGATCCATTTCATGAAAGACTAATGTTGTAACCTACGAAATGGATCTTTTCTAACATTTATAATAAAAATATAACAAGATGACATGCAGGTAAGGAAGAATACTTGGGTGTACACCGTGTTTTTACAATGCAAAGTGCATGAAAATGGAGGCTAAAGTGTAGCAGCAGAAGATCTACCTTAATAAGGGGTATATTTCTAAGTTGAAGGTGTTTAGATATGTTGAGTTATTGGTGAAAATTCTAAAAGAAGGTTCTGAAAGTGTTGGGAAAGCTAATTTTCAAGAGGCCCTAGTTTTGGAGCAATTTGGTGAGGGTTTTGTGTTTGAGGGTTTCAAGGGTGTCATTGCTACGCCCTTAATATTATTGTACATCGGGTTATGAATAGTCGGCTTGTGGCTATCTTAACTCTCTATTAAGTCATATTATCATTAGTATATTGTTATTTAGTTGTTTAGGTCAGCCTAAGTCTTATATAGGTGTGTCTAAGTTGGCCTAGGTGATATCCTTGGCATAAATAGGTATATATAGGAGGTTGTGAGTCTTATTTCATCATCAAGTTGTGAAGTGTGTTCTCATTAGAGATATTTGGAGGTTCCTCGGAAGTGGCTTGTTATTCTCAGTTATTATCAAGTATTTTGGCATATTTCATATCATATTCTTCTATTGTGCAAGTTATTTCATAACAAAATTGGTATGTGAGTATGATCTTACAAACTTATAGAGGGGAAGGAAGGTTTTCTCAATTTTGGGAGGCGATTTTGGGAAGAGCATATCTTTCAGAATTTGTCGATTTTTTTTTTGATTTTTAAAGGGTTTTTGAAGAACATATTGAAGAAGCTACAGTCCATATTTTAGAAGAATTGGAGCAGAATTAAGCGAATTATTGCAGAATTAGTGTTTCTACACTATTTTTTTGGAATCTACATATCTCGCACATCTTGTTGAATTGGAGTCTGATTTTTATTGGGTTTTTGAAGACATACTAAAGGAGATTACAATAAAAATTTGAGAGAATTTAAGTTTCATTTGGTGATTTATTTCAACATTAGTGGTTTCCATCATGACAGGGCCTGCAACTAGGGGTAAAAAGAATGTTGTCACTCCGGGGAAGACTCCTGATAAGGATGGTGAAACAATCGAGGATATTACTCATAATGAAGAAATCAATAAGGTCAAGGAAGAAATTTCCTCAATTAACAATAAGGTCAATGAAGAAATTTCCTCAATTAAGATGGATATGTGTGACCTAAGAGGAGATATGGCGGACATGCGAAACATGTTAAGCACCTACATAGCTGAATCAAGAAAGGAGTTCTCAAGTGACCAAGGTGAGAATTCTAGGTCAGCCACTACTAACACAAGCTTTAGTACTCCTATGGGATCTAGGAATTTATTTCCAAAGGTGGATATGCGCAAGTTCGATGGTAAGGATCCTCTAACATGGATAAACCAAATGGAGAATTTTTTTGAAGTACACCAAATCCCAAATGGACAAAGGTCATGATGGCTTCCTTATATTTAGAACAGGATCAATTCATTTGGTATGCGTTATTTTGCACTCATCCCGAGGGTAAAAGGGGGCTCAGATCTCATGGTCAGTAATTTTTTACAGAGACTCAAGCACAATATAGCAATGGCGTCACCGGACAACTTCTTCAATGACTAGCTAAACTTCCAACAAGCGGGATCGGAGTTAAAGGATTATATTCGGCAATTCAAAATCTATCCTTAGGTGGATTCAATTCTGAGGAGGAAACTTGAATGATTTATTCTTGGGTGGTCTCAAGGATCACATTCAACATGAGGTACGCATGTTTAGCCCTAGTTCCATAAATGAGTCTTTTATCTTAGCACGCAGGGTAGAGGAGAAATATTTGATTCCTAAGAAGCAAGGGGCTAATGTGACAAAAGAGAAAGGATATTCAACACCTTCTCTTCCTCAACCTACTAGGTTGACTCCACACAAAAAATGAGGAGAAAAGAGAAAAAGGTTTGTGTTTCAATTGTGATATCAAATACAGTTGAAGACATAAATGTAGTGAAAAGAAATTGTTTTATATTGAAGGTTCCAATGTGGGGAAGAAGGAGACCCATACTAGAAGATGAAAGAGTCAAATGAGAATCACATGATTCTCAACCAATCATTTCTTATCATGCACTCTCATGTTTCAGTGCTCCACAAACTCTCAAGGTGGTGGGGTTCTTAAAGAAGCAGAAGGTAACGATGTTGATCAACTCAAGTAGTACTCATAATTTCATCAACAAAAGTTAGCTACTCATCTAAATTGTTTTATATATCTAGCTCCAGAGTTTCAAGTTTTGATTGCAGATGGTAGATGCAGTTAGTTGTTGAAGTGTCATAGCATTAAATTATCCATGGGAGAGATTATAAACTTGATACCCCAATGTATGCAATATCCATGGGTGTAGCATATATTGTTTTGGGAGTACAATGGCTTACTACATTGGGAACGATTGAGATGAACTTCCAAGAACTATTCATGAGATTTCAATCAGAAGGAAGGCTAGTGGAGCTGAGGGGGTTGAAGGAAAAATCCCCACAAATGGTAAGCTCTCATCAAATGCAAAAGGATTTACTTCTTAAGAAAGGAGTGGATGGATTTGTGGCCGAACTATGTTCATTAGAAGTCTCTATATCTATTACTCCTACTCATCTAGATTTGCAAGCTATAATTGATCGTCACTCGGTTGTTCTTGGAGATATGCCTAAAGGACTTCCTCCTAAGAGGGATCATGATCATGCCATACAGTTAGTCCCAGGGAGCCAACCACCGAACATCAGGCCTTACATGTATCCACACATACAAAAGAGTGAGATAGAAAAAATTGTTGAAGAGATGTTAGAGGCAGGAATCATTAGGCATAGCCAAAGTACTTACTCCTCGCCGGTGGTGATGGTGCGTAAGAAGGATGATACTTGGCGCATGTGTCCAGATTATAGAGTGCTCAACATGTACACCATTAAAGATAAGTTTCCAATTCCAGTCATTGATGATTTGTTAGATGAATTAAATGGAGCTATGTTTTTTACCAAGTTAGATCTTAGATCTGGTTATCACCAAATTCGGATTAAGGAGGAGGATATTTGTAAGACAGCATTTCGGACTCATGAGGGTCATTATGAATTTTTGGTGATGCCATTTGGTCTTACCAATGCACCATCTACATTCCAAAGTTTGATGAATTCAATTTTTAAGAAGTTCTTGAGAAAGTTTGTATTAGTATTCTTTGATGATATATTGATTTACAGCAAGACTTGGGAAGAACATTTGCAACATGTGGACCAAGCATTACAAATACTTGAAGATCATAAACTCTATGCTAAGCCATCAAGTGTGCTTTTGGTCTTACAGAGGTGGAGTATTTGGGATACATAGTTTCACATGAAGGAGTAAAGGTGGACCCTAACAAAATTAAGGCTATCATGGAATATTTCCTATTCCAAAACCATTAAGCTGAGAGGATTCTTAGGTTATTGAGGATACTATAGAAGATTTGTGAAAAGAATTATGGTAGTATAGCAGCACCTCTCACCACTCTATTGAAGGATTCTTTTCATTGGAATGATGCATATTACAGCATTTGAGAGGGTGGAAGGAGGCTATATGTTCAACTCAGGGGTGCACCCTCTGACTTCACCAAGGAATTCATTGTGGAATGTGATGCTTCTGGAAATGGGATAGGAGCAGTGCTTATGCAAGAAGGTCAACCAATTGCTTTTGAGAGTCGTCAATTAAAAGGTAAGAATCTACTAAAACCTATTTATGAGAAGGAAATGCTAGCAATACTCCATGTAGTGAAACAATGGCGGCCTTATCTATTGGGTAGACATTTCAAGGTTAAGACAGATCATGATAGCCTAAAATATTTTTTGGAACAGCGACTATCTTCTGAAGAGCAACAAAAATGGGTCACTAAGATGTTAGGATATGACTTTGAGATTGTATATAAGAAAGGGAAAGAAAATATTGTTGCAGATGCACTGTCAAGAAAGGATGAGAAAGATGAAGCCTTATTGTGTGCCCTTTCAATATTACAAGCAAATTGGGTGGAGGAAGCCAAAGTAGAGTGGAAAAATGATGTTGCGACTAGTAATCTCATCGAGCAATTAAAAAGTGATCCTAGTAGTTCAGATAAGTTTTGTTGGAAAGGAGATACTCTTTGGTATAAAGAGCGTTTGTATCTCTACAAGAATTCCACCCTTAAAATCAAGATTCTCACAGAGTTGCATGAGTCTCCAGTGGGTGGTCATTCAGGATTTTTGAAGACATATCATCGAGTCAAGCAAGATTTCTTTTGGGAAGGGCTAAAGGGTGATGTTCAAAAATTTGTGGCTAAATGTTTGGTGTGTCAAAGGCATAAAGGGGAGACAATTAAGGCACCAGGTCTCTTGCAACCCTTATCTATTCCTAGCCAGCATTGGGAAGAGATATCCATGGACTTCATCACAGGGCTTCCCAAATCTAAAGGTCGTAATGTCATCATGGTGGTGGTTGATAGGCTCACTAAATATGCACATTTCATTGCATTAGCACATCCTTTTACAACAAGTGTAGTGGCTAGAGCTTTTTGGAGAATATCCAAAAGCTAGATAGTACACCTAAAGTTATTGTTAGTGATCGTGATCCTATCTTCACTAGTCACTTTTGGAAAGATTTATTCTCATGTTTGGGTACTCAATTGGCTCTTAGCTCTTCATACCCCTCGATGAGGATGGGCAAAGCAGGAGGTTGTTAATAAGTGTTTGGAAAGGATATCGTTGTTTCGCCAGGGCTTGATCCAGTGGAGTAAGATTGGCTACCACTTGAATGGTGGTTTAACACTTCTTTTCGCAGCTCGTAAAATATGTCTCCATTTTTGGCACTTTATGGATATCATCCCCTCCTTCCATCACACATCATCAATTAAGGTGTCCCCAAAAGAGTTCAAGCGTTAGAAGACCACTTGCTTCATCAACAACAAATTTCGGGGACTCAGGAGAATTTAGCCATGGCACAAAATCGAATGAAACAGGCGGAGACCAACATGCGTAGTGAAAGTTTTGAAGTTGGGGATTGGGTCTTCTTGCGATTGTAGCCTTATAAGAAAATCTCACTAAAGCAGCAAAGAAAGAATAATAAGTTGTCACCAAAGTATTATGGTCCATATCAAATCATGCAGAAGATCGGTAGTGTTGCCTACAAGCTTGAGTTGCCACCTACAACAAAGATACATCCAGTTTTTCATGTTTCCTGTTTGAAGAAGGTAATTGGGCATAATATTCCCACTCAAACAACACTTCCCAAGCTGGATGAAGAAGGAAGAATCATTTTGGAACCCGAGTGCATTCGTCAAACCGCTAAAAGGCGAGGAATAGAACTATCATGAGTATCTCATCCAATGGAAGAATTTACCCGGAGTTGAAGATGCCACATGGGAAGATGAGAGTTCATTCAAAGTTCCAAACTTTCTTAGCATTGAGGGACAATGCTTCTTTTGAAGGGGCATGCTACATTTAATATTATTGTACATCGAGTTATGAATAGTCGGCTTGTGGCTATCTTAACTCTCTATTAAGTCATATTATCATTATTATATTGTTATTTAGTTGTTTAGGTCGGCCTAAGTCTTATATAGGTGTGTCTAAGTCGGCCTTGTTGATATCCTTGGCATAAATAGGTATATATAGGAGGTTGTGAGTCTTATTTCATCATCAAGTTGTGAAGTGTGTTCTCATTAGAGATATTTGGAGGTTTTCCCCCTCGAAGTGGCTTGTTATTCTCAGTTATTATCAAGTATTTGCAGCATATTTCATATCATATCTTCTATTGTGCAAGTTATTTCATAACATTCTTCTTCTTTGCTTTTTAATTTCTCAGTATCAAAATCTTTAGGCAATTTAGCTCCTTGATCTGCTAAGAAGAGAAAATACTTTTCTTTGTCACGTTGTAGAATCTTTTCAAGGGCTTTATGAAACTTGGGGTCTTGTTCAGCCTCTCTAAGTTGAAGTTCTTCCTCTTGCTCACCATCACTATCTATGGGAGTTTTGTTCATGTTTTTGTTCTTATGAAACAAATTTTCCTCTCTATCAGCCATATTGTCGTCACTGAAAAGGGGATTGCGACTAACACTAAAAAGAGGACTATCACGTTCACCTTCTTCTTGAATGTTGTGGGTGGGAGTTTCTTGTTGAGATGTTTCTCCTAGTTTGTTGTGTTGAGATCTTGTAAAAACAGGCATATGTAAGAAATCCTCGGATATGATCAAAGATCACTGAAGGATTTGACTAGGATGTGTTGAATATTCAATTGAAGGTTGTGGTATATTCTCAAACTCAAGAGGTTGATTAAGATTGTGATGTTGAGACAATGCTAATATTTGATAATAAGCTTGGGTAGCCAAAGGTTCTACAGCATAATCGTCGGTGAATCCTCTAATGTAGTCTTGGTACCTGTGGAGAAATGTGCGATAATGGAGTAGGACGTCTCGACTCTTATACAAGAATTCTCTGCGATCTAAAGTCCTTTTGTAACTTAAGTTCATTTTGGGCTTCTTGATCCTATTGAAAACTGAATTTTTGACAAACTTGGTTGATTTCCACTTCCTCAACATGGGAGAGAAATTTCAGAGATTCGGTTCTGTGTACAAATTTTAACAGAAACCTAGAAGCACTATTCTGTTTCCTAAATGTGCTGCAGAAAGAGGTATATGCGCTAGAGAAATAGTCAAATGCGCTGCAGAATACCTTAAATGCGTAGAAACAGAGGACAGATGCACTAAAATAGGTCCTAAATGCGCCGAAAAATAACTCAGATGCGCTAGAACAGAGTTTAAATGTGCTGCAGTTTTTCCTAGATGCGCTAAAACAGTTTTCTAAAGACAGTTTTTGACCAGTTTCAGCTGAAGTTTTTCATGTTTGTTTTGGATGATCCTTTATCTGAATTAATTTTTTTGAAAGCATAGCAAACAGTCTGATTTAAGTTGATCGTAACCAAGCACAGAATAAGACAAGCACAACTTAGGTTAGGCCAGGACAATATCCGCTAGACTCCACATGGGTTTCCCCAACCGCATATCAGTAGCGTGTGAATCCAGAAGCTTGGCTGCACGGGCTCCCCCTTACAGTGCACTCTCTTCTCAGGCCAACCAAGCTTCCAACCCCCATGAAACTTCCATGGCGAGCTGATCACCTCTACTATAGACTGCGAAAGTGTGGAAGGCTTCACACCGACCGGTGCTGGACTAGCAGATAGAAGATTTTTGGCTTTCTAAATAATGGTATTTAGTTCGGGACCCCCGTTCGAGTGGCCATACATGGGGAAAGAGATTAATCACCATTAAGGTGGCACAGAAGGTATATGCGCCACAAGAATGATTTATATGCTCTTAAAACAGTTACTATATGTGCCAAAGGAAAGATTCTATATGCGCTTAAACAGTTACTATATGTGCATAAACAGTTACTATATGCACCTAAATAGTTACTATATGCACTCCAGAATCCTACAAAACAAAACAGTCAAAAACCCGGTATGCGCCACAAAAAATATCGACTGCACTTAAACGCTAATTTTTTTCTAAAAGTTGACTCCAGAACATGGAAAATGTAAAAAAAAACTTGTAGAGAATGTTAAATTTGTGGGTTTGAGCCCCACGGTGGGCGCCATTTTATGTGTGTATGAAAATATGATCAACTATAAAGGAATTCAAACACATATCAATAAGACATTAAATCAGAAAAACTGAGAAAGAAAAACAGAATAAGCAAACCATTACTGTAGCTTTCCCGAAATCGTCTTATCTCTCTCTAAATCCAGCGTTTTGTTGTTTCCCAATGGCTCTCAGATCAGCAGATCACGCTTCAACAAAATGGACAGCTGAAGAACGAGATATAAATAAAAATGCATATTATGCTAAATGCAAGGCTATGCTAAGATGAAAGTATTGTTGTGATGCTAAAAGGTTGTGATTGCATAAGCTGATTGCATGTATGATCGTGCATTTTTGTATGTATGCGTAGGTAACCAAAGCTTGGATTTGCACTGGCATTTATAATCTTCGAAAGGATTCGATTGGCTGATTTGATAAATGGACCAGATTAAGCTTGTTCGAATGGATGGTGGAAGATTTTCGAAAGTGGAGAGGAAGATAGAAGGTTTCCCTCTTCCTTCAATTTCTGTCATTGAGATCCAAAGGGAAATTTCTGTTTCGAAGAGTGAGTTTAGAATGAGTTAGAATTAAATAAAATAAATTTATTTAATTTGTAAGTGAAGACAGATATAGAAACTCGCATAATGAAATAAATTATATTTAATTATGTTTTAGAAATAAATTTAGGGTGAGAGGAAAATATTAAATTAAATATTTAATATTTAATTTGATTATGGGATGAAGAGAATATTCCATTATTTTAATATTCAAATATTCAAACTTTAGAATGATATGATAATTAAAATAAATAATCATATTTATTTAATTTAATTAAGAGGAATGTGGGAAATGTCAATAATTAAATAAAATTATTTATTTAATTAAGGTAGAAGAATTAGAAAATGAACAATATAAATAAATAATTAAATTTATTTATATGTAGATGACTTTAGGGGAATTAATTAAATAATTCATATTTAATTAATTAACAAGCTTAATCATGACCATTTTTAGACATATATAGATGGATGTTGTTAAGGCTTTCTTTTGGGATGTGAAGAAGATCATTCTTGGCACAGCTGGCTGTTAGAAGTGTATGTAGGAGGATGTTCTATAGGAAGATGATGGGCAATGTTTCTCTTTGTGGCCGTGAAGGTTTGTGATGAGAGAAATGTTTCTTGTAGCAGTTTGTTGCAGGTTTTGCATGTCATTGTGGATATTTCCTTGGTACTACATGGTTACATTTTTCTATGTGTTGTAATTGGTAAACTTGTGATGTCTTTGGATTACTCGGACAGTGGGAGTTCCTGTTGTGTTTGGTCTTCTTTGACTGGTTGGCACTTGGAGCTTTCGTTCATTGTTGATGGGTTGTTTTTGGAGCAGCATGAGTTTACTAATGCTTATACCTTTGAGGTATGTAAGATTGGATGGTATAGCATGAGTTGTGGGTGCTATTTTCAGTCGCTTGGGTTTATCAGTTGGATGGGAGCAATCA